>CM053614.1:11939135-11978119 GCA_028646535.1 Procyon lotor | reverse complement strand
CTTTCTCTTTCAAAAGGGGATGATTTTGTGCATTACTGAAAGCCAAGATAAGCAGCACTCTGAGCAAAAGGATATGGCCGAATGTCCATAAGCTGGGGAATAAGTTAGAAAAGTGTGTTTGGTTGTGTTTTTCTGAAGAACTAGAGGGTGGAAAACTATGTTTGGTTGTGTTTTCCTAAGAACACTTAAGCTCAGTACTTAGCCTTGGAATGGAGACTATTTTAATAACTGCAAGAAATGGTTGTCGATAGAAAGGACTTGGGACTTCAATCCTAGGTCCATAATGACTATTCCTCACTCCTCAGCAAACTGAGATTGTGTCTCTTAATAAACAAACAAACAAACATCCTGAGCGCAGGGAAAACAGGGTGTGAAGAAGCTTACAGTGTTTCCTGCGCCACTTCCCTAAAAAGATAAAAAGAGAAAAGGTTCCTGGAGGGGGTTGGGGAAGAGGGAAACGTGTAGGAAGCCAGAATTGGATTTTGGAGAAGATAATTTGTTGCAGGCCACCAGCGAGCTTTAAGTTATTCTGCTATTTTAGTTCTAAAGGGTGACATTTGATGTAAGAGCCAAGGTGATCAGCGGTCTAGAGAGATCGCTCAGACAGGTGACTGTCCTGGGAACCCTTCTCTGTACGTGAATCAACTCCTTTGCTTGTTCCTTAACCCACCGTAATGTAGTAGTTTGAGTATATGCCTGTTGCCATTAGACTCAGAGGGAGGCCACCTGCGGGTCTCTTTGTGCAGTGTCTGGTGACAGTAATTGCTTGTTGAAATGACATAGTTCTAGAGCTGAGTTTGTGGTCATAGATGACGTCCACCTTCCAGCCGACAGCAGGTGTCCCCTGAGAGCTGGTCATTCAGACTCCTTTAAAAAAAAACTTCAGTGACAAAGAGCTCATAGCTCGGGTAATCTAAATCACTGGGTGATTTAATTGGGGAGTTTAGATTAATAGGATATATTAAGTCAAAATCTCTTTTCTTCTATGGATTTTCCCTTACAAAGCTAATTGAAACATGTATTCCCCTCTTTAGAATCTAACTCCTGCTACCATCTGTCCCCTTTGTCAGTATTACCGTAAGTGATTTACAGATGCAGAAATTGAGGTTCAGGTAACTTGCCCAAAGTCAATACCAGGGGTATTGGTTTTGCTGGGCCTTGAACTCGGTTCTCTTTGATTCTGTCACCTGTGAGCTAACCACTCTGCCAAACTGAAAATAATTACAACTCCTTACTTAAAGTATACACTTGACAGTATCTCTCTCAGAATGGAGCCCAAAAATGAACACGGCGTCTCAGGTGTTTTCTGGCTAGCAGAGTGGGCAGTGTGGCAATGAATTGGATTTGGACCCAACAGTTCCACTCCAGTAAAACAAAATTGTGTTTGTGACTATCATGCTTTTGTTTGTTTTGCAATAAAGAAAAATTCCAGATTTTTAAATAGGAATTGCTTCAAAGAAAGGTCTTCTCAATCCGGTTGTAAAGTTGACTGTTGTGACTAAAATGCAAGACCATGAATCTTTGTTAAATTTCATTATCTTGGATTAGGCCTGCCACAGTCATTTTAAAAGTTGGTTCTGACATCTGTCATATTAGCTGGCCTCCAAACTTTATGTCATCTGCACATTTGATGGCCATATTTTCTACATGTAGTCATGCCATTGCTAAAATGTTAAAAGGACAAGATAAATTCCAGAGTTTAGTAATATTACATTAAAAATGTCCCTGAATATAAAAGAACTAAACATCTCTGGAGAAATTTCCCAATAGTTTGCAGGACAACAATCCAGACTGTATTTTACCACATTATTAACCAGGAAATAAGAGTAACCTTTGTTTAAATGCCATGCAGAAATCATTATATCCGACATGTCAACCCTATTAAAACAGGCTAACGTGTTCTGACGGAAGCTTAGTTAGGGCATCCACATTGGCTCTCGGTAATCACATAATCTTTTCTAAAGGCTCAGAAAGCATATGGTGAATGATATGTCCTGGAATTTTCCAGGGAGGAAATATCTGTGTGTTTAGGGGTCCTGTTTCTGAAAAAGGAAAACATGGATCTTTCAGTGAAAGATATGGTGAAAACAAAAGGTATTTGCAGTACTGTGTTTTTGGATGTGACATGATTATCTTCCATTTTTCTCAACACCCACGCCCTGGTCATTTCATTAACTTCACCAGTATACGAGCCTACATCTTATGTGTTTGAATATTTTGAAACTCTCTTATAATATTATATTACATAATATCATAACATTATGTACAGTGTCACAGTGTTTTGAAACCAGAAGACAGACTGTGTATAGAATCATCTTAGAAATTGGGTAATATTGCCAAAGCAATTTGCCATTTGGGAGACATCTTGTCACTTCAAATCTTCCTGATGACTAGACTGGCTTGAATATTCTCCAAAAAGAGGAATTCATCATCTCCTCACACTTACTTTATTCAAAATCTCTATCTCCTTTTACAGTAGAGATTGCAACAAGTTCCCTGGCCCAGAGTGTGAATTTTATATAAAAGCATTCTGAAAGCTTTACCACGTGAACCCTGGTTTCAGAATGCCCAGATCTGTAGAAGACTCCATTTTACATTTTAGGATTTCATTGATTTTGATCATGTTATCTAGTTATTCTGGTCTTTCTTTTACTTCCCTTGAAATAAGTAACTGATCTTCTCTGAACCTTCTCTGGATCTTCTCGAGGTCCATTGCACATTTCTTAGGTGTGCTGAGCAGGTGTTCTTGAAGTTTTCTCCCAGTGGGGACACACTGAGGACTTGGTCATTTGAGTCCCCCCTCCCCAGCCAAGTGAAGTGGGGACAGAAATCTCACTGCAGTTCCATCAGGGTCCACATGATGGTGGCCTTGTCTCCGTAAACCGGACTTCACGGCCCTCTGTGTGCTGGAAGTGTATTGGCCTCAGTTTTAAGCTCCTGCAGTAAAGCAGCAGTCCACTTGCCAGAGCCCCTGCCCAGGGATTCGGCTTGGGATCCAGATCCACACTGTGACCCGGGGGGTCGTGGGCCGTATGACACGTGCAGAAGAGCAGTGAGAAGACCTGAACGGTCTCACGTGCTGCCGCTCCACATAACTGTGTTTTGGGTTTAATTTTTTATTTTTCTGTGGAAGATTTTTCTGGCACAATTCAAATTTGGGGGACGGAGGATGAAGATACACAGTGAAAGCAAATAATGCTACAGTCAAACTTGAGACCTGCAGTCACTGTAAAATACGAGATTGCAAAGATTTAGTATGAAAAAATAATATGAAATTCTCACTTAAAATGAAAATCATCATAATTTGGCTTACATTGGGTGGGTTAAATAAGGTGTATCAGTAAAATGAATTTCACCAGTTACTACTTTTTAAAATGTGGTTACTGGAACATGGTAAGAGCTAATAATAAGTGACTGGCTAATACTTTTTTCAGCATCTACTAGATATTACAAATAGTGCCAACTGTCTTTCATAGATTATTTCCCAGGACCTCTTTGAGAGGTAATATTATTGTCACTGTTTTGCTTATAGGGAAACTTGGGTTTACCGAGGTTAAGTTCAAAGTCACAGAAGAACTGATTGAAGAGGCTGTGATATTCATCCAAGGTGTCTAGTGGCGTTGTTCCCCAGTCCACTGAGGGGAGTATAAAGAAAATTAACTTTCCCTTTTTATAAAAAGGAAAACCTCTTAATCATCCAAAATGAAGCCTCACCAAGGCTCAGAACGAATGCTTCCTTTCCTTAAGAAATAATTGAACTGACCTCACAAAAAATGAAAAAGAACTCATTATCAATGTTTGCATATATCTTTCAGGAACAAGTTACTTATAAAGTATGTAAGTCACAGGAACAAAGAAAACCACTTTTATATACACACATCTATATCTATATCTACCTCATAATTTGAATCAAAAGATGAAGGTGTTATATCAACAAAGTTTTCCCCATTCCTTCCCCCTTTCCCTTTTTTGTACTTCTGTTTCTTTACTAGTCTCGTTTTTCTGCCTCAAGAAGGGAAAAATCACATGGTGTGGGCTGGTCCACAAACCCTGGCAAGAGAAGAGTAAGCATACTGAGCCCTGGATCCCAGTAGGTGAGTGCTAGGTAGCAATGGAGCGCCTTAGACAAGGATGGAAACAGAGATGGAAATCCCTGAGCAAAAGTGACTTTGTGAGGTCTGAGGCTTATTACGTGGGCCGGTCCCCAAAAGAGCCGTGGGTATTCCAGAGACAAGCCGTTATACCCGACTTATTCTTCCAGCTTTGCTTTGCGAGCTGGGGCAAGACCAAGCAAATGCACGGGAGGCAGATGTCCCCTGAGAAAATTATACTTTTTATTTGGACTGTGCAGCAGGTGTAGATGGAGTAAGGATCTGTGACTATCATGTTGGGTTCATATTTTCACAACTACCATGTCCACTTAAGATTCACGAATAGGACAAAATCCCACTTATTCTAAATTAATGGTTCTCAAGTAACAAAATGATGTTTAGGACTATTAATTCCTGGCCCCCCGTCATCTGATTCTGATTGAGTTGTTCCGAGATAGGTCCTGATATTACTATTTATGTTGGAATATTTGCTTGCTTTTGCTCTCTAGGCAATCACAATATGCAGCTAGATTTAAATACCACAGGTTAAGACAAAAAAAAAAATACAATGAGATTCCAAATAATTATTGAGGTGAAGACTAATTTTCTGTTGCTCAAAGCTTCTAGTTTATGTGGCAAACTAAGCACGTATATGGTGATCCCCATTATTCGTGAATTCTCTATTTGTGAATTTGCCTTCATGCTAAAATTTAAAACCCCCAAATAAACACTTAAGCAACCGTAGCACTTTCGTGGGCAGTCACAGACGTGCACGTGCTCCGCACAATGAAAACTTTGCCCAACTTACACATTCCCAGCTGAGGGTGAGTAAGGTGACTCTGCCGTCAGGTTTCAGCTCTCACCCTGTAAACAGTGCTCAGACTTTGAACAGTCTATTTGGCACCATAGTTTGGACATTTTTGTGCGTTTTTAAAGTTTTATTTTTTCATTTTTTTAAGGTTTTATTTTAATTCCAACTAGTTAGCCTACAGTGGAATGTCAGTTTCAGGTGTACAAAATATACACAACACCCGGTGCTCATCACAGGTGCACTCTTTTATCCCCATCACCTGTTTTACCCATCCTCCCACCGTCCTCCCCTCTGCAACCATCAGTTCTCTATAAGTAAGAGTCTATTTCTGGATTTCTCTTATTTTTTTCCCCTTTGCTTGTTTGCTTTGTTTCTTAAGCTCCACATATGAGTGAAATATGATGTTTGTCTTTTTCTGATGAAGTTATTTCACTTAGCATTGTACTCTCTAGATCCATCCATATTGTTGCAAAGGGCAAGATGTCATTCTTCTTTATGGCCAAATAATTGTGTGTGTGTGTGTGTGTGTGTGTACACACCACCTCTTTATCCACTCCTCCATTGATGGACACTTGGGTCGCTTCCATATCTGGGCTATTATAAATAATGCTGCTATAAACATAGAGGTGCTTAGATCCCTTTGACTTAGTGTTTTTGTATTTTTGGGTAAATACCCAGTAGTGCAATTACGGAATCATAGGGGGGTTCTATTTTTAACTTTTTGAGGAACCTCCATACTGTTTGCACAGTAGCCGCATCAGTTTGCATTCCCACCAAGAGTGTTGCTTTTTCTCCACATCCTCGCCAACACATGTTGTTTCTTGTGTTGTTGATTTTCACCATTCTGACAGGTGCAAGGTGATCTCTCATTGAAGTTTTGATGTGCATTTCCCCGATGGTGAGTGATGATGAGCATCTTTTCATGCATCTGCCCTTGGCCATCTGGATGTCTTTAGAGAAATGTCTGTTTGTGTCTTCTGCCCATTTTTGAATCAACTTGCTTGGTTTGGGGGTGTTGAGTTGTTTAAGTTCTTTATATATTTTGGATACTAGCCCTTTATCACTTACATCATTTGTCAAATATCTTCTTCCATTCATAGGTTACCTTTTAATTTTGTTGATTATTACCTTTGCTGCACAGAAGCTTTATTATTTTGATGTAGTCCCGATAGTTTATTTTTGCTTTTGTTTCCCCTTGCCTTAGGAGACATATCTAAAAAAAAAAATGATGTTATAGCCAATGTCAGAGGAATTACTGCCTGTACTGTTCTAGAATTTTTATGGTTTCAGGTCTCATATTTAGGTCTTTAATCCATTTTGAGTTTATTTTTATGTATGGGATAAGAAAGTGGTCCAGTTTCATTCTTTTGCGTGTAGCTCTCCACTTTTCCCAACACCATTTGTCGAAGAGATTATCTTTTTCTCATTGCATATTCTTGCCTCCTTTGTCAAAGATTAATTGACCATATAATCATGAGTTTATTTCTGGGCTCTACTCTGTTCCATTGATCTATGTGTCTGTTTTTGTGCTGTTTTGATTACTACAGCTTTGTAGTATATCTTGAAATCTAGGATTGTGATACCTCCAGTTTAATTCTCCTTTCTTAAGGTTACTTTGGCTATTTTGGGTCTTTTGTGGTTCCACACAAATTGTAAGATTATTTGTTCTGGTTCTGTGAAAAATGCTTTTGGTACTTTGATTAGAGATTGCATTAAATCTGTACATTACTTTGAATAGTATGGACATTTCAACAAATATTTGTTATCCCAATCCACGAGCATGAAATATCTTTTTGTTTGTGTCATCTTCATTTTTTATCATTTTTTTAAATTAATTTATAGTTTTCACTTTCTTGGCTAAGATTATTCCTAGGTACATTATTTTTTTGGTGTAATTATAAATGGGATTGTTTGCTTAATTTCTCTTCTGCTTCATTATTAGTGTATAGAAGTGGAATGGACTTCTTTTTTTATTAATTTTTATTAACATATAATGTATTATTTGCCCCAGGGTACATGTCTGTGAATCTTCGGGCTTACACATTTCACAGCACTTAATAGCACATACCCTCCCCATTGTCCACAACCCAGCCACCCTATCCCTACCCCCCCCCCCCCGGCCACCCTTAGTTCATTTCTTGAGTCTAGGAGTCTCTTATGGTTTGTCATAATACCCTCCAGTTCCATCCACGTCGTTGCAAATGGCCAGATTTCGTTTCTCTTGATGGCTGCATAGTTGGAATGGACTTCTATACATTGGTTTGCATCCTACAACTTTATTGAATCCATTTATCAGTTCTAGCACTTTTTTTAAACTAACATATAATGTATTATTTGCCCTGGGGGTACAGGTCTGTGAATCAACAGGCTTACACATTTCACAGCACTCCCCATAGCACATACCCTCCCCAATGTCCACAACCAGCCACCCTGTCCCTACCCTCTTCCCCCCAGCAACCCTCAGTTTGTTTCATGAGATTAAGAGTCTCTTATGTTTTGTCTCCCTCCCAATCCCATCTTGTTTCATACCCCCTCCCTAGTTCTAGCACTTTTTTGGTGGGGTCTTTTGAGGTTTCTATATACAGTATCAAATACCTACAAATAGTGAAAGTTTTGCTTCTTCCTTACCTATTTGGATGTTTTAGCTCTCATACTGTAAACAGCTCCCAAACTTTTAACAGTCTATTTAGTGTCATTTTTAAATTTATTTCAGCCATTTAGTGCCATCTTTTATTTCTTTTTGTTATCTGATTGCTGTGTTTAGGATTTCCAGTACTGTGTTGAATGAAAGTGGTGAGAGTGTACGTCCTTGTTATGCTCCTGACATTAGAGAAAAGTTCTCTGTCCTCTCCCCACCCCCCGGGGGGATGATAGTGTGTCTTTCATATTTGATCTTTATTATGTTGAGGTATGTGTCCTCTAACCCTACTTTGTTAAGGGTTTTTATCATGCATGGATGTTATACTTTGTCAAATGCTTTTTCTGCATCTATTAAAATTACCATAGGGTTGTTTTTCTTTCTTTTGTTAATGCAATGTATCACATTGATTTTGCACATATTGAGCCACACTTGCATTCCAGAATAAATACCACTTGATTATGATGAATTATTTTTTTAACATATTGTTGTATCCAGTTTGCTAATATTTTTGTTGAGGATTTTTACATCTAGGTTTATTAGAGATATTGGCTTATATTCTTTTTTGCTCTTGGTTTCTTTATCTGGTTTTGGTATCCGGGTAATGCTGGCCTCATAGAATAAATTTGGAAGTTTCCCTCCCTCTTATGTATTTTTTTGGGAATAGTTTGAGAATTATAGGTATTAATTCTTCTTCCTTTTTTTTGAGTTTATCTATTTAAACAGTCTCTACATTCAGTATGGAGCTCAAACCCATGACCCTGAGACCGAGAGTTACATGCTCTTCTGATGGAGCCAGCCACGTGCCCCTATATTATTTCTTCTTTAAATGTTTGGTAGAATTTACCTGTGAAGCTGTCTGATCCACGCTGTCCTTGCTAGTAATCAGTGCATTCAAATTTTCTATTTCTTCCTGATTCAGTAGTGGGAGGTTATATGTTTCTAGGAATTTATCCATTTCTTCTAGGTTGTCCAAGTTATTGGCATATAATTTTTCATAATATTTTCTTTATAATCCATTATATTTCTGTAGTACTGGTTATTCTCTGTCACTTCTGATTGTTTTTTTTAGTTCTTCTTTTATTTCATGAATCTGGTTAAAAGCTTTTCAATTTTGTTGATTCTTCCAAAGAATAAGATGCTGGTTTCATTGATCTATTCTGCTATTTTTTTTTTTTTTAGTTTTTTAGTTTTTATATTATTTATTTCTGTTCTAATTTTCATCATTTCCTTCCTTCTACTGATTTTGGATTTTGTTCTTTTTTTTAGCTCCTTTAGGTGTTAGGTTGTTTTGAGATTTTTCTTGCTTTTTGAGGTAGGCCTATATTGCTATAAATTTCCCTCTTGGAACAACTTTTGCGTTCTAAAGATTTTGGACTATTGTAATTTCATTTTCATCTGTCTCTAGATATTTTTCATTTCCTCTTTTCTTGGGTGATGCATTCATTGTTTAATAGCACATCATTTAATCTCCATGTATTTCTGTTCTTTCCAGATTTTTTCTTGTGGTCACTTTCTAGTTTTATAAGCATTGTGGTCAGAAGACATGCATTGGGGGCGCCTGGGTGGCTCAGTCGTTAAGCGTCTGCCTTCAGCCCAGGTCATGATCCCAGGGTCCTGGGATCGAGCCCCGCATCAGGCTCCTTGCTTGGCAGGAAGCCTGCTTCTCCCGCTACCATTCCCTCTGCTTGTGTTCCCTCTCTTGCTGTGTTTCTCTCTGTCAAACAAATAAAATCTTTAATAAAAAAAAAAAAAGAAGACCTGCATTGTATACATTTTTTTCAAATTTGTTAACATTTTGTGACCTAATATGTGATCTATTTTGGAGAATGTTCCATGTGCTCTAAAAAAGAATGTGTATTCTGTTTTAGGACAGAATGTTCTGAATATCTGTTAACTCCATCTGGTTCAATGTGTCATTCAAAGTCTTTGTTTCTTTGTAGGTTTTGTTTGATGATTAACTATCCACGTAAGTGGGGTGTTAACCCTACTATTATTGTATTACTATTGATTAGCTCCTTCATGTTTGTTATTAGCTGCTTTATTTGGGTGCTCCCATGTGGATGCCTGAACATTTACAGTTGTTATATGTTCTAGTTGGATTGTTCCTTTTATAGTTATATAGTGTCTTTCTTTGTCTCTTGGCTACAGTCTTTGTTTTATTTTATTTTTCCCCCCAAATACGTTTATTTCACTTTTTCAGTATCACAAGATTAATTGTTCATGCACCATACCCAGTGCTCCATGTAATACGTGCCCTCCTCAATACCCACCACCAGGCTCGCCAATCTTTGTTTTAAAGTCCATTTTGTTGAATATAGGTATTGCTACATTGGCCTCTATTTCACTTCTGCTTGCATGATAGATGCTTTTACATCTCCTCATTTTCAATCTGCTTGTGTCTTTAGGTCTAAAATGAGTCTTATAGACAGCATAGAGATGAGTCTTGCTTTTTTTTTCATTCCATTACCTTATGTCTTTTCATTGGGACATTTAGTTTATTTACTTTCAAAATAGTTATTGATAGGTATTATTGCCATTTTGTTTCTTGTTTTATGGTGGTTTTTTTGGTTCTTCTCAGTTCCTTTCTTCTCTTCTTTCATGATTTGCTGGCTTCCTTTAGTGATATACTTGGGTTTCTTTCTCTCTCTCTCTTTTTCTCTCTTTGTATGTCTATTACTGGTTTTTGATTTGTGGTTACCATTTGGTTTCTATATAACATCTTATGCATATGGCAGTTTGTATGGTTTGCATACAAACAATGCAATTTGATGGTTTCATTCTAAAAGCACTAAATTTTTATTTCTCTCCTTTGACATTTTAGGTACGTGGTGTCATGCTTTACATCCTTTTATGAATCCCTTGACTGATTTTTATAAATATACTTTATTTTACTGCTTTTGTGCTTCCTAATTTTCTTACTCCTGCTTGTGGTCTTTCCTTTCCATTTAAAGCATCTCCTTTAACATTTTTTGTAAGGCTGGTTTAGTGGTGATGAATTTCTCAAAATTTTATTTGTCTGGAAAACTCTCCTATTCTGAATGACAGCTTTGCTGGATGGAGAATTCTTGGTTCTAGGTTTTGTTTGTTTGTTCTTTATCTTTCAGCACTTTGAATATATCATGCTACTTTCTTTTATTTCTGCAAAGTTTCTGCTAAAAAATCAGCTGATTTATGGGGTTGCCCTTGTATGTAATTGTCTTCTTTCTCTTGCGGCTTTTAAAATTCTCTCTTTGGGAACCTGGGTGGCTCAGTTGTTAAGCAGCTGCCTTTGGCTCAGATTATGATCCCAGAGTCCTGGGATCGAGGCCCACATCGGTCTCCCTGCTCAGCAGGAAGCCTGCTTCTCCCTCTCCCACTCCCCCTGCTTGTGTTCCCTCTCTCTCTGTCTCTCTCTCTCTCTGTCAAATAAATAATCTTAAATAAAATTCTCTCTGTAATGGACACCTGGGTGGCTCAGTTGGTTAAATGTCCAACTCTTGATTTTGACTCAGGTCATGACCTCAGGTCATGAGATCAAACCCCACTCGGGCTTCTTGCTCAGCAGGGAGTCTGCTTAAGATTCTCTTTCCCCTTCCCTTCTTCCTCCTGCTCATGCTCTCTCTCTCTCTCTCTCTCTGAAATAAATAAATCTTTAAAAAAAACTAAGATGAGTAAAATTCTCTCTCCTTACTTTTAGCTAGTCTAAGTACTATGTATCTTGATGTGGACCTCCTTGGGTTGAATTTGTTAGGATCTCCCTGCGCCTTTTGGATCTAGATATCTGTTTGCTTCCCCAGATTTGGAAGCTTTCAGCTATTATTTCTTTAAATATAGTTTCTGCTCCCCTTATCCTTCTGAGAACCCTATAATGCAAATGTTATTACTATTGATGATGTCACCAAGTTCCCTTAATCTGTTTTCATTTTTTATTCTTTTTTTCTCTCTTGTGTTCAGCTTGATTACTTTGCTTTACTCTGTCCTGCAGGTCTCTGATCCATCCTTCTGCTTCCTCTAGTCTACTATCTATTTCCTCTAATGTATTTTTAGTTTCAGTTACTGAGTTCTTTATCTCTGATTGGTTCTTTTTCATGTTTTCTATCGCTTTGTGGAGGATCTCACTGAGATCCTCCATTCCTTTCTCAAGCCCAGTGAATATCTTTATGATCATTCCTTAAATTCTCTACCAAGCATATTGCTTATCTCCGTTTGACTTAGGTCTTTTGCTGTGACTTTGTCCTGTTCTTTCATTTTGGGACATATTCTGTCTCTCCACATTATCTAACTCTCTCTATTTCTACGTGTTGGGAAAGTCAGCTTTGTCTCCTGCTCTTAAAAGTAGTGGCTTTATGAAGGAGAGGTCCTGTAATGCCCTCTGGTGCAAAGTCCATTGTTCACCTGATTTGCACTTCAAGGTGTCTCCAGTGTGTGTTGTGTATGCCCTACCATTGTGGCTACGCTGCTTTTGTTTTCAGTCCAGTCCTCTGCTATAGCTTTCTATGCTTGTTGTGGGCAGGGTGTGGTCCCTGTGTTGTTATTGGGCCCGTCTGACGCTGCCTTGGGAATGATTTGGGTCAGACCGGGCATTTGCCAGACCTGCAATAGTACCAGATTTTGGGGCCGTCTCCTTGTGTTGTCCCCTGGGAGGTTTGTGTTGGCGGGTAGTGCCTGTAGTCAGAGGCGAAGTCTGCCCCCAACCTACTGTTGGGACCACAGGAGTACTGGTGTGTGTGGTTATTTTCTCCTTTCCCAAGGCAGGAATCACTTTGGAGTGGTGCTGGCCCCTGTTGAGGTTGCTTGATCACTGTCATGCTTGTGGAACTGCTTTGGACGGACTACTGACAAGGCTGAGTTGGAGGGGCAGGTCCACAGAAGAGCACAGGGGTAGGGCATGTGATGTTAGCAATGTTTTGGTGGGTCTGCTGTGGGGGGAGACCAGGAGCCAAGGCCTAGCTGGAGGGAGTGGGTCCGAGGAAGTGCGTGGGGTGGGCATGTTGTTAGCATGCTAGGTGAGATGTTGGTGGTGTGCCGGTTCCCACTGGTGTCCATGTGTCTAGGCGGGGTGATGGGACATGGAAATGGCACTTAAGAGTTCTTTTGTTCTTGGGGAAGTCTCCCAATGATCCCTGCCCTTTCAGAACATGCTCTGAGAGTAATAAACTCATCTCCCTCCTATATACCCTAGGTGTTTTTCTGACTGATTTCATGCTGTATCTCAGTGGGACTGTTTGTTATGCTGTCTTTTAAGGGCAGGGACTCAGTTTCCTTTTGCCCTCCAGCTCTCCTGGAGCTGAAACCAGTGATTTTACAATTCCAGATGTTAACCCCCACTGATCGTGAGAACTTGTGAAGTTAAACCCCTGTGGTTTTCAAAACCAAATGTTATGGGCATTTGTCTTCCTAGTGTGGGTCCACTGTGCCTGAAGTATGTTGTGTGAGGTCAGCTCCCCTCCCCTCTCCATGCATAAGGCATCCCTCACTCCCACAGACAGTCCTATGGGTCCGTTTGGCTCCCAACTTTATCTCTGTCCTTCCCACTCTCATTGATGTGGACTCTTCTCTACATCTAACAATGGAGAGTCTATTCTACCGCTCTTGGAATAATTATTTGGATTATTCACACTGATGTGGGTGGTATCTAGGAGTATCTGTGGAATAAGATGAGCCCAGGATCCTACTTTGCCATCCTCCTCAGAAGTCAAATATAAAATATTTTTTAAATTTTTGTCTGGACATTATGCATGTTATGACTGGATTCTGTTATAGTTTCCAATGAGGGTTTTTGTTTTGTTTTGTTCTAACTTTAAAGCTAATCATCTTGTAGGACTTCAACTGCCTAACTCTTGGGTGGTTTCTGAAATTTCATAGTTTTTAAAAGATTTTATTTGCGAGAGAGAGTGGGAGGAGGAGCAGTGGGGAGAGGGACAAGCAGACCCTGTGCTGAGTGCAGAACCCAACGTTGATCCCAAGACCCATACCCACCCAAGTGCCCCTGTGTCTGACATTTCAATATAGTTCTTTTGTTTGTTTTGTTTATTTTTGGGAGTCGGGGATTTGTGGGTTTTTTGTTTGCTTTGGTTTGGGTGGGGTTTTTCTTGTTGTTTTTGCTTTGTTTTTTTGGTGAGATGTTTTGAGTCTACCTGATAAATACATGAGTCAAGTTTTAACCAGAGATTGGGCAGAGATTTACTTAAAACTCGAGATTCCATCTCTGTGGTTCTCTCCTGTCTAGGTTTTCTCCCTCATTATTTCTTGGCTGTGGTTTCTCAAAACTCTGTAGACTCAAATGCATGTGGATTTATTAGCAGAGGTTTTGCCATTCCTCATGGTGAAGACTGTGACCTGCCCTAAGGCTGAAAACTA
This sequence comes from Procyon lotor, assembly GCA_028646535.1. Lineage (NCBI taxonomy): Eukaryota > Metazoa > Chordata > Mammalia > Carnivora > Procyonidae > Procyon > Procyon lotor. The sequence continues at coordinate 11,964,237 of CM053614.1, read as the reverse complement.
TAATAAAGGAGACATTTATCCAAGACTTTTTTCTTCTTTAATGTGTTGACACCCTTCCCAGATCTCCATGCTTATGTTCACTCTCAAGGGCCTTCAAATAATTAGGTTTTAGGCTTTGACCAGGTCTTACAATTGTTGCCTGATGAAGGGCCGGTCCCATGCAAGCAAGCTTATTAAGTCAGGATATACTGTTGGATTGGGTCTAATATATTGCTATTAGTGAATTAAAACACAATTTTGTATTTAAAATATTGGCATGGGTGATTACAAGGCATTCTGACATTTGCTTGCTTTCTTTGACTAAAACCTGTATCTAATAGAATGAAAATGCCATTGTTATGCTGTTAAAAAAAAGGGGTATTCAAAGGTTTAGGAAGATGGGAATGCTACAGTCGAATAAGGCTTGCCCATCTGCTCCCTAAGTACATCCCCCAAGAGGGTCCAGAAGACACATCCCTCACTAGACGTGGTGTCCCATGGTGGCTCTTCTCCAGAGGTCAGGTTCAATGGTGGGAATTTCTGGGGAAGTGCTGTCTGACTGGCCTGTCTGATTTCAGTGATGATGATGGGATTCTGTGGTGGCACTACTCACCAAAGGCGAGAAATGTATGAATACCAGAGAAATGTATGAATACTGGAATGAAAGGCAGGGCCAAGATCAGTACTAGGAACAGTCTCACTGGCAGAAGTCTTTGGTATTAGCTAGCAGATCCTTATATCTCTAGAACTGATATACATAGCCTACTAATGTTTCACCTACTTTATATAAGTAGAAAGCTCTAGGATTGGTGAACAGAGGACTGAATGACATCATGGCAGTTACCAAATAGAAGAGAAAGTTTAACAGAACCACCAGGACTATAAAGGCACCCTTCCCAGCTATCTCAGGTTAGGAAGTACCTCTCATAGTAACAATGTCACGGAGATTAAAACAACCTGCAACTGAAATTAGAAAGCATATGCAGAAGGGAACTATCAGTGATAGAGCAAAACCCCACATTGACGGAAGAGCTAGTCATCTGGTGGACAAATCACGTCTCAAGGTTATGACTTGGCGTTGCAACTATTAGTTATCATGCTGGGCCTGTGAGATTAGGAATTTCTTGGACATTGCACACACATTGGAGGTCCTGTGATTACAGACAATGTAGACAGAATATTGAACAAACTGGAGGATATTAGGAATGGTGGAAGAGACAACATATCTAACTTCACAATCATTGTGGAGTGCTAGAGTCTGAGACCTGCTTTTGAGATTTTCAAAACTGCCAGTAAATGAATATTTTCGAGTTGTAGTCTTAAAGACTAGCTTACTGAGATTTCCCTGTATCCCGATAAACCTTGGGGCTTTTCATGTCTCATAAATCTTCTGTAACTCTTTTAATATAACTACATGAGTAGTGATTTAAAATTCATCAGAGTGGTCTTGAGGATTTCTCTCAGTATTGAGTATGTATTAAGTTCTGATTTCTGTTCAGCACAATTATATGATACTTTGATGTAATACAAAAGGTATCAAATGTGTAGTTAACATTATGCAGAAATTAATCTGTGGTGGCTGTGTGAGTGCATGCCTGTATCCTCTAAAATGCATATGTTGAAACCCTCATCTCCAGTGGAATGGTATTAAGAGGTGAGGCCCTTGGGAGCTAATTAGGTTCCAATGAGATCATAAGTAGCCTCATAAGAAGAGAAAGAGAGCAGAACCCCCCCCAAGACACACACACACACACACACACACACACACACACACACACTTATCTCTCATGTGAGGGTATAGCAAAAATACAGCTGACTGAAATCTAGGAAAAGGACTCTTACCAGACACTAAATCCACCAGCACCTTGACCTTGGTCTTCCCAGGCTCAAAATAATTGCTTATTGTTTAAGTTACTCAGTCTGCGGTAATTTGTCATAGGAACCCCCCTGATAAATACAGCAGCATGGGACATGCTTTGTTCTATTATAATATTTATTTAACTAAATAATTTAAATAAATTGAAGACAGGATAGTTCAATTTGAGTTCCTGGATAGGAGAGAGATGTGAGAGATATTGCTGGAAAACCCAGAGAGCCAGTTCACATTCTTGGGGACTCTACCCAGTTAATAAAAATACTGATAGAAAGACTATATCTCTTAGAGATTTTCTACATTGCCAAGATATTTTATTCATTACCAAGACTTACTAGGCTTACCGTATATTGGAGTATCATTAAAAATGAGCCCATTACGCAACAGAATGAAAGAAAATAAAGTTCCCTCTGTTGCATGTTACCCATCTCTCCCTACTAAAGTTTCCTTCTCAAGTTGACATTTTAGGTAGAAAGAACACGGTCAGACACTTTGATGACACAGTCTGTATCCACATTTTCTATGAGATTTGATGTAGCTCATACAAATCCTGGAAGAAGTGTCATTCCGGTCTCAAAGATTTTTCTTGACATAGAGGAACTCTCTTCTCCCTACTCATCATCTTGAAGTCTCTCTTTTTGCTCATAAAATGTGAGGAGACGCTTCTTCCAGAAGGTTTTTAAAGTTTGTTTGGCAGTCTACTGGTTGGGAATGAGATTTCCCAGTGATTTAATTTTGATGTTTCCTAACTTGGCTTTAATTCTATTCATCCCAATAGATGTCAGAGTAAAGAGGTCCATGCTACTCTGAATATGTATTATAGTACTCTGAAGTTGATGATATTTTAAATAATTTAATACAGAGCATTTTCTACTCTAGTTATTTTAATGACCCATATCAACTGCAGAAATTTCAAGAACAGTTGCATAAAACAGAACTATCGCTTGGAAAAGGCAAGCTGTGCACTAGATGTTATCCCATGGGGCAGTATCACACTGACTGATAGATTTCATGGTTCAAGGGCTGACCCCAACTGAGTCAGAGATGGAGTTGCCAGCATACTAATAATGGATACATATGGCAGACTGAACTCAAATTAATCATGTAATAGAGCTGAAATATAAAATCCTGACCTCCATGTATTAATTATAGTGATGAAAATAACTGTATCTCGGGCTGCAACACTCACTTTGATATGGCATTGATTTTCTTCCTGTACATAGACCTAAACTGGGTACGGATATGTTCTCAGGGAGATCGGTCCTGTCGAGTCAGGGGGTGGGATGCAGTAGGTAGGTATCTTTGCTTATGTGTCTCCCTCCCCTGAGCGGGCCCAGATGGCAATGGGGGCTGCTACAATTCTCCCTGCCCTGTGCTGACCATCCCCTCTCACCTCCCCTACCACCCCCAGACTCCTAGTTCTGATCAGCACACCTTGGTGGGTGACATCAGTCTCGCACCCCTCAATTCCTTGAACTTGTAGCCATACTTCTTAAGCTGCCTTTGTGTGTGCCCTGTTAAAACGCTGACTTTGTAGCTTACTTGCAGATGGTAGGCATTTCTTTTTATAATATATTCTGAATTTCTTGGAGACTACCTCTCTGTAGACTCCAACTGCTAGTAATGGGTAATACAAAATTGATTAGAAATTGAAATATGGTAACTTAAAGTCTGAAAAGGGAAACTTAACTAGGAATTATAAAGCAAAGTTCATTAGCAACCATTAAAGGCAACCATTAAATAAGAAGCTGAGTTCAAGGTAGATGGCAGGAAAAAAAAATCATCATCATGATTCTTGGGAAAAATGTGGCTTCTTTTTGGGAACCATGCCTTTATTACTGAAACTAGAGAAAAGACAGTAGAGTATAAAAAGTGAGAACCCCATATTAAAAACTTTCCCAGCCTAGAATTAATTTCTAGTGAGAAAAATAATGGCATCTCAAGCTGGGATAATCACTTTGGTTTTGTTTTGTTTGGTCTGGAATAACCACTTTGACATGGAATTAATTTTTCTCTTCTGCAGAGATTAATACATATTTCTTCAGACTAAACTTACTGTGTCCATCACAAAGACAGTAGCTGTGGGTTCCTTAAAGTCTGACGGCTAATGGGCCAGCAGAGCCCAGGGGACCGTCCAGAATCCTATTCCAGAGAAGAAATCTTCCTGCTAAGGGGAAGAATCCTAGCCCCAGAAAGTGGACATTAAAAAATAAAAACTGGCATCGGGAGGAAAAGTAAAGAATATAGGCATTCACCTCTAATTTCCTTTAACGTTTGACTAGAATTCTGTCTCTTTTTTTCCTCTCTCTCTCAGATGCTTTAGGGTCCCCTAGACTTACATATCAGCCTAGCCAAGTCCAGCACGGGCAAGTAATGTCCAATAGCCCTGCAATACACACTCCCTAGATTTTTATTTACTTATTTACTTCCTGATTACTTAATTAGGTATCTTTCTCTTCATTTTTTTTTCCCCTAAGTTTACCACCGGAAGGCCTAGTCTCTAGAGTTGAAATACTATCGTGTATCTTGAGGAATCTGAGGGAGAAGTAACCAACAGTATAGAAAACCAAATAATCACGAGGTATCACTTGGTATAAAGGTTATGCAAGCTTCTGAAACTTCCTTCCATGTTCTAAACATCTGTTTTCCCTGATTTTTAAAAATTATCCTTTTGAGTCGAAGGAACTTTGGATCTTAGCTAGTTTGTCTCTTAAACAGCTGCCATCCACAGCAAGTAAAGACGCTTCGAAGATACATTTATTTTCTATTTTTTCTATATAGTATGAGATAGTATTTAAAAATGATCAAGCTTATGTTCATTTTTTAAGAAAATTCAGAAGCTTGACAACTCCAAGCACGGACAGAAACAGAGTAATGGAAATTGCCACACTCTACTGGTGGGGATGTAAGTTTTGTAAAACAGATCTGCAAGAACTGAGTTGCTTCAGAATCCTGAGGGCCTGTCTTGGAATTCTTCCCCTGGGGTTTGCAGGAGCAGCCTACAGTGGTGTGGTTTTCCTCGCTGCTGACATACGTATGCGGGGCCGTAGTCTCTGCTCCATCTCAAGCTCCGGGGCTGCTGACACCAAAGCCTGGCCCTGTTGCTAAGGCCTTTTCTAAATAAGGTCCTACTCGACTCAATGTTGACCATTCCGTGTCGCCTGGTAGATGAGCCAGAACCGTGTGGAATGTTTTATCTCCGTGACCCTAAGAGGAAGACCAGGCCCTGTGCTTTCTTTGTTGTAGCAGATGGAAGCTGAAGCCATTCAAGTCTTCTACTTTAGAGTGGTAGGTCTCCCAGAAGCTCCCCTCCCAGCGAACCCCTAAAAACTCCACCAAAATGTCAGTTCCCTGAGTTCTCACAGGGCTTCTCTTTCACTCTCTGGGAGCACGAGGGCCTCACCAAGGTCTCCCACGTATGAGTCACCTCTTGTTCCTCCTGCCAGATCCGCAGGGTATCATTGACATAATCGATTGGTTTGATTTTTGTGGGATATTCAGGTGGCCTCCATCAGACTACTTCATGACAGAGAATGGGAGCGTAGATGCAGTCCTGAAGCAGAACTATGACTGAAGAATGACTAAGCCACAGATGGAAACTTTCTGATTTTCTATTCTGATCAGAATCAAAAAGAACACCTTTGCCAAAGCAGTGGTGGCCGACAGCATACTCGAGGCCTCCTCATTAATTCGCTCTGACCATGATACTGGGTCTGGCAAAGCGACGGGCCTTCTTGGTCAAGCTCGCAAGAGCCTACAGTTATTTTTCAGGAGCTGTCCTGTCAAAGGAGTACTGACTAAGTACTGCCACCCATTGTAGACTTCGGATTTCTAATGGTGGCACTTACCTCTGCCGTCCGCCCTGAGGATATACTATTGTTTTGTTTTGTTTTTTTTTAAAGATTTTATTTATTAGAGAAATCACAAGTAGGCAGAGAGGCAGGCAGAGAGAAAGGGGGAAGCAGGCTCCCCACTGAGCAGAGAGCCCGACGCGGGGCTTGGTCCCAGGACCCTGAGATCATGATCTGAGCCAAAGGCAGAGGCTTTAACCCACTGAGCCACCCAGGCGCCCCTATGCTATTGTTTTGGACTAACTACATTGGCTGCAGGAGGAGGGCAGGGTCAGAGGTTTCCTGTGATACCTTTTACTGGGGGTCAGTGCCAACATGGGGGTTACTGCCATTGCTAAGTTTGTTGATACCAAGTATTCATTCTGGAATTGAAAAATGACCACTGGATGGGTCTTGAGATGGGATGGGCCGACTATGATCTGATTTTTATCTAGGGCACCATGTTTTCCTTGTTCCCCTCAACCCCCTCTCAAGCTAGGGTAGAGGGCATGATGTTGATTATTTAGATCTCTAGGTATCAATGTCAAGTCAGACACTTTGTCAGTATTTCTCAAAAACGTCTGAGTATTCTCTTGTCCTTGGGTTAAGTCAACCTTTTAAGTGTCCATAGATCCATTTGGGGAAGGACTAAAAGAATCATTAAAGTATTTTCTTGGTACAGTGTTGGCAAAGTCTTTCCATCTAGGACCTGGTTCTGTTCAATCATTGAGTTCTGAATATTAAAATTAGGTCAGATTTAGTAACTGAACAAGGACTCATAACTCCTTTGGGGGCAAATACCCTCAGCCTCCTGCTTTTCTATTCTTACCTTTTCCTGGTTGTAGATGTTTTGCATCACTCTTCTTGACTGCTTTGTCTTACCATTTGGTCTCTAGGAACACTAGACTCCATTATTATCTCTCAAACTCCCTGAAGGTAAAGTCCAGTTGGCTGTCCCTCCAGCCCTGCTGGTCATTAAGGTAATTGCAGCCTTCAGGCTACTGGCTTTTAAGCATTGACTTCTGGCCTCTATTACTTGAAGACCTCACTATCCTCTTAATATTAACCAGCCCACTCTGTGACGACTGCTAAATCTGGTACCTTACATGTCACAAAACTCAATGCCAAAATTCCACCAGTATTGTCCCCAAGCTTGCATATTAGCTGAGATTAAAAAAAAAAACAAAACAAAAAAAAACCCATTCCAAAGTTCTGTTGGGCCAGGAGCTCCTGGTACTGCTGTGTTAGGACCAACCAATGGATCCTGTGGTCAGTTGCCTATTACAGTGCCTTTTTTTTTGGGGGGGGGGCTATAAAATGGGGCTTTGTATGAGAGAGCATTCTAAGGATTGTAGTAATTCTGGCACTCTGTGAGCTCTTTCATAATGAGGGTGACTGAGAAGATGAAGTCCTACCTAAAATGTGAATCCATCCCAAGAAGGATGACTTGATTATATCTCCAGAATGCACCGTTTCCAATCTTATCTGCCTGCATACTTCAGAGCTGCTGTATATATATGTACACAGAGAACATTTTGGAAGAATATATATAAAAATGTTAATGGTAATTATGAGAAAGAAAATATTGGAGGGTTATTAATTTTTTCCTAATATATTTTCATTTTGTTAGATTTAGATTAAAAAATGAGAACAGAGCTCCTACAAAGAATCTAGCAAATGTTTATAATTTTTTAAGTAGGTTTTCTTTATCTTGTTTCCCTAGTCTGCACTTCCTGAGTTAAGCTGATAAAACAATCATTGCTCTTACTCTAATAAGAATTTGAGGATTTTGCCTCATCATTGAAGGGAAGACCATTCCTTTATATTTAGAAAAAGGGAACAAAAATGTTGATAACAAAGTACAAACCCCTAACACAATTAGAGAAAATACAATAGGAAAGAAAACATGCCAGAACTTAGAGCTGTGTAAAAATGTGTAAGTTACTCCTCTGGTACAACCAATGTATTTGCATATCACCTACAGAAGGGCACTGGGGGAGTCATCTTCTTACCTTGTGTCTTATGGCTGTTACTCAACTTAATAACTTCCAGAAGTAATTTACATACAAATGGCAGAATGGATTCTAGTGGTCCTTATTTAAATATGGCTAAATATCACAATATATACTCATATAAATTTGAATATATATAATTTTCATTTCATATAATGGGTAGAAAGTGGCTAAAATGTAACAATTGAGGGGTGCCTGGGTGGCTCAGTGGGTTAAAGCCCCTGCCTTTGGCTCAGGTCATGATCTCAGGGTCCTGGGATAGAGCCCTGCGTCGGGCTCTCTGCTCAGCAGGGAGCCTGCTTCCCCTCCTCTCTGCCTGTCTCTCTGCCTACTTGTGATCTCTCTCTCTCTCTCTGTCAAATAAATAAATAAAATCTTTTTAAAAAAATTTAAAAAAATGTAACAGTTGATACAATGCCTTTGTTCTTTAGTACTGAGTGTCACTGGACAAGTTATTAGCTTATTGGAATCTTTTTGACTACAAAATAAAGGGACTAATAGCCCTTTTCTCTCAGCATTGTTATGATAAGTAAAGAGATAATCCACAGTAAGCATTTATAAGTTTTGCAGGTAGTAGGCACTCAGTAAATCAAATTTAATACTGCTTTCAAAGAGTTCTGTGTTTTCAAATCCATTATTGGATTTGCTCTTTTTTTTTTTTTCTTTTTTTTAAGATTTTTATTTATTTGACAGGAGAGAGATCGTAAATAGGCAGAGAGGCAGGCAGAGAGAGGGGGGGAAGCAGGCTCCCCGCTGAGCAGAGAGCCTGATGCAGGGCTCGATCCCAGGACCCTGAGACCTCGACCTGAGCCAGAGGCAGAGGCTTAACCCACTGAGCCACCCAGGCACCCTGTGGATTTGATCTCTTAAAAAAGGTTGAGCCTGAGGAATGTTGTTACCAGAAGTGAGCATTAAGCAATGAGATGGTAAAGTACGAGAGTGTTAGGTGGGCAATAGATTTTGAATCCAGTCTGGACAGAGAAGTAACATTCCTTTTTTGTACACTTAAAACCTGTTGGTTGAATTAATGAACAAATCCGTGTATGAGAGAGAGAGAGTCATAGCTAAAAGAAGTGGGAGAGAAGGCCATAGTTCCACTGTTGTGAGGAGGTCTAGCATCACACCCAGAGAAGGAGCGGGGGCCCAGGCACCAGAGAGAGGATCCACTGGTATGTTCACAGCTTGGCAGGAAGGGCAGCCTAGTGTTGGAGAAGAAAGGCCAATCCTAGCCTGAGAAAATAATGAAAGGGCGCGCTTGGGAAAGAATTGACAACAGATTTCCGGCAACACTCTGAGCTTGCCTACAATTGTGACTTCCATTGGAATAGGGTTCCTAACTAATGGGTACCTGAAGCAAATTTGGGGATCTATGACAGAAACAGGAAAAAAAAATCATGATTATTTTCACACATCTCTGAACAGAAAGTTGACATTTTCTTCTATGGCAAATATGGGCAAAAAGCCACAGCAGTATTAACAGTATTTGTGACTGTGTCATGAATAGAAAGCACAGATCGTCTCAGTCCTCTAGCTTTGCAGACATCTAGAAGCATCCATTGTATGGATCACTTTAGTGATTAGACTGAACTCTAGAACCTGTTATTTAATGGATAGTGAGGCAAATCGTTTCTAAATTAAACTTTTAAAAATAGAGTTATGCTGTATTGCAATGTATTTGGAATCACTTATAATCCAATGCAGTTTATTTTAAGAGTAAAAACACTGCTCTATGAGGGGACCCATAGGCTTGCCCAGCCTGCCAAAGGAGTTTATGGAACAAAAAAATGTTACGAATCCCAACTTGAGAACAAGTGTCTTGGTTTTAGTGTTCTCAAGGCTCTATCCCATTATTCTCTACCCGTCTTCAGGTAAAGGGCTCCATCTATGAGCTCTCTTCTCTAGGACTCTTAAGTGATTGGTCATTAGCACAGCTCCCTCCCATCACTGCCAGTAGTAGATAAGATAAGGTGTTACGTCACCCTTTCTGTTGTTTTCTGGACTCTCCCCGGACATTCTCTTCCATTTAAATGACTTCCTCTATCTTAACACACACCCAGAGATCAAGGGGGATAACTTCAGACTGGCAGGGATGATTCAGAAGGACTTAAATCTGGAAGCAGAGATCTCCACACAGGGATGGGAGCTGCTGAAAGGAAGGGAAGGAGAAGTAGGTGATGGGAGAGGACATGGTAGGAGGGATGACCCAGTGACAGAACCTGACACTCAGCAGCCTAGAATATAGGTATAGGCCATAGGTTGGCCAGAGGCTAGCATCAGGCAAGTCTAGGAAAATAAGGGAAAATGTTTGCTGCGAAGAAGCCCAGAGAATATGGTAGCAAGTACTCTAAGATCAGGCAAAATGCAGATTCATACCCTGATTCATATCAGATAAGTCTGTCCAGATATTGTAAGAGATTCAGAGCAGGACTACATCTGGATGATGATGATGGTGTGGCTGTAAGGGGAGGGTAGAGTTGGAAAAACAGAGCCTCGGTTTAGGATAGAATACTGGGCAGACTTCAAGGGAGTCCATTAAGGACATGGTGGAAAGAGGTAATAAATCGGAGGCTTTGTCTCAGGTGTAATGCATGGTTCTGTGTCATCCATGGGACACAATGTGAGTGGCTTTCCAGGGAATATTTTACTGGTGAATCAGGGAACAGTTCACAAGGTTCATATTGGGACTAAATCTGCTGGTCAAGGTGACTGCATTCATGCTAATAGGAAAGGAGGGCTATGAAGTCAGAGAACCAGGAAGTTTGTGACAACTGGTCAACTCTGTAAATCGGCCTTATTCAGTAAGGGATAGCTATCTGACATTAGGCTCCCAAAGCATGAAGCAAAATGTGTTATTAAATCAGATCTTCTTGGATCACAGAGAAAATAACAAGGCAACAGTGATAGAAGAGAAAAAAAATAAGAGAAAATGACTCGGTGGCCAGAGGCAAAATGTATGACAGATCCAGATGGCCTTCATTATTTCTCAGTTGGAAAATTCCAATAACTTCCTAAATTGTCTCTCCATCTTAAGTGCTTTGCTATTCAAATTTATCTTATAAACCATTTCCACGTGACAGACTAAAATCCTTCAAGTGTAAGCACTGTTACTCACGCCAGTCTCCTACTAAAAATTTGAGTAACTCTTCATTGTCCTATAGGGTCCTTTTTGCATTAAAATTTCTGTATAATGTGTTTGCAGCCCACGTTAGTGCCTATTTCTTGGCATTTCTTGTTTTTAATAGTTTAATATTAAACATAATGAAAGTAATTGATTAAAACAATTCTTTCAATGCTTCATTTTTAGTATTTCCTTTTTCTTTTTGGCAAACATGCCCATCTTGGAAGAGTTGCTCCACTTCATTTTTGTGCGATTCTGATAGGCTGCTCATCTGGAAACTCCAACACAGTGGGAGTGCCATGTGGCCCATGTTGGGCTAACTGGAGTCCTGTCACAAGAGGAATGTCCCATGAATGTGGGGACATAGACCAAAAATGATGGAACTGAATCATGTGAGGAACTCTTGGGCTGCTCAGATACACAGAATATTTGTCTTATTTGTTTTTTAATGCTCCTGTGATCCTCTACCCATCCCTAGTCTCTTCTTCTCAATTCTGTGAGCCACTAAATATCCTTTTAAAAAGTTTCTTTGTGCACACACACCTTTTCAGTTTAAGAATAGAAGTTTCTATTACTTGCAACCAAAGAATGCCGAACAGCAGAAATTGAGAACAAGAGCATAGGGGAGGCTGTTAGGTATAGAATAGGGCACAGACCCTCAGTGATGGTGAAAGTATGTATAATTATCAAGCTGAAATGTCATAAAAAGCAATGGGATTGACAGTAGCATCCTAAGTTGAGAAATGAAGGGTCCATGATGTAGAGTGAAAGCTGGTAAATGAATTTATAGGTGGGGCACTGGGACACTGTAGTGGATGCTTTTAGGAATAGGTGGCTTTTACTCTGGAAAAAAGTGTGGAGATTACTCAAAGTTGAGAATAGAGCTACCTTATGACCCAGCAATCGCACTACTGGGTATGTACCCTAAAGATAAAAGTGTGATCTCAAAGGCACACGTGCACCAGAATGTTTATAGCAGCAATGTCTACAATAGCTTAACTATGGAAAAAACCTAGCTGTCTATCAACAGATGAATGGATAAAGAAGATGTGGTATATGTATACAATGGAGTACTATGCAGCCATCAAGAGAAATGAAATCTTGCCATTTGCAAGGACATGGATGGAACTAGAGGGTATTATGCTAAGCGAAATAAGTCAATCAGAGAAAGACAATTATCATAGGATCTCTCTGATAAGAATTTGAGAGGCAGGGGAATGAAACAAGATGGGATCAGGAAGGAGACTAACCATAAGAGACTCTCAATCTCACGAAACAGAGTTGCCGGGGAGTAGGTGGGTAGGGATAGGGTGACTGGGTGATGGACATTGGGGAGGGTACGTGCTATGGTGAGTGCTGTGCAATGTGTAAGCCTGATGAGTCACAGACCTGTACCCCTGGGGCAATAATACATTATATGTGAATTAAAAAAAAACCAAACAGGTGGCTTTTGCAGTCGACCCAGCTAAATTAAACCAAGGAAACGAGGAGCTCAAATGTTAACATTTTCATTTTGAAGCGTGGACTCAAATCCCGAGTCTTCCTGCCACCAAGCATCTCTTACTAGTTGTTATGGGGCTGGGATCGATGAAAACCAAACCAAGAGATGGGTTGTTCAGCTCATTAAATTAAATCAGGTCAAGGGAGAACTTCACCACATACGGTACGTGAACCTTGAGGACAGTAACCGGTTAGGAGTTGTTCAGCAGTTCTGTTAGTAAGGATTTGAGGGATCTGAGGACGCCTGAACCTCCCAGAACCTCCCATGCCCCTGCCAGCCTTCCTACTTTGCCTTCTTGGTTGAGGAAGAGGGACTCTCACAGGAGAAATAAAAATTCCTCTGGTGCCCATACCTCACTGGAGCTGCCCTCATTCCTGTTACTCTGGCGAGCTCTTAGTCCTTTTCCCTTGGCTTCCTGCATCCACGGGCTCCCTGCTATTCACGGAATGTGTTGGAAACTTCCATCTGGAGCTTTGCACCTCCTGCCTTACAGAGCTCTCTCTGCCTGGAATGCTTTCCTGCAGGCAACCCCATGACCTGCTCCCTTACCTCCTTCCGGTTTTTGCTGGCTCGAGTGTCCCCTTCTCTGGTCACTGCATTTCGAATGGCAGTGTTTACCCAACACTCTGTATTGCCCTTCATGGTTTTCTTTTCTTCCATGGAACGTGATGCCATCTAATGTGTGTTTTACTTTTTTGTATATTTTGTGCCCAACCATGCCCCCAGTGAATCCCGTTTCCTGGGATTTACTCCCTGTGTAGATCCCGCCCCTAGAATCTGAGCTGACCCTGACTGACTCATTTTCATTCACTTTCACCTTTAGAATGTGGCAGAAATGATGCCCAGCCAGCTCTAGCTTAAAGTTCTAAGCCACATCCTTGCAAATGGCAAGATTTCATTTCTCTTGATGACTGCATAGTATTCCATTGTATACATATACCACATCTTCTTTATCCATTCATCTGTTGATGGACATCTAGGTTTTTTCCATAGTTAAGCTATTGTAGACATTGCCGCTATAAACATTAAGAAGGCTTGGTGGCTTCCAGCTTTGTGCTTTGGAGAGTTCTTTGCTGCCAGAATACCACTGTATTCATGGTCTGGGTCCTCAGTGGGAGTGTAAATGCCATGAAAATAGGGTTTTGGGGGGCCCATTTTGTTCTTTGCTGCATCCCTAGCACCTGTAACAGAGCTGAGCACTTAATAAACATGCTTAATGAAGGAATTCACACATTAGTTAATGAATTGAAACTAGTCGTAGCCTATGGGGTAAAATGTATAATCAGAATTTGGAAGGAGCAATATACCCAAAGAGGTTTTCAGGAATTAATCTATTTTGATCTATACAAGTAACACCAAATAGTATTTCTCCAAACACATTTTAGAGATGCACTTCATAGGAGAATGGAATCTTATTTTGGATATTTTTACACATCTTGGTAAAGATGCATTCACCAGAAACTCTGAATTCAATTTCCCCAGCACTGGTTGTTTCCTAGTTTAATTAATCCACATGTAAACCAAATGCTCCCCAAAGAAAACTACCTTAGATGCCCAGGTATCCTTTAGCTTAATATAGAGGTAAGGAATTCAGAGAGCAATTATGTATATCTTGCCCACTGTCCTCTGGGCCACTTCTCAGAACAGGCCCCTTCTCTCTCTCCCTTTATCCTTGGTACCAGACTATAGTTTAGCAAATATTTCAATAAATTGGTAAGAATCTTAAGTATTAGCCCTGACTACCTTAAAAGAATACAGCTCTTGAATTTAGAAGTCTAAAAGTTCATACCACTCATTGCCGGCATCTCAATTTGTTGGTCATTTATAGTAACTCTTCATGTAATTCTCAAAGAATCTCATAAACTAAGATGCTTGAAGGCAATGACTTTGTCCCGTGTTTGATGGATCTGACAATCAAAAAACAGGAAAAAAATAATTCTCTGTGATGATTATTTTATGTAACCTTTGTATCTCCACTAAGGGCAAGTTGAGTATAGGGATACAATCACTGTACCTGCACGGTTTCTAAGGCACTCCCTCTATTCATAGGAATTTAGGGATATGATGTCGGGATTTTCTGTGTTCATTCTTTAAAATGTATGGCTTCCATGCACATTTTCAAAAAAACAAAATATGTGGGGATACTCTAGACACGTAATCTCCTTCACCAACCCCATGGATAACTTAATACAGCAGTTAAAATGATAATGTACATAGGAAGTACATCGAACTATGTACTCCTGTCAAGATTTTTGTCTCCTGAAAAAATCCCTTTACAGAAATCAGATATTGAAAGATAATTGGATTTTATTGTTCTTTTCCAATTAAAAAAAATAAACACATGTAAGTCTGCATTTCTTTGTGTTGAAACATCCTTGAATTACATTATTTTACTTGTGACCCTAACAGGATTGAGCAGTTTACCTTATCTTCGGTGCCTTGCTTAAAGACTAAACAACTGAGAACAGAAACCATGGGGCAGGGGGTGGACTTAAAAGATTTTGATACATTTTTCTCTGATTAAGATGTTCCCTATCTTTTATTTCTGGGGGGATTAGTGTCCACCTGAATTTGAGATAGGCATGAATTGTTGGATACTCAGAACAATTTATGCCCTTTTCTCTTGATGTAAATGTATTCCAAGGCTTAGCTTCCTTGAAAAGTAGATTGAAAATGCATTTATTGGACCGACTTGGAGCAGTTACTATCTGTTGCTAATGTTTGTCCTCTTACATCTGTCTGCCTGATTGTGGCAGCCAAGATTTAATGGGGGAACACAGGAGAAAAACATGGTAAGGTAGAGAAGGACATGGAGAGAATTTTCCACATCCAAAGATGTTGATTTTTTTTTTTTTTTTTTAAAGAAGACAAATGGGGGAAAAGCCCTTTGCTTTACTCCATTAGAAAATCTCATGACTGAAGGTTGATAAAGTTCTAAATTTTGTGTTTGGGAACTATTTTTAAATAAATTTGTGAAAGATAGTATATTCAGTGCTTCCTAAGGCATATTTATCTTTGGTTTTCATTTAAAGAAGTTATAAAACAACTAATTTAAGACTTTCAGGAACATAGAGTTAAGTTGCATATTATGAAAAAAAGTATGTGTCTTTTATTCTTTAAGAAGTATCTGTCTTTTCCATGGCAATGTAGCCTTGCTTTCTTCAAACAAGAAACCACAAATGAAATTAATTTTTTGACACCCATGCATCCCCACCAATACAATGTAGTGTAAGTTAAGAGCTATTTAGAACATGATTGTGTTTGAAGTTAACTCCTACGAGTTAACAAGAAGTTAGGATGTCATACCAGGCATATATAAAGTCAAAATGTCTTTACACCAGATCTTCTTTGTCTGTATGTAACAAGTGTGACAGCATTCACATATTCAGGATAAATCAGAAAGTTGACCAGGGTACAAGTGTGGGGGGTGTAATCACCAAGGTGAACAAGGACCTTTTCTGGTCACTGAAGGAATGATTTTGCTAGGATTTGGGACAGGCACTTTTATGCCCTCCTAATCACTAGAAGGAAAGCTTGTCTTCACTATAAGGCCATTTAAGGACTCACAACCTTTTTTTTTTTTTTTTTTTTAAATTTCATTTTAATTCTAGTATAGTTAACATACAGTGTTATATTAGTTTCAGGTGTACAAGGTAGTGATTTAGCACTTCGGTATATTACCCGGTGCTCATCACAAGTGCACTCCTTAGTCCCTGTCACCTGTTTCAGCCCTCCCCACCCCCTGTAACCATCAGATTGTTCTCTACAGTCAAGAGTCTATTTCTTGGTGTCTCTTTTTTTTTTTTTCTTTGCTCATTTGTTTTGTTTCTTAAATTCCACATATAAGTGAAATCATATGGTATTTGTCTTTTTCTGACTTATTTTGCTTAGCCTTATTCTCTAGCTCCATGCATGTCTTTGTAAATGGCAAGATTTCATTCTTTTTTATGGCTGAATAATGTTGTGTGTGTGTATATGTGTGTGTGTGTGTGTGTACCACTTTTTCTTTATTTTCTTAAATTTTATTCATTAGTGCAGTTGGAGGGGCAAAAGGAAAGGGAGAAGCAGATGCCCCACTGAGCAGGGAGCCTGACATGGGCTTGATCTCAGGACTCCGGGATCATGACTTGAGCCAAAGGCAGACACTTAACTGACTGAGCCACCCAGGAGCCCCATGTCTTGTTCTACCTTAGGGGGAAAACTCAGTTTTTCCCCATTGAGGATGTTGTTAACTATGAGTTTTTCATCTATGGCCTTTTTTATGTTGAGATATGTTCCCTCTAAACCTCTTTGTTGTGGGCTTTTATCATGAATGGATGTTTACTTTGTCAGCTGCTTTATCTGCATCTATTGAAATGATCATATGGTTTTTAGCCTTTCTCTCATTGATGTGATGTGTCAGGTTGGTTGACGTGCCAATATTGAACCACCCTTGCATCCTAAGACTAAATCCCACTTGATTATAGCAAACAATTTTTTAATGTATTGTTGGATTGGTTTGCTAGTATTTTATTGAGGATTTTTATATCTATGTTCATCAGAGATATTGCCCAGTAATTTTTTTATAGTTCTATTTTTTAAATATTTTTTATTAACATATAATGTATTATTTGCCCCCAAGGTACATGTCTGTGAATCACCAGGCTTACACATTTCACAGCACTTACCATAGCACATACCTTCCCCAATGTCCATAACCCAGCCACCCTATCCAATGTCCATATCCTCCCCACCCACCAACTACCCTCAGTTTCTTTCATGAGTTTAGGAGTCTCCTATGGTTTGTCCCCTTCCTGATCCCATCTTGTTTCATTTCCCTCCCCCACCCACTGTGACCCCCTGTCCTGCCTCTCAAATTCTTCATATCAGAGTGATCATATAATAGTCTTTCTCTGATTGCCTTATTTTGCTTAGCATAATACCCTCTAGTTCCATCCATGTCATTGCAAATGATAAGATTTCGTTTCTCTTGATGGCTGCATAGTATTCCATTGTATATACATACCACATCTTCTTTATCCATTCATCTGTTGATGGACATCTAGGCTCTTTCCATAGTTTGGTTATTTTGGACATTGCTGCTATAAACATTCAGGTGCACATGTGCCTTCAGATCACTACATTTGTATCTTTAGGGTAAATGCCCAGTAGTGTGATTGCTGGGTCATAGGGTAGCTCTATTTTCAACTTTTTGAGGAACCTCCATACTGTTTTCCAGAGTTCCCACCAACAGTGTAGAAGGGTTCTCCTTTCTCCGCACCCTCACCAACATCTGTCATTTCCTGACTTCCTAATTTTAGCCATTCTGACTGGTGTGAGGTGGTATCTCACTGTGGTTTTGATTTGTATTTCTCTGATGCTGAGTGACGTGGAGCACTTTTTCATGTGCCCATTGGCCATTTGGATGTCCTCTTTGCAGAAGTGTCTGTTCATATCTTCTGCCCATTTCTTGATGGGATTATTTGTTCTTTGGGTGTTGAGTTTGAGAAGTTCTTGATAGATTTTGGATACTAGCCCTTTATCTGATATGTCACTTGCGAATATCTTCTCCCATTCTTTGAGTTGTGTTTTGGTTTTGTTGACTGTTTACTTTGCTGTGCAAAAGCTTTTGATCTTGATGAAGTTCCAATAGTTCATTTTTGCCTTTGCTTCCCTTGCCTTTGGTGATGTGTCTAGGAAGAAGTTGCTGTGGCTGAGGTCGAAGAGGTTGCTGCCTGTCTTCTTTCTCACATTGAGGTCTTTGATCCATTTTGAGTCTATTTTTGTGTGTGGTGTAAGAAAATGGTCAAGTTTCATTCTGCATGTGGCTGTCCAATTTTCCCAACACCATTTGAAGATATTGCCTTTTTTCCATTGGATATTCTTTCCTGCTTTGTCGAAGATTAGTTGACCGTAGAGTTGAGGGTCCATTTCTGGGCTCTCTATTCTGTTCTATTGATCTGTGTGTCTGTTTTTGTGCCAGTACCACACTGTCTTGATGATTATAGCTTTGTAATAGAGCTTGAAATCTGGAATTATGATGCTGCTAACTTTGGTTTTCTTTTTCAACATTCCTCTAGCTATTCAGGGTCTTTTTCTGGTTCCGTATAAATTTTAGGATTATTTATTCCATTTCTTTGAAATAAATTGATGTATTCTGATAGGGATTGCATTAAATGTGTAGATTGCTTTAGATAGAATAGACATTTTCACAATATTTGTTCTTCCAATCCATGAGCATGGAACATTTTTCCATTTCTTGGTGTCTTCCTCAATTTCTTTCATGAGCACTTTATAGTTTTCTGAGTACAGATTCTTTATTGGGTTAGGTTTATTCCTAGGTATCTTAAGGTTTTGGGTGAAATTGTAAATGAAATCGACTCCTTAATTTCTCTTTCTTTTTTGCTGTTGGTGTATAAAAATGCAACTGATTTCTGTGCATTAATTTTATATCCTGACACTTGACTGAATTCCTGGATGAGTTCTAGCAGTCTTGGAGTGGAATCTTTTGGGTTTTCCACATAAGTATCATATCATCTGTAAAGAGTGAGAGTTTGACTTCTTTGCCAATTTGGATGCCTTTTACTTCTTTTTGTTGTCTGATTGTTGAGGCTAGGACTTCTAGTACTATGTTGAGTAGCTAGTACTATGTTGAGTAGCTGTGGAGATAGTGGATATACCTGCCATGTTCCTGATCTTAGGGGAAAAGCTCCCAGTTTTTCCCCATTGAGAGTGATATTCGCTGTGGGTTTTTCTTAGATGGCTTTGATGATATTGAGGAATGTGCCCTCTATGCCTACACTGTGAAGATCGAGAAAGGATGCTGTACTTTGTCAAATGCTTTTTCAGCATCAATTGAGAGTATCATATGGCTCTTGTTCTTTCTTGTGTTAATATATTGTATCACATTGGGGCGCCTGGGTGGCTCAGTGGGTTAAAGCTTCTGCCTTCGGCTCAGGTCATGATCTCAGGGTCCTGGGATCGAGCCCCGCATCGGGTTCTCTGCTCGGTGGGGAGCCTGCTTCCCTCTCTCTCTGCCTGTCTCTCTGCCTACTTGTGATCTCTGTCTCTGTCAAAAAAAAAAAAAAAATCTTAAAAAAAAATATATATATTGTATCACATTGATTGATTTGCAGATGTTGAACCAACCTTGCAGCCCAGGAATAAATCCCACTTGGTCATGGTGAATAATCCTTTTAATGTACTGTTGGATCCTATTGACTAGTACTTTGGTGAGAATTTTTACATCTGTGTTCATCAAGGATATTGGTTTCTAATTCTTTTTGATGGGGTCTTTGTCTGGTTTTGGGATCAAGGTAATATTGGCCTCACAAAATGAGTTTGGAAGTTTCCCTTCCATTTCTATTTTTTGGAACAATTTCAGGAGAATAGGTATTAATTCTTCTTTCAGTGTTTGGTAGAATTCCCTTGGGAGGCTGTCTGGCCCTCAGCTCTTGTTTCTTGGGAGATTTTTGATGATTGCTTCAATCTCCTTACTGCTTATGGGTTGGTTCAGGTTTTCTCTTTCTTCCTGGTTCAGTTTTTGGTAATTTATGTGTCTCTAGAAATGCATCCATTTCTTCCAGATTGTTTAATTTGGTGGCGTATAGTTGCTCATAATATGTTCTTATAATTGTTGTATTTCTTTGGTGTTGGTTGTGATCTCTTTGATTCATGATTTTATTAATTTGGGTGCTTTCTCTCTTCTTTTTGATAAGTCTGGCCAGGGGCTTATCAATTTTATTAATTCTTTCAAAGAACCAGCTCCTAGTTTCGTTGATTTGTTCTACTGTCCTTTTGGTTTCTATTTCATTGATTTCTACTCTGATCTTTATTATTCCTCTTCTCCTGGGTTTAGGCTTTCTTTGCTGTTCTCCAGCTCCTTTAGGTGTAAGGTTAGGTTATGTATTTGAGATCCTTCTTGTTTCTTGAGAAAGGTTTGTATTGCTATCTGCGTTCTTCTCAGTACCACCTTTGCTGTGTCCCAAAGATTTTGAACAGTTGTGTTTTTATTTTCATTTGTTTTCATGAATCTTTAAAATTCTTCTTTAATTTCCTGGTTAACCCATTCATTCTTTAGTAGGATGCTCTTTAGCCTTTATGTATTTGAGTTCATTCCAACTTTCCTCTTGTGATTGAGTTCTAGTTTCATGGCATTGTGGTCTGAAAACATGCAGGGAATGATGCCAATCTTTCGGTACCTGTTGAGACCTGATTTGTGTCCCAGGATGTGATCTATTCTGGAGAATGTTGCATGTGCACTAGAGAAGAATGTGTATTCTATTGCTTTGGGATGGAATGTTCTGAATTTATCTGTGATGTCCATCTGGTCCAGTGTGTCATTGAGAGCCTTTATTTCCTTGTTGATCTTTTGTTTAGATGATCTGTCCATTTCAGTAAAGGAGGTATTAAAGTCCCTTACTATTATTGTATTATTGTTGATGTGTTTCTTTGATTTTGTTATTAACTGGTTTATATATTTGGCTGTTCCCATGTTAGGGGCATAAATATTTACAGTTTTAGAAAATCTCTATTATTGGACAGTCCCTTTAAATATGATATAGTGTCCTTCCTCATCTCTTATTATAGTCTTTGGCTTAAAATCTATTTTATCTGATATAAGGATTGCCACCCCAGCCTTCTTTTGATGTCCATTAGCATGGTAAATTGTTTTTCACCCCCTCACTTTAAATCTGGAGGTGTCTTGGATCTAAAATGAGTTTCTTGTAGGTAGCATATCAATGGGTCTTACTTTTTTTAGCCATTCTGATACTCTGTGTCTTTTGATTGAGGTATTTAGCCCATTTACTTTCAGGTAACTATTGATAGATATGAATTTAGTGCCATTGTATTGCCTGTAAGGTGACTGTTACTGTATATTATCTTTGTTCCTTTCTGGTCTATGTTCCCTTTGCTTTCAATATTTCCTGTAGGGCTGGTTTGGTGTTTGCAAATTCTTTCAGTTTTTGTTTGTCCTGGAAGCTTTTTCTCTCTCCCTCTATTTTCAGTGACAGCCTAGCTGGATATAGTATTCTTGGCTGCATATTTTTCTCATTTAGTGCTCTCAATATATCCTGCCAGTCCTTTCTGGCCTGCCAAGTCTCTGTGGGTAGGTCTGCTGCCAATCTATTATTTCTGCCTTTGTATGTTACAGGCTTCTTCTCCCAAGCTGCTTTCAGGATTTTCTCTTTGTCACTAAGACTTATAAGTTTTACTGTTAGACCATGGGGTGTAGACCTATTTTTACTGATTTTTGAAGGGGGTTCTCTGTGCCTTCTGGATTTTGATGCTTCTTCCCTTTGCCAGATTAGGGAAACTCTGTACTATAATTTTCTCCAATATACCTTCCGCCCCTGTTTCTCTTTCTTCTTCTTCTGGGATCCCAGTTATTCTAATATTGTTGCATCTTATGGTATCCGTTATCTCTCACATTCTCCCCTTGTGGTCCAGTAGTTGTTTGTCTCTCTTTCTCTCAGCTTCTTTATTCTCCATCATTTGGTCTTCTATATCACTAATTCTCTCTCCTGCCTCATTTATCGTAGCAGTAAGAGCCTCCACTGTTTATTGCACCTCGTTAATAGCTTTTTTATTTCAACTTGGTTAGATTTTAGTTTTTTTTATTTCTCTAGAAAGGGGTTCTCTAATATCTTCCATGCTTTTTTCGAGTACAGCTAGAACCTTGATAATTTTAATTTTGAGCTCTAGTTCTGACATATTACTAATATCTGTGTTGATTAGGTTCCTAGCTGTCACTACTGCCTCTTGTTTTTTTTTTTTTTTTTGTGGTGAGTTTTTCCACCTTGTTATTTTATTAAGAATAGATGAATGAGAGAACAAAATAGTAAAAGGGTATCGATGACCCCAGAAAAATCAGAAGAGAGCCAAAACCAGGGGTTGAAGAAAAAAGGGGGAGGGAGAGGAAAATAAAAAAGAGGAAAAGAAAAAAAAAAAATATATATATATATAATATATATATATATATATATTCATCCCATGATGAATATTTTTTTTTTTTCTTCCAGTGCACTTTAATCAAAATTCCATCATCAGAAGAGTTCTTGTAGCATATAGTGTTAGGATGGGCACGTCAACTTGGTCCTACAAATGGAATTTCCACAGATTTGCACTTCAAACATGTATGAAAAATAAAATATATAATATTTAGCTTTATAAATTTCCCCACTTCATCACTTTGTCCTTAAAATAAATTACTTCCTCTGTCCAATAAATTAAGCAACCTGGAGCCACGAAGCAAATATCAGCCAAATGATTTCCATTTCCTGAAAAAGTTCTGGGGGAAATACTTGAGACAGTCAAATGCTTACAGGAATCAACATGAATTAAAACTAGCACATTCCTCACAGTGGGGCGAGACATCAAAAATGGAAGGCTGCTAATATATATATATATATATTCATCCCATGATGAATAGGAGTATAAAGATGGACATCACAGATAAATTCAGAACATTCCATCCCAAAGCAATAGAATACACATTCTTCTCTAGTGCACATGCAACATTCTCCAGAATAGATCACATCCTGGGACACAAATCAGGTCTCAACAGATGAGATATATATATATGGCTTGTGGTTATAAGGCTTGTGGTTAGAACAGAGCCCCACACCTGATTTTGGGTGTTTTTTGGTCTGTCAGAAGAAACTACCTCCCAATATTTTAAGGAAAAACTTATAAACATACAAAAATAAGGGTAAACACTATAAAGGGATGGAATAGGAGTATAAAGATGAAAATTTAAAAAGATTCTAAAAAAGGGATTGATAAGAGGTTGGTTGAAAAAAGAAAAAAAGAGAGGAAAGAATTTGATCAGGCTGGAGACTAGAACCAAGCCATGTGCTAGATTTAGGGTATATTTTGATTAGAAGAAATTGTATCCCAAAATTTTAAAGGAAAAAAAAAACCCTATATGTATACAAAAAATAAATTTAATACAATGGATAAATTATAAATGTAACAGTGAAATTAAGATTTTTAAAAAGGTATTGATAAGGTAGTAGTTAGAAAACATTAAAATAGGAAAGAGGAAAAATAAAATAAAAAATGTAAGTAAAAAATAAAGAAATTTAACTCTGAAAGACTAAAGGATCATGGGGGAAAAAGCCATGAATTCTATGTGTTGCTTTTTCCCAACTCTGGAGTTCTGCTGTTCTCACTGATTGATGAACTTGGTCTTGGCTAGATGTTCTTGCTGATCTTCTGGGGGAGGGGCCTGTTGTAGTGATACTCAAATGTCTTTGCCCGAGGTGGAATTGTACCTCCCTTGCCAGGGGCTGAGCTAAGCAATGTCCTCAGGTTCGCTCTCGGGAGCTTTTGTTCCCTGATCGCTCTCCGTACGGCTTTGGAGGATGGGAATGAAAATAGTGGACTCCCAGTCCCCAGCCCGTAGGACCCGAGAGCTCAGGGCCCCGGTCCTCAGTGTGCCCTCAGGGAAAAGCAGTCAATTCCTCCTGTTTCCCTGGTCTCTGGCTGTGTTCCAAGCTCAGCCAGCCTGTGACTAAGCGTTTCTATCTCTGGCGCATGTCCCCGTTGGGAGTCTCCAGACCCAGCAGATTTCTGCAGCATGCTCCCGTGCCACTCCTCCAGAAGGAGTCTCTCCAGATTTGCCCCTTGTGGGGTCCCTGCTTGAAGAGCAGTGGCCTGACTATGCCTTGGATCACCGTTTAAAGTAACCCCAAGCTGAGAGTCCCCTTCTCTGCTCCATCTCTGTAGCTGGCTTCCCCGTTCCGATACCTGGGAGCTCTGCCACCCTCAGAGACCCCCGGTCTATCTGTGACCCCATGGATGTTGAAACCACACTGTCCCTGTGAGGGCTCCACCCCCTGCTGAGTTTGTAGGTGTTTAGAATGGTTTGATAGCTATCTCACTGAACTTCTGGGATCTGATACTATCTCAGCGTCCTACTCCTCCACCTTCTTGCTCTGACCCCGCCCAGTAATTTTCTTTTTTTGTGGTGTCTTTATATGGTTTTGTATCAGGGTGATAATCATCTCATAGGATGAATTTGAGAGTATTCCTTCTTCTCTTACTTGGAACAGTTTGAATAGAATAGGTATTTCTTTTTTAAAATTTTAGTTAGAATTTGCCTATGAAGCCATCAGGTCCTGGAATTTTTTTTTTTTTTTTTGAATTTTTTGAATACTGATTCAAACATCTTGCTAGTAATAAGTCTGTTCAAATTTTCTATTTCCTCCTGACTCAATTTTGGTAGGTTATATGTTTCTAGGAATTTATCCATTTCTTCTGGGTTGTCTAATTTGTTGGCATATAGTTTTTCATAATACTCTTCTACAATTGTATTTCTGGGGTGTTGGTTGTTATTCCTCCTCTTTCATTTGTAATTTTTGAGTCTTTTCTCACTCCCCCCCTCTTTTTGATGAAAATGTCTAGAGGCTTATCAATTTTGTTGATAACTTCAGAAACCAGTTTCCGGTTTCATTGATCTGATCTACTGGTTTGGTTGTTTGTTTGTTTGTTTGTGGTTTTTTGGGGTTTTTTTGCTTTTTTTTTTTTTTTTTTTTTTTAGTTTCTATGTCACTTATCTCTGTTCTAATCTTTATTACTTCCTTCCTTTTGCTGCCTTTAGGTTTCATTTGCTGTTCTTTTTCTAGCTCCTTTAGGGGTAAGGTTAGATAGAGATTTTTCTTGCTTCTTGAGGTAGGCCTGTATTGCTATAAACTTCCCTCTTAGAATGAATTTTTCTGCACCAAAGGTTTTGAGTCACTGTGTTTTCAATTTTGCTTGCTTCTGTATACTTTTTTTTTTTTTTAAAAGATTTTATTTATTTGACAG
>CM053614.1:11914369-11938635 GCA_028646535.1 Procyon lotor | reverse complement strand
TTGGGGTTTTCGGGAGCAGGGGAAATGTAGCAAGGATCTGGTGCCAGCAGAGCATGAACAGGTGGACAGGACAACTCGGGGGGAGGGGGGCCTGGGGATTAACCTGGTTCCCTGGCCCACCCGTAGCACAGACACACATTCCTGTGCTCCTGCCTCTTCCTGTCTCAGGCAAATCTGGAGGCTGACACAAAAGCCATGCTCACCTGCGAGTATCAAGAAAATCCCCTCATAATACCCCTACCCCTTATTTATCTTGTTTAAACAGTAACGACTAATAATTTCCATTTCGACAATAACTTAAGATTCTAGAATGTTCTAGGATGATCATTAGGCCACATCTTCTGTAGTCCCCAGGAAATTCTCAGCTCGTGCAAAGGCCTTCTGCGCGAGCCCCGATCCAGCCTCAGCTTAGACTCTGCGCTCCTGTGGTAACTACCAGAAGCTGCACCTGCTCACACAGACAGGCCTGCCTGCAGGGCCACGGCCCTCCCACACGGGGGCCATCTTGCCAGCTCCACTTAGCTTGGCTGTCTTCTCGTTTGCAGTGAGCCCATCCTCCAAGGGGACCACTGAGAGACACTGTGGCTCAGCGACCCGTTCCTTAGCCTCTGAAGGGTTCTGTGCTCTGGTCATCTACGTGGCACTGTCAGCAGAGTGTGGCCCCGGTTCCCACTTTCTCCACAGCTCAATTATTCCCACTTTTTTTTTCCCCCAAACTGAAAAGATGGTAATGACTCGACAAAAAAAAAATACTGGTGTTTCCAACAACAAGAGCCCTAACTCACTCCACAGTGGAGGAACTCTCCTGATATGAGATTACTCTTGGCACCTTCTCCGAGGAATGTCATCAATGCCTCCTCTAGGCAAAAGAGTGAGGGTTGGGTCCGATGAGGACTTCAATACATTCCAACACTCCCGGGCCGACTGCTCACTAGATACCAACTCAAGACCCACTCACCTGCTCCTCTCGTATTTATGGGGAGAGTCTTGAAACTTAAAGACACATTTTCCCAGCATCCTTTGCAATGGGATTTTATGGGTGACCTCGTTTCCAGCAAACAAGCACACTTTGAGTCCTAGAGGTAGAAATCAGCAACCAGAAAAAAGGGCCAAATTTGGGGAAATTGGGTATTTTGGCAAGAAGGGAAGCAAACATCTCTGGTTTCGAGGAGACAGGTATGGTGTTCAATTCTGAGCATATGTGCTGAACTGTGGGTAATTTTAGCAGCAGGGGTTCTGCTCCATCAGTCACTTTTGGCATGATTAGACACTTCTCTTGGATCTGTTGCTTTCTGCTACAATCCTGCCGGATCCAACTCAAGTCCTCTGGCCCTCCCGGAGATCCTGTGAGCTAGTTAATACCCCGGAAAAACCCCTTTCTGCTTAACTAGCTAGAGTAGACCTTGCCACAGCTAAAAACCTGGACAGATACAGGATTTTCTCAATTAACAACTAATACTCTCAGTCTCTTTTCCTGAGAAATTAGTATCTCCAGTGTCCCACTCAATTGCTCGCCAGTTTATCCCCCGTAGATTCCGGCAGCAATGACGCAAATTCTAGTTACAATCTTTCAATCACTGACCTCTCCAGAGCAATCCTGGAAAGCTATATTCTAGTTATGGAAATAATAATAATTTTCTGGAAATCCCCAGGAAAGCTATATTCTAGTTATGCACCTTTCAGTTCTTATGTCTACATAGGAATGTCAATATTCTCTCTTCTTCTGGGTATATAATACGGAAGACGACGACTAAAACCTCTTCTCAGATTAAGTGGAGTTTCAACAGGGGAGAATCTTCAGGTAAGCGTTTCCAACTTTTGGTATCCAGTGTCACTGAAACTGTACCAAGGCAAGACTGTGGAGCTTCTGCAATATCGACGTAATGACAGAATGAACCATTTCCACCCCCATGGACTGGAGCTTGGTGAGTTTTAGGGAGATTTTTAACTAAAGCAAGGGGATACTTAGTAATCTCCCAGAGTTCAGATGCCAACTCGGGATAGTAAGTGCCCTCTCTTCCCCAAGCAAGTCTTTTCAACATTTGGCCAAGTCACAATGATATTCTCCAGATTTTTCTCCATTTAGTGCTGGGTAGTCACAGCCTAACCAACATCTTTATGTTTCAACTCAAAAATTTAAAGAGCATGTCCTCCGCACCGAACGTCACATCATTTGCGTATTAAGCCACTACCATTTTCCGAAACAAGACAGAAATCAAACTGAAAAGATGTATAAAACAAACATTTAAAAAAAAAAAAGCAGACAAAATACCAGAACCTAATGATGTGTTTGATGAGAAGGTAATGATGGAGGGGGAAAAAGGTACTTTCTGGCTATGAGCTCAGGGACTGGGATAAAAGGGCAGAAATTGGCGCTGAAAGAGAAGAAAGCCTGGAACTGATTCTGCTCCTAAATGACAGGATGGATTTAGACGAATCACTGATGTTCTCCGTACTCATCTATTCCATCAGATGACAGGCAAGGTCCCCAGAAGCTCTGCTATTGAAGAGCCTAGACATCGAGATTTATCTAACATGGCCAAGGTTTCATGGGTGTATAATACCTACGGGCAGCACAGTCTTTGGTGTCTGTCTGGCCTTGAATCTGAATCACTTACAAGCTGTGAAGCGTTAGACAAGTTGCTTACCCTCTCTGGCCTGTGCTTTCTCAAACATAAAGTAAGATAAATACAGTTTCATGCACAGAGTTGCTTCAAAGTTGAAATGAGGATTGCCTATCGTATCGTAATGCCTGACTCAAAATTAGTGGGTTCCCTACCTCCCTCTTTCCTGAGTTAAAAGTAGCAGGAGGCCCTGTTGAGTTATTCTTTCCTGAAGAAAGGGAAAAAATAATTTATAATTGTGTGCCTGTATGAAAATATTACTTAAATGACTCTTTTACTGTGGCTTCCACCAGTCTATGATAAATTTAATGTGCGAAACCTTTTTTCTTTTAGCTTATCCAGCACTTACCATGGGCTACTCCTTGTTCTAAGCAAAAGGGATACAGTAGAGAACAGCACAGGCCAGGTCCCCGCCTTCCTGAAACTTATACTCTGGTAGATGCTTCTAGAACAGTTTTAGAAATAATGTTCAAGAGAGTACAGTCAGTAATTTCTCTGACATCAGTCATAACAACATTTTTCTAGATGTGTCTCCTGAGGCAAGAAGGACAAAAGTGAAGAAAAAAAAAACTACTGGGACTTCATCAAGATAAAAAGATTCTGCACAGAAGGGAATCAATGAAACTAAAACAACTTACTGAATGGCAGAAGATCTTTTCAAATGACATATCCCACGAAGGGTTACTATACAAAATATATAAAGAACTTAAACAACTGAATGCTGAAAACCCAAATTATCCATAAAAAAATGAGAAGACATGAATAGACATTTCTCCAAGGAGGACACTCAGATGGCCCAGAGACACATGAAAAGACGGGCAACATCACTCACTATCAGGAAATGCAAATCAAAACCACAAGGAACAACTAGTGTTGGTGACAATGTGGAGAAAAAGAAAGCCTCACACACAGTGGGAATGCAAACTGGTGCCGCCACTCTGGAAAACAGTATGGAGCTTCCTTGAAAAGTTAAAAATATAGAAGTAAGATTCAGTAAGATTCAGTACTTATACTACTGGGTAATTATCTAAAAAAATTCAAAAACACTACTTTGAAAGGATATGTACACTCCTATGTTGACTACAGCCTGATTTGCAATAGCCAGATTATGGAAGCAGCCCAAATGTCCAACGATTGATTAGTGGAGGAAGATGTGGCATAGATACACAATGGATTATTATTCAGCCATAAAAAAGAATGAAATCTTGCCATTTGTAATGATGGGCATGGATCTAGAGTGCAATGCTAAGCAAAATAAGTCAGAGAAAGACAAATACCATATGGTTTCACCCATAAGTGCAATTTAAGAAACAAAACAAAGGCAAGAAGAAGAGGCAAACCCAGAAATAGTCTCTTGACTATAGAAAACAAACTACCAGAGGGGAGGGAAAGGAGGAATGGGGGAAACAGGTGAAGGAGATTAAGAGTACACTTGTCGTGATGAGTACCGAGGAATATACAGAATTACTAAATCACTATATTATATTCCAGAAACTAATATAACACTATATGTTAACTACACTGGAGTTAAAATTTAAAAAAAGAGGAACTCATACTCTAGAAAAAGTGTCTTCCATTTGGGAGGCAACTTTGCACACCATGGTGTGAAATACAGAACTCGCTCAGGCTAATCCCGTTTTCAATTAATTATATGCCTTCATTTTTGATATAGAGACGAAGGACAGAATGTTTACCCACTTGAAATATTTTTACCGCCATTTTTCAAGGTGAAAGCCTGAGCTGAACTTAAAACCTTCATTGCATATCATGAGAAAAATGTAAAAGGTTCAACTATCCACTAGTCCTGGTCAAAAGAATTTCTCACTTAATGTCTTCACCAAAGATCCTGAAGGGTCTTTCTGAGTCACATCCCCACTTTGTCCTGTTTATTACACACTTGGCAACAATTTCTGTATCCACCCAGCCCTACCACCACCCACCGCCTAATCTTTCTCATTTTTTCCTCCTCATTCATTAGACTGTAGTTTGTCTCACCCACTGGAGAGAGCCAGAACGGATTGTGGGCACGTGTGTACATGCAGGCGTGTATGCACATGTGAGTGTGTATAGTCTCTACTAGCATGGTAATTCTTGATTCTGGCTGATACTGAAATCTTTTAAGGAACGTCTTAATTTTCAAAGCTACCGAGGCTGAGATGGTTGGTTTGGGTTATGCCCTGGTTACTTGGATTTTTACACGTTCTCTTAGGAAATTCTAATGTGCAGCCCAGGTTGAGAAGCACTATGGTCGAGCATGGGGACTTCTTTAATTCCCTTCCTTTTCCATGCTCTATTTATGCTGAATATTTTGGTTCTCTGTCTTAAAAATAAATTAATTTGAAAACTGTATCTCTTGAGTTCCTCCAGTTTTGGAAATGTCTCACTGGATAGATATGGCCACTAATTTTCATTAGATCTGTGCAGTTGTCTCTAGATAGGTAATACTTATAAAGTGGGCACACACACTCATATACTGACCCCAGCCCCACTTCATACCTTCCAAATACATACTGCAACCGGCACATTTCCATGATCAGGAGAGGGCAGCCTGAATCCTAGGTAGGCCATCGGCAGATCTAGCCTGCATCTGGCCACCCTACCACTGGGGGCAACCATGTCCATGGACAACTCCACCAGAGACTGAAGCGCTAGGTCTGTGAAGTTAGACCTTTCTGATAATCAGCAGCAAGCCAGCCAATCCTCCTGATTTCTGGAGGTATCCCCCGCCCATTTTCATTTACTGTGGGCTTCGTGTTCATTTTTTTTCTGAGTTTCTCCTTACGTTTAATCTGGCCAGTAGGAATTGCCCAGTCCATTTTAGAGCGCAACTATGAGCACAAACCAGGGAGATATTTTAGAGCTCCCTGAGACCCGCCATATTATTTGCAAGAGCTGCCTTACCCTATACCACAGAGTGGAAGGCTTCAATAAGAGAAATCTATTCTCTCAGAGTTCTAGAGGCTAGAAGTCTAAGATCAACTGTCAGCAACTATTTATTCTGAGGTGTGTCCCCTTGCCTTGTAGACGGCCATCTTATTGCTATGTCTTCATATTTTTTTTTCCCTCTGCATGTATGTCTCCCAATCTTTCTTTACATGCCAGTCAGTTGGACTGGGGCCCATTCATACGACTACATTTCACTTTAATGACCTCTTTAAAAGCCTTATCTCCAAACACAGTCATGCTTTAAGGTACTGAGGGTTAGAACTTGAACATATGAGTTGGGGTGGGAAGGGTACACCATTCAGTCCATAACACCCATGAAATAAGAGTGTAATACCTCCTTGTCTTCCCTCAATGGGATTCTATTTCTACGAAACCATAGCCATGAAGTTTGTTTTGGGTTCTGCTTCTCTGCATGAGAACAGAGTTTAACTTTCTGGGAATGAATAGAGAGACAGCTCTACATAATTTGAAAATACCACGATGAATTTACTTGGTAAAAAGCTAACTAAATACATAGAGAGGGAGGCTGAAAGAAGTGGAGGAAATATAGGACCTAATCAATTTATGCAGTGGAGAAAGGAAAAATGTAAAACAATGTAGCTGACTTCATAAAAACTATGTTTGTTGGGTAATCTACGAAAGGCCTGACTTTAGATTTTCTACCTCATGGTCTTCATAAATTTGCTCATACTTGTCAGGATGCCGTCCCAGTTTAGGGCTTGGAATATACAGTCACCATACAACAACTGTCTTAATTGGCCTATTCTGCTAAGTTATTTATTTGTGTGAGGAGACTGTTCCAATCCCCGCCCCCAGGCCCCATCTGTGCAGAGGACTCTACTTTGAACTCATCAATTGACTACTGAAAAGCACTGGTGATGCTCAATATACAGGGCTTGTTCAATCTCTTTCTTAAGGTAATTCACCTAGGATTTCCTTCCAGAAAACTCAAGTTTCCTTATCTGAAAATCCTCTGTGAGTTCATCAACATATGCACATGAAAACTGTGGTATAATGACAGGAACCTACCTTGAGGTTTGGGCTTAGTCAGCTTGCCGCAGGGCTTGGAGATGGTGACTGTCTTCTGGCAGTCGGCGTTGTGGAGGGCTCGCTTCAGACTTCCAGTTCTGGTCTTCAAGGCGGTATTCAGGTCGCATTCTCCCCAGGCCTGGAACTGGTATTTGCACTCCGCTAAAGGTAGGGTAGGACCAAACAGGAATCTTTGAGTTCCTGTAGTAGCGCCATAAAAGGTAGACACACTTCTCTATTTACCTTTGTGTAGTGAGATCATTGCAGAGTCCCATGCAGTTGAAAGAAAAAATATGGAGAGACCCCTATATCCATCACCCCGTTTCCCCTCAGTTGTGATTATCTTGCATAACCAGAGTTCCTGAGTTCAACCAGGAAATGAACAGGGATACATCCCACAGAAGTCATTCAAGTTCTGCCAATTTCACATGCACTCAGTTGTGTGTATGCATGTGCATTTAGTGGTGTGTGACACTGTCACATCTGTAGATATGAGTGAATAGGCCATTAACAGGCAGAAGAGCTCCAACACAACAGTCCTTTGGGTGAATCCTGTCATAGCCTTAGCCTGGCCACCTTCCTCCCTTCCCATCTCCTTAAGCCCTTGGCAATCACTTATCTCTTCGCCATCTCTATAATTTTTGTCATTTTAAGCTATCTACTATTCGTGTACCAATTTTTAGAGGAATATAGATTTTCATTTCTCTAGGATAAATGGCCAAGAGTGAAACCACTGTGTTGTATGGTAAACAGATGCTTATTCGTATAAACACACACACACGCACACACACACACAAAACCTGCCATACTCCTTTCTACTGTGGCTGTACCATTCTATATTTCTATCAGCAAGGTATGAGTGATCTAGTTTCTCTACTCCTCTCTAGCATTCGGTCTTACTCATCATTTTAGCTCTTCTGATAGATATGTGGTATACTGGCTTTCATTTCCATTTCCCTAATGGGAAAGAGATGTTCAACATCTTTTCAAGTGTTTATTTGTCGCCTGTATCTCATCTATGGTAAAACACTTGTCCATGTCTTTTACCCACTTTCTAACTGGATTCTTAGTTTTGAGAGTTATGTATTCTAGGCATTCATTCTTTAAGATACACTTTTAAAAACTTTTTGTATGTAGGTCTTTAGGGAACCCATATACCATTTAAGACCAAATGTATCTGAATTTCACCATGCGCTTATAGAATTTACCACCATTCATAAAAAGTACCCCAAAGGTTATAGAGAATGAAAAAGATACAGTGTGTATAGTCATTGTCCTTCTTTACTGTCTTACAAGTCAGAATACATTTCTGCAAAGAGTAAGAACATTTGGGGCCCTGCATACCACCAAGGCCAAGAAGGACAAAAAGTCCGGAATGTGGAAAAGACAGGTAGTCTGGGTGTTCGATAGAGGGTCTCAAAGTTGGAAGTGGTGAAGGACTGCTTCCCAAATAGGCAGAGGAGGCCACCAGGAAAATGGCAATAGTTAGTGAGAGGAAAGTCTGTGAAAACTGACAGTAAGCAGCCTGAATGGGCTTGATAAGTAAATCTATTAACTAGGGGGGATTGTGGGGAAAGATCAAAAAAGAGACGGGCCTGAAAGCTCCAAAAAGACACCTGGAGAAGGAGGAGGGGAATAAATAAGAGAAGGGGGAAGGAAGAAAAAAGGAATGAGGACCAGGAGGAGGAGGAGAGAGAGGAGAGAAGACAGATCAAGGCACACTCAGGAGGGATCAAGGGTATGTTTTATGTCCCGATTGGTAGGACAGTGGTTCTCGATCTAGGACTATTTTGACCCCAAGTATCTGGCACTATCCAGAGACATTTTTAGGGGTCACAGTTGGTGGGGGTGGGGAGTGCTACTGGAAACCAGCCAGAGATGGCTCCCAGTAGCCCTGGAGAGAAGCCACAGACGCTGCTCAATATCCTACAATGCACAGAAGAATATCCTATGGTGCCCTCCCCAACAGAAAACTACATGGCCCCAAACGGTAGTAGCACCAAAGTTGAGAAACCTGGGGAGTAAGACAAGATATCTGGTTATTTGTGATCTGATAAAATCAACTTATTTAAAATAAGTGGTAGTCAAGCTCAAAAAGGTGATTGGTGGGAGAATGCAAGCATTATCCCAGAGGGGAAGATTAAATTGACAGGACAGTGGCGGTGGGGCTTACCTCCAAATTGCTTTTTCCAGTTGCAGGGGATCTTACATCTCTGGGTCTTCATGGTTTGCTTACACTCAGCTCCGGTCCGGGTGCCCTCCCGGGTACCCAGGCCACAGTCCCCACTGGTGGGCACGCACACACTCCACTGCCATTCCCCACAGTCAGACTTCTTCACTTTTTTTTCTGGAAAGAAGAAAGGAACAAGAGTCCACCTCCGGGAAGCTCTGATTGCTACAACAAATTTCATTCCAGGGCACTGTAATTGCAGGGTCTGTGCTTTTGACCTCTGTCTTCACTGTCTGGTGAATCGTAGCACCTTGACACGTGTTGGCCAAGTGACCAAATTGGTGAATGATCAAGAGAAGGGAGAAGGAAAACTGAAGGAGCTAGAACTCGTATTAGTTTAACTCCAGGGGCTAGGGACTGTACAAAGGATCTAACGACATCTCCTTTTAGAAGCAAACACTTCTGGTAAAGACGTCCAAAAACAGTGAAACATGAAAGATAAGGCAACATGCTTTTAGAAGTAAGGGTTGTCAGATTCGCATCTCATTGCAAGTCCATGTTTCTTTCTCTGTGTTAGAGATGGAAGGGCATAAGCTAAATGTGGTACGTCACGGACATAAACGGACTCCCAGCTCCACAGCCTACTATGGATGATGCTGGGAGTGACATAGAAAAGACACCGTATCGCTCTGAGCTTCAGTTTCCCCCTTTGTTCATATGAGATAAAACAAAAATGCCCCACAGGACTTTTTTGAGGAAGAGACTCAACATAAGTAAAACACCTGCTTGCTCATCAGCGTTCCGTACACCGTAGCTACAATACGGTCATTATGTTCATAACCATCATCTATATTTCAGGACTTATGGCGGGGAGGGGGGCGGGGGGATGTCACTTAGGTTCCTCTAAAGAAGGACCAAAGGAAAGGAGAGAAGGAGGGAGGACAAAAATCAGGCGGTTGGATTCGATGGACATTAATCCATGAACAGTCTTGCCTTCATGACCCTACAGCTTACCTGGCTTCTCTTTCTTCCCTGCTTCAGCGGTGTCCACAGCTGCCAAGATGAAAATGAATGCCAGGAAGGCAGCTGCAAATTTTCGACGCTGTTGCATGTACTGTTGGGACTGCATTCTAGGAATAAACAGAGAAACAGAAGATGGTGTCAACCCAAGTCAGAGAGGAAGGCTGGTGGACTCCTTAATGAAGGGCGCCATTTTCCATTCCTGCGATAGATTTTCGGAAGATTTCTATCAGTGCTCGTGGGCAGAATTCTTTCTTTTCTCTCCAAAGGCCACTGAAGTAAGTGCTCTTCTGCAATTAGGTATTTACTGACAAAAATACAACAGTTTTCCACTTAAGAACTTCATGCATAATTACTTAAGTATGACTCAAGAATTATGGGAGCAAAAAAATTTTCATGGCATGTTTTTGAGAGGACTTGTGCAGTTAATCTTGCTGGTGGGGACACACGGTAATGTCTGTAACTATGATCATCTTTGTAATTCCTAGAAACAGCCTCGGTGTTGTAGTCCACATGAACAATTTGAATGGACACAGTTAATGATTATCTGTGCCAGGATATGGTTTGCCTTCATCTTTAGATGTGTCATAATGACCGACATCTCTGACGACTTCATTTTTCATGATCAAGATTATTTTATCATCACTGTTCCATTATTCACTGGTCCACCAAAGAGGGAAGCACAAGACAGAAGTTGAGCTAGCACACTTTATGTCAAATACATGTATAAGCACACATAAAAATCTAAAAATCTTCTCAATTCTAGGATATAATAAAGAGACTACACTCACTGATAATTTGAAATTCTCCACATTTGATAGGAGTCAAAAATCCTAGAATAACATTAGAAAGACTCTCCTGGAACTTGAAGTCACCTGTGACAATTAATTGTCAGCATGGTTACCCATGGTCATTAGCTCTGAGGATTTTTTTTTTTTCCAGAAGAGTGATTTTACATTCCCTTGAGTGTGAACGATAAAACCTCGCGTGCGCGCACACAGAGACACACAATTGAGATTATTCTGTTCTACAATTTGTTTCTCTCGTTCAAAATCATCTATGAAGTGACATCCTTGCCAGTAAATTTGTCTCCCTCTCTATGTCATTCTTTATTAGTGGTTTTTTTTTTCCTAATTGATGACTTTGGATTCCATGGCATGAATGAAGCCGATTTCATTTACTAATTAAAATGAGTATTTTGGGGGCACCTGGGTGGCTCAGTCGTTAAGTGGCTGCCTTCGGCTCGGGTCATGATCCCAGGGTTCTGGGATCAAGCCCTGCATCAGGCTCCCTGCTTGGCAGGAAGCCTGCTTCTCCCACTACCATTCCCTCTGCTTGTGTTCCCTCTCTCACTGTGTTTCTCTCTGTCAAATAAATAAAAATCTTAATAAAATAAAATGAAATAAATAATAAAATAAAATAAAATAATAAAATAAAATAAAATAAAATAAAATAAAATAAAATAAAATAAAATAAAATAAAATAAAATGAGTATTTTGGTCATTTGGTCCTTTCACTGACTCATAAATCCTAACTAACTACTCACCATCTCCATCACTTTCTAAAATCTAACACTGGATGCTTTGTTCATCCTCTTAATGCTAAATTTTTATAACTATACCTCACTGATGGTCATGCAAAAATGATCCTATCGATTCTGAGACTTCCTGTGCCTTTCATCGGGTATGAATGACATGGGGCGCCAGGCGAGACTTTCCGGCTAGCAAGACTTCTTAGAGTTCACTCCCCTGGTGCATCTATACTGCTATATATTACCATATATTTGAATATCATGTAACATTATTAGGCATAAAGTGAATCAAAGTGGAGGTCTTCTGTTGTTTTCTCCAAAGGCTATCGGAAAACCTACTCTCAGTGACTAACCACTTTGAGGCAGAGAGTTTTCATCTGAGTTTTCTTTCTTAAGGATTTATGTATTTATTTGAGAGAAAGAGCCTGCACACAAGTGAGCAAGTGGGGGGAGGGGGCAGAAGGAGAGGATCTTCAAGCAGACTCCCTGCTGAGCGTAGAGCCCAATGCAGGGCTCAGTCTCTCGACCCATGAGATCACGACCTGAGCCAAAACCAAGAGACGGATGCCTAATTGGCTAAGTCTTCCAGGAGCCCTCATTTGAGTTTTCTTAAAGGGTAAATTAACTTTGAAATTCAAAACTTGTCATGTATTTCTTTCCAACTTAGAATTTGCCTTCACATTTACCAATTACCTATGAATACCTTTTACATTGTGATTTAGATTTACATTGTGGCATTTACATTGTGATTTAGAATCCTCTGAGAATTCAGAAGTTCCCACTGAGAAAGCACAGCTCATGAGTGAACTTTCTGACCACACAATGGGCTGATCCTGGTGCAGCCTTGTAACCCCCTTGGAGCCCCATGAAGGACCACGACCACCCAGGCACACGGTTATTAATAGAAAGCTGCTGTCACCGGCTAATTCTAACCTCAGTATTTCTAGTTTTACACTGCTAATTTCTTTTATATTTATTTTCAAAAAGCTTTCTCTTACTCAAATTAAATCCACTGAATTTCAAGGGAAAAAAACCCCACCCAGACCAGAATTCCCTAAGGATACGCTTGTTTTGAGTCACGGGGTTATCTCACCCATAGTGTGCGCTAACAGGAAGGAGGGAGAGCGAGGAAGTGATGACAGTTAGAATGGAAACACACCCCCTCTGCTTCTGATATTAAATCGGAACAATTCAGAGCCTGAAGAAGTGGGTGAATGGTGGATTTCAGTTTGAGACGCACTAAGGAAAAATGCACCCAAGTCCCTGTGCGCAGAAGTCGCCCGTGTAAAACATGCCACCAGCAATGGGGTTGCGTTGGAGACTCTCTTCTCTCATCTCCTTCTCCCCTTCTCCTGCTTTGCTTGCTATTCTGTCTGACCCTATATTTTGACAGCTTCCATTTCTCTGGCTGGAGAAAATGGATAAAGATTAAAGAGAGTAAGGGGTTTTAGAAAAGGGAGGATTAGAATCTTCCCCGAATTCAAGTGCTCCCAAACAATGCCCAATTAGCACGTTGCTGCGCTGCTGTAATAAATACTTGAGTAATTAGTACATGGGTAGCTAACAGATCCCCTGCTTGTGGTATTTGCATAGCTGATTGTTTATTTGTCCTTAGCATCAAGTAAAGGCAAAAGTTCTCTCTGTAGATAGTTTACCCCTGTCCGCTCTCCAGGGGTGTGTGAGATGAATGGGGGCAAGGGCCTGCATCGTGGTTAATTTTTGGCACTGGGGGAATGAGACAGTCAAAGGCGGCTTGCTCAATCGGCTATTCTTTTGAATCATTTCCTTATTTTCACCTCCTCTTACTGCCATTTTTTTGTTGCACTTGCCCTGACAGATTGAATTTCAGAGAGTTGAACGGTCAACTGGGAAAGTGCCCTAGATGGACGGTCAACTGGGAAAGTGCCCTAGATGGACACTCCTGTTGAGTTCATCTCAATCACTAATAAGTTTAAAGCTCAGAGATCAAAGGAAATTAAAGTTTAAGAAACCAACTCAAAGGAAGAGAGTTTACTAAATCCTCATCCCTTCCCTAGAGAAAAGGCTGATGAGAAGGAAAAAGAGAGCTCTCCTTCCTTCAGCATTTTAATTAAGACCTAGAATTTTAAAAGGCGATCAACCTCTGGTGTAAACAAAAGACAAGAATACTGGAATCGAATTGGCCCGTGAGCGATCTCTTTGGAAGGATGAACAGGGGACCCGGAGGCAGAAAAGTTGGCTCAGACTTCAGTTCAACTACCTAATTTGGGGCATGTCCTCAGGCAAATCACAACCACTGGAACTTTTCTTTTGACTTGTCTGCAAAGTGGGAGTGATCATAGCAAATGCCTGAGAGGCTTGCTGTGAAAATGAAGATGTAGACATAGAGCCGACCCAGAATCTCAAGAGATGTATTATTAGTTTCTGCATAAAGTTAATTCACACTTACCCTCTTCTTAACTTACTACAAGGAAATACTTCTGTTCAGTTTTTTAAATGGAGGTATATTGACACAGCATTATATTAGTTTAGGTGTACAACATACTGATTCAATATTTGCAAAATCGTATTTGCAAAACGATAATATTGCTTTTTATTGAGAA
Source organism: Procyon lotor (assembly GCA_028646535.1). Lineage (NCBI taxonomy): Eukaryota > Metazoa > Chordata > Mammalia > Carnivora > Procyonidae > Procyon > Procyon lotor. The sequence continues at coordinate 11,924,733 of CM053614.1, read as the reverse complement.
ATAACAGGCATCACGCTTTGAACTATCTCATTATTCAAAAGCCAAAGACAAAGCAATGAGACAGGAAAAGAGAGAGAGAGATGATTCGATCATCAACTCAAGACTTGTTCAGCATCATCAGGACACAAATTCATTCTGCCCTTTGACCTCTTAGGTTAAAATAAACTCAAGGACCTTTATCCCCAGTATTTTTTTTTTTTTTTTTGAAGTTCATGGAAGTCAAGAGGTTCCATGTTAAGAATCAGGGAACACGGCAATGCAATTTCACTTGTATGAAACAGGGGGCGGGGGTGGAGAATCTCCTGTTGCAACTGTGCTTTATGCCCTCTGGGTGCACAAACCATGCCAGTCCCCTCTTTTTGTTTTAAATACCGAGGCCAGGGCCCCCACTCAGAGTAGCTGCTCGGGCAACTTTGCCAGTGAAAAATATCACCAGAACACGGCATCAAACAGAGCAATTAGTAAGCACACTCGACTGATTTTTCCCATCCTTTGTCTAAGCCAGAGGACATGAAATTTACTGCAGAAGTTGGGTTGGAGACAACAGCCAGAATCAAAGCAGACATACGCAATCAGTGTCTACACACATCCGTACTTAGAGTCCTCAGTGAATGATCTGCACCATGTATTACACATCACTAGACCTTTCAAGACTTTTGGTGATCTAGTTGCCCAAACTCCGGGGAAATAGTTTTTCTACCTTTTTATTGTAAAATAAAACACGACGTATAGAAAACCACACAAAGCAAACATATAACTTACTGAATTATAAGATAAATTAATTTCCCACTCGTATCCAAAGGCTTTACCATGTTCCCCATCCCCATTGGAGCCCTGGAGCTCTAACACTAATCGGCAGTAATTACTTCTTTGCACCTCTTGAGGCTTTTATTCGAGTGCGCTTCCTCAGACATGCCTAATTTTAAAAACTGATGTCTTTTAGATTTCTTTTATTACATAGGATTATCCTCCAGCACCCCCCTTTTTTTCTTTGCTTGCTTTTCACTTTTTATAAGAACCAGGCCATTTAATCGGCAGTAGCCCACATTCTGGATTTTGATGATTGCAAATTCACAATGAATTTCAACGTGCCTTTGTTCAGCTACAAATTGGCAGCTAGATGCAGAGGTTTAATCGGACTCAGGTGTTATCCCTTTGGCGAGGCCGTAAGTGGCACTGTGCTGTTTCACCAGGAGCTGCATAATCTTTGCGTTCGGTTCTTCTGTGATGGTAACAGCAATTTAACTTGCAATGTAATTACTCGGCGATTACCGGCAGGCTAGTACGGACTGAATATTTGTATCCCCCCAAAACTCGTATTTGAAGCCCTAAATCCACATGGTGCTAGGAGGTGGGGCCTTGGGGAGGGAATTAGGATGCAACAAGATCGTGTGGGTAGAGCCCCCCTGAACGGGATCTGTGCCCTCAAGAGAGTCCTAACAGAGGCTTCTGTCTCTGCTGTCATGGAGGATACAATGAAAAGCTGGCAGTCTGTGACCCAGAACCCAACCATCCTGGCACCCTGATCTTGGACTTGCAGCCTCCAGAGCTGGGAGAAATAATAATAAACATAATAAAAATCCATCCTGAGTGTTGCTTTAACCCTTGTCCTTAGGTTGTAGCTTTCTTACCTATCACGCTGCCCCATCTGTATTTATGTGGGGATCCAGGGAGATTCCAAAAATACCCTGATGCCTCCTTCCTCCCCGCATTAGCACATTCTTTCATTAAACATTTTTGGGACACCTACTGTATGCCAGCCATGGAGCTATATTCTCAGGGCACAACAATGACCAGTGAGAAGTTTTGGGTTGTTCTCACGAAGCTGGCACCCCATAAAGTTTACTCTGTCACATAGCCAGTAACAGTTCACCATATTCTGGTAAGAACTACAGAATGTCATGAAGTATGAGGAAAGGACAACTATTTTGCATTTCTCTTTTTTTTTTTTTTTTTAAAGATTTTATTTATTTATTTGACAGAAGAGAGAGTTCACAAGTAGGCAGAGAGGCAGGCAGAGAGAGAGGGGGAAGCAGGCTTCCTGCCGAGCAGAGAGCCCGATGGGGGGCTCGATCCCAGGACCCTGAGATCATGACCTGAGCCGAAGGCAGAGGCTTTAACCCACTGAGCCACCCAGGCGCCCCTGCATTTCTCTTTTTTTTTTTTTTAAAGATTTTTTATTTATTTGACAGAGAAACACAGCGAGAGAGGGAGCACAAGCAGAGGGAATGGTAGCAGGAGAAGCAGGCTTCCCGCAGAGCAGGGAGCCCGATGCGGGGCTCGATCCCAGACCCGTGGGATCTGACCTGGGCCGAAGGCAGACGCTTAACAACTGAGCCACCCAGGCGCCCCTGCATTTCTCTTTCTTGAGGGTAAACCAAAGATGGGGATTCAGCTAAGGCCAAAGATTTAATTTCCTTTAAGTTCCCTACAAAGCAAACAAAACCACTGATGGTCAGAAATTCTGTTAATGGAGCATTAACTATGAATCATGTTCTAGATGACTGCAGTCATAGACTTAAATGTCTACGTTCTCTTATTTCTCAGAAGTGACTTTAGTTTGAGGGAGATCAGGTCAGCTCGTATTAGTCAGGAAGATACTTAATTAACAAGCATTTATTGTACTATATGCGAGGACCTGTTTTAAGTACTTTGTAAATATTAACTAATACTTGCAACAACATAAATGATGTATCCATTTACTCAATTACTCAAAAAACTCTATGTATGTGAGTTGCACCCTTCGTGGCCTGAGATGGTCTAGGCAGTGATGGAGCTGAACAGCACGGACCAGAGTACTGAGACCGGGGTGCTTGCACTTAGTGGGCAAAGTCAGAAGGTAACACGTAAACAAAAAGGCAGGTAAATAAACTCATAAATAAGATAATTCCTAACTGTGGTAAATTTTATAAACAAAATAAAAAGGTGATGTGATAAACAGTGAGTCGAAGAGGACTAATTAGATAGGGTGGTTACAGACGGCTTCGTCCAAGTGACTCAAAGAGCCAGAAGACTATGGTATCTCTTACTGATAAATATTTTGCATCGTGGCTCCTAATTATCACTTCCACTACTCATCATTGTCTTCAGGGATGGAATAGGACTAATAGCTTTTATAATTGTTCTGGAATTCAATAATCAGCCATCTACTCCTCCTGACTGACCTTGTACTCTCCACTCTGCTACAATCTCTGGATCCATTTAAGGTGTGACCAACAACCAACAATTTCTCACCCCTACTGACTTACTAGTAGGCAGCCCAGTGAAGCCTGAAATCCTACCAGCATATAATCTGTATGAATACCTAATCTCATATTTCAAAAGAGAAAGCCAACCAAATCATCATTTTAAGAAATGTTTACCTTTCTCAAGAAAAATAATGACCACCGTTTATTTAATTTAAACACGATATCCCAGAGTGTTCTTTTTCCTGTCTTCTGACTTGGTAATATAGCAGGAAACCCATTTTGACTAAAACCATGTAGCCGCCTCACCTCTGACCCTTATTAATCTTTACAGGGATGTGTAGGTTTCTTGAAAATGGCTTTCTCCTTCCAGCTCAACTCTAAAAACACACACAAAATTCAGGAACAAGAAGGGGGAAAAAAGCCAATCCACTGAAGCAAGTGTTCCATGGAAATCGACTTGGTTACCCTTCACACTAGGACAGTGATATGAAGGCATGTTTATTCAACTATTTTTGGAGTCGCACGAGTTCAAAAGGGACTTGGGTGTTAGCTGTATTATTCCTTCACTGCTTTCATTTGCTATAATCAAAAGTAACAGAAGTTGACTTTTAGAATTTTAGAAGGTTCTAGTTTCCTCTTAATCCTTTTTTTATCTGTCGGCTGCAACCTGATACAGAGGAATAAGTAAGGGTTTTGTAGTAGGTCAGCCTTCAGTTAGAATCCCAGCTCTGGCTATGCAATGAAGCCCTACATTTAGTTTCTCTGGAACTTCCCTTCTTTAGCTCTAGACATGGCTATAAAGACTGTCCTGCCGTGTTTTGAGAGGAGAGAGGACGCACGAAAAGTCAGCACCACAGTACCCGGCACATGGCAGATCCACAGTGCCTTTGGTCAGTAGGCTTTCTTTACTTCTATTGCAGCCCCCTAACCCCTTCATCCTTCATGGTGTTAAGACAACAAATTGGCATGGGATTTTCCTAGAATAGAAGGTGAACCACTCAATGTCCCCTGGGCAAAAATGGCAATCCAATTCTCCTCACAGATGACTACCATCCTCACAAGATGGTACTATCTTGTAATTTACCTTCTAGCACAAAGCGGCCTTTTTTGCTTCCTTCTGATCTATACTCCTGTAAGGCCTAGATATAGACAGAATATCTAGAACATTTGCAAATCTTTCTCCCAGGAATTCCTTTCACCTGTGCTCTCCCTCCCGCACCCAGTCCATGTGTCTCTAGCCGGGAAGGAGGACTTCTAATTCTCTGAACTCAAAAACACTGTTTCAGTCAACTGATCCTTGCTCCTGCTCTCCTGTACAACTAGACGTTCTTTCCCATATCTCTCTACCTAGCAAACTCTTATCACTTTCCAAGGTTTGCCACGAGAGATTTCACCTTTAATGAAGTCTCTGTCGAGGCAACATTGTCCTCTTTCTCCTGGGAGCTCACTGTGTCATGTCCCGTCCATAGACTGTTCATTCACAAACCCTGCATGTACAACTGGCATGTTATTGACTCTATAAACCGAAGCATGTAAAACTGAAAAATACCATGGGCCCACTGCCCCATTATCTTTAGTAACCATCACTTTGTAAGGCCCCTTTGACTTGTCTTCTTTTGTTACCATTACTAGCAATTGGCTCTCTTAAAATTAGCCCTTTCTTAAAAAAATTAAAAGATACTTTCTAATTGTAATACACAAAGCACGTAGAGAATAAAAAACTGTAGTCACCAAGCCGTCAATGGAGGTTCCTCGGGTTCCCTGCTAGCTAGCTGACTCGCCCCCACACACCAGCCAGGAAGTAAATGCTCATCTTTGCAAAACTGCCAACAATACAAACCATGAACCTTTTGAGGTCCCATCAGAATGACATTTAGAGTATCCTCTTATGCTGAAGTTCTATCAAATGCCTTAACATCAGGGGTGCCTGCGTGGATCAGTCAGTTTAAGCATCTGATTCTTGATCTCAGCTCAAGTTGTGATCTCAGGGTGGTGAGTTCAAGCCCAGCACTGGGTTCCACGCTAGGCATGGAGCCTCCTTAAAAACAAAACAAAACAAAGAAACTAAGAAAACCTTAACATCTAGTATAACTTTCAGTGTGTGCATGTGTGATTGTGCCTGTATTTGTGTATTTATGCATATAATTGTGTGTGTACACAAACTGTACGCATTTTCCTTCAGTAATCCATAAGCCTTTTAAGGGACAGGACACTGTCTTTTCCTTACATTCATTTATAAAGTTGAGAACAGTGTCTGACACAGAGATGTCACTGATATTTGTTAAATGAACAGAATAACATAAATAAGAGAAAAAATAGCCTAGTGTCCAATAGGGTAACTCACTCCCCTATCTAAAATGGCACCAATTTCATACATGTATATGTTTCCTCACCTGGCTTTACGTTTTCCTTGGCACAAATCCATGTGGGATGGATTAGGTCTTTATTTTTGTTTGCTAATTATCTTCTCTCCCAGGACAGCAGACCTCTGGAGAAGAACAGTAGGTGCTGGCCGCTGAGGTCATACTAAGACTGGGGTGGGAAAAACACACAAATGTGTGTTTGTGTGTTGAGCACCAGATGTTGCGTTGGTGCGATAGTAACGAAAATACATCTTAACTCATGTGTTCCTTAAATAGCTCAAGACCTTTGATTTTGGAGTAGTTCATTATTTTTTATTTAAATCTGCTTTCTCCACCTTGCTTGTGAAATGAGGAGTATTCACAGAGGTAGGTGACTTCTAAGGTTACAAAGGGTCAGTTAGACAAATACATCATTGTAATTATATCTTTCCATATCATACCTGTACTTAATAATGGTGATTTCTTCTGCCTCCTACATTTGAGAGAGATTTGTTTCTATGGGGAATTTCGTGGTGTTTTTGTTTTTTTTTAATTTTACTTATTCATTTGAGAGAGCAAGCGAGGGAGCTCCTGCACGCACGCACAGGAACAGGAAGCAGGGGGAGGAGAGAAGCTGACTCTGCGCTGAGCAGGGAGCCCAACATGGCGCCCATCCCAGGACCCTGGGATCACGACCTGAGCTGTAGGCAGAAGCTTAAGCAACGGAGTCACCCGGGCACCCTGGGAATTTATTGTTTTAATTTTACTTTTCCTTACTTACAGGTTCCCTTTGTTTTCAGTAACTCTTCTTCAAGTCTAAAATCATATTGATTTATTCTTTTTTTTATTTTTTTTTATTTTAAAGATTTTTATTTATTTGACAGAGAGAAACAGCGAGAGAGGGAACACAAGCAGTGGGAATGGTAGCCGGAGAAGCAGGCTTCCTGCTGAGCAGGGAGCCCGATGCGGGGCTCGATCCCAGGACCCTGGGATCATGACCTGAGCCGAACGAAGGCAGCCGCTTAACGACTGAGCCACCCAGGTGCCCCCATATTGATTTATTCTTGAATGGTTTGATCACTGCCTCAGATTCCTGGCCTCACGTAAATAGGCATTATGTTTATAATGAAACCCGTTACTAAATCAGCCCTTTATTTTGGTCCTGTTAAGCTGTCTTATTTAAATACTAAGCCTTGAAAAGAATGTGCCCAAGCACATGCATAACCTCAGGTACGCTCTGCTCACAGCACAGAAGTAAATTCAACAGTGTTCCGCCTTTGATTTTAACTAAGTGCATATCAATTAGATTGATAAAGTAGGGCATTCATTTAATTTTTGCATAACTCAATGCCTCAAATACAGAGAACTTTCAGGCCAAAATATTTTTACGGCATGTGGCACCTGCTGGAGAAGTGTGATATTTTAGGACATTTTTGTTAGACATCTATTTGCCAAATTTTCAAGCACCTACCAAGGGCTGGGTCTATGCTGGCCATGGGAATATGAGAAATGAACATGATACAGCCCTTCCTCAAAAGAGTCCCAACTGGGAGAAAAGAGAGATAGATTCACTGTGGTAAATACGGAAAAATTATACACACAGTGCTATCTGAGAGTATAGGCCCAAGTAATAATTTTGCTTAGCCAATCTGAGTGAGGTAGAGGGTTGGCTGGTGCATTTTTGTCTGTTTTGGGGGCGAGGGGGGGAAGTTGAAGTCTTCCAAGAAAGGAGGCAAAGAAGGGAACTTCAGGCAGAAGAAACCACAGAAGCAAAAGTGTAAAGATGTTTGTAATATATTCGGGGACAGACAGTGATTAAACATAGAGTACAAGGTATCAAATAGCGATGGATGGACCTCAAAAGGAGAAGAAATGAGTACATACCAGGAGTTGGGAGAGAGGGAGAGAGAGACAGAGTCATGCATTAGCCTGGAGAAGAGGAGCAAGGGAGGATCGTGGAGAGAATGGAGAGAAGGAAAGGCTGCTTGTTGTGCAAGTGTGGCTAACCCTGCAGGTCACCAAGGGGTCAGCCGGTCCTTCCAGATACCCTGTGTGTGATTCCTCTTTGGGCTGTGGTTCCCTGTTGTTGTTTATCAATTTATAGATGTTTTAGGTGTTTATTACAAAGGTGTTTCATTTTGAGCTGCTTATTACAAACGTACTATAATTGGGAGTCAAGAACAAGATCTAAGACTCCAAAACCTCATATACGCGTGCACACACACCCTTCTGGTTTTCATTAGGAAAACAAATGGGCAAAAGCAGTGATTTTTTTAGAGCACTGGTGTTTTCACAGAGAGGCATCAAAGGCTGGTGCAGAGCATTAAGAGCATCCTGAGCGGGTTTGCTGAAAGCCTCCCACGTCCCTCACCACCGGCTCCGCTTTGGCTAGAGCAGCTCTCGTTTCACTCCTTTACTCACTGGTCTCCTTGTAAGTTTCACTGGTCAAAAATGAAAAATAAATTTAATCGTCACCTGTCTGGCCAATCTCAAGTCTCTACCGGAGGGGACATGCCAATAATACAAAACTATCTGCTTAAAAAGCAGAACTGAACAGATGTCTCAAGTACGGTGACGGAAATATGAAATCTATCTTGAGTATTCAAAATACCTTGCTTGTGGTATTAAGAGGAATTTACATAGTTCCTATATGTAAAAATAGACATTTTACCAGTGTGTTATTTCAACTATTCCACAGTTTACAAGAATTTGACAGGATTTTTATGCTCTTATCAAAGATCAAACACATAATCTAACAAGTATGATCATAATTACGAGGATAATATAACAAAATCATAAGGCAATAAAAATTTTGTTTTAATACCATAGAAAGAGAAGGGGCTTTGGAGTCAGCAAGATTGCCTCCACATTGACTCCATGTGTCCACTCATTTATTGTAGCAGTGATCTGGACAAAGTAGTCAATCTTTTCTGCTCAATATCCTCCTTAATGGAAACTGATTATGTAGGCTTACCATCTGTTTGAGGATGACAACGAGATAACACTTAAGACAGGCACCTTAGGAGCTCCATCAGTGGTAGCTCCTGTGGTTCCTAGGGAAGATAGTGGGGTGGAAGAGAGTGTATCTTTATGAAAGGATACCAGGGACAACTTAATAAACAGGGTGGCAATATGATCTTCTAAGATGGTTTGGATTCTGGTAAGTAAATCTGGAAAGAGAAGCATTCCAGTAGAGAAACAGAAGTAGCTAATGTTTTAGGTGAGAAATCAAGAGACCAATTTAAGTAAATAGTTCAATTACAAGCTACAGTTTACTGTAGTTTCATAGCACAAAGAAGAAAGTGTAGTGTGGATAAGCTGGAGTCACAGAAGGCAGAGCTTTGAAATGCTAATTGTTACCAGTAAATATTTAGTGACCACTTAGTATATGCAAGATAATAGGCTATGTTATAAGGGAGACACAGATGTGAATTATATCTGATCTCATGGACCCTATAAGATTACTGACTCATTATAGAGACCAAGGCAATAAATGCATACACCATATTTTGTGTGAGATGTAAAAATGCTGTAACTAAAAATAAATATGTTTATGATAAGAGTGTCTAATGTTCTTCCAAAATCTCTTCTGAATAGTTGAAAGGACACTTCTCAATTTGGGGCAGTAAAAACCAAAAGAAGGTCATCCGTATTGACGAACTGATTTCTCAATAGTTTTAACAAGTCATAAATAAATGCCCCATGTTGTCTGAAAACACAAATCCATACTCATTCAGCCTAGCTCAGCAAAGCAACCACATGTCCTCAACCTTGATCTGAGCAGTCGTTTCATGGGCACACACACATGCAGAGATTTATTGCAACTTTCATGTTACTTTAAAAAAAAAAAAAAAAAGTATGAAGTCTCTTTGGGTTAAATAAAAAAGCAATATCCACAAAGCAATCAAAGACCAGTTCATTCCTATCTGACACAACTCTCCCAGAGAATAAGAAAAATAAAGAATATTCATTAACTCATATTATGTAGCCATATAATCTTCATGTCAAGATCAGACCAGAAAAATGAAGAAGTAAAAGAGCAGGCCCTTCTTATGAACAGAAATGAAAAAATTCCTAAACAAAATGCTACCAAAATCAACCAGGAATTACCATTCTGGGTTTGTTGCCCATAACGCAAGGTGGGTTTAACAGTCAAAAATCAAGCATCAGCCACAAAATTAGATTTAGAAGGGAAAAAAGTATAAATCTCAGCTTCAAATAAAAAAAAATATTTCCATCAAGATCACTACCACATTTTCATAGTCTTCTAAACGAGTCAGTACAACTTTATTAACTACCGAGCTCAGATGGGATCTCTAAGAGCTGATGGCTTTATTTGTTCACATGAAGTGACTCAATTAAAAACAACCAACAAAACACCATGCAGATTTTCATGTTCACTAATATACCACTAAGCGAATGAGTATTATCTGACAGTATCGTGTATTTTGGGGAGGTAAAGAATAAATATCGTATGGCTGCGTGAGGCAGAGAATTCTCAGGGCAGCATTTAGCACCAACTCAGAGAGGATGCTCTTCTACATTTGCCAAAAGTCAAACACCGAACGAAAGTGCCCCACCGGGAAGTGAGACTTTTGAAGAGGAACCTAAATTTGATTGGTCTGTCATAGACTATTAAATCTGTACCAGAAAAGGAACTGATTATTACTTTTGATTGGAAAGAAATTATGGAAAGTCTTTACCTAGTAAATCTGAATTGTATCTCAAAGGCTGTACCAGGTCTCTCAACTCAAGAATCTAGAATTACCCAAGAGTCTGTAAGGAGCAAGACTCTTCACAATTCAATGGAATTACCCCCATCAGCTACCAGAAC
>CM053614.1:11884707-11913869 GCA_028646535.1 Procyon lotor | reverse complement strand
AATTTATTTCTACCTCCCTCTGATCGGGAGAACACCTTCCCTTGGACAAACAATTCTGTCATTAGGCTAGACCTCTTTGGCTGCATATTATCACGTATTGGTCCATTTTCATTGTCTCCTCAAGCATCGCTTGACCTGGGCTGGTGGTCCAAGGGCCTTGTGCTGAGGAAGGGTCGGGGGGTGGGGGGCGCACGCAGGAAGGTATCTCGGAGAGGCTCCCTCTGAGCCTGCGGCCTGCTATCACCTGACTAAATTGTTGGATTGCTGTGTTCCAGGCCTGGGGGAGGCCACAATGCTGTGTTTGTTTGTGTATGAGAGGCTCTGGCTTTGATTAGCGGCTAGTTCCAGTGCAGCTGAATATACAATAGGGACCAAAGGACGGGGGGTGGGGGGAAAACCCTGCTACAGTTTCCCACTGGAAAGCATTCCCTGTCAAGCTCGGACATCCAACAGTGGGGCCCAGATGGACAGAGGCTGGGAAAGGTTAGGTGATGGATTCTCCATGCCCCGCGGCCTGTTGTGTGGGATGAAGTGTCAAGCCCTGTGCCCCTCGATGTCTTCCACGATTAAGGTCCGAGACTGGTATTGATGTGGTTTGATGTGGGGCAAAGCCTGGGGGCCTGAAGATCCTGGAGGAGCCCCCAAGTCACGAGGGCTGGCATAAAAAAACGGTGGGAAGGATGCACCTGCCTTAAAGGGCCAGTCACACAATATGAATTAAACAAAAAAAAAAAAAGCATTACCTTGGCTGTGTGGACAAGGTAAGAAGAACTATGACTGTAATTTTACCAAGAAAAGAGAGCAGTGTCAAGTTCTTATTTCGTAACACAGGCAGAGTTGGGCGTTTCATAACAAATGAATACTAGAATTTTATTCTCATTAAATTCAACTTTCTATCATAAGCACCCTATCCACTGGTAACTGAATAAGAAGATATCTTTCTTATTGTTGAAGCTTTAGAGGAGTATTCGATTCGGTGAGAATTTTTAGCCAGTAGAATGTCTGTCTGAGACACTGTGCGTGTCACGGACGGACACCATCCTTTCTCTCAGCCTGGAGGTCCCTCGTCTGGGTCCTCCTAAGGGGGGCTCTGCTCTGCAGCAGCAAAGGGGGGCTGCCTGAGGATGTAGGATTTGCAACGAGAGTGCTGTTGAGTGTGGGAGAAGGGTGGGGGGTTGTGCAACATCCGGTGGGGGGTGAAGAAAAGGGGCAGCCAAGGAAATGACAAAATCAAGGTACAGGGGACCGACTGCAGACGGGCCCGATGTGTGCACCCAGTAGGTGGCCAGAGGACCAAAGTTAGGAGCAGAAAAAAGCGTAGGGCAGCAGGAGCCCTGTATGCACGCTAATGTGCTTGAATTGCACTGTGTTAGAAGGGAATCACTGAAGTTTCTCCACCAGTAAGGAAGTGGGGAAAATGTAGTAGAGTATAAGAAAGATGACTTTTAGAAAAGTAATAGATCATAAGTGGAGAGAATCCATTGGGTTTTAAAAAGTAATCCTCTGTGTACCCGCCCTCTCCCTCAAGCCCTTAATCTTTTCACATTCTAGAAATCCTGTTCATGCTTCAGCGCTTTGCTTCAATACCATCTCCTCCATGAAAATTGTCTTCACTGCCCCAGTTGAAATGAATACTTCTTTCTCTCTTCCCTAACTTCCAGTGATCTCTCTTCTAGTTTTCATTCACTGATTCAAAAATATGCAATGAACACCGTGTGCTGAGCTCTATGTTAAGTGCCAGGATAGCAGAGATGAATAGGGCCCCGTCGGTGTCTTCACACCCCCCAGCCTGGCTGGGGGGCAGGCACATCCATCGTGGGAGTGCCCGTGCAGCGATCCAGATAGGCACTTCGGAAAGTCCATAGGAGAGACACCTAAGTCCGCTGGGTGTGGCTTCAAAGCAGGCTTCTAGGAGATCGAGTCTCCTGACTTGTGCTTAAAGCCTGAAGACAAGGGAGAAAGGGGGCGTTCTAGGTAGAGACAATAGTGTGAATCCCGATTTTATTCTTGTCTTGAACAGCTCCCTTAAATGACTCTCTCTTCCTTACTTATCTGTGGAGCTCTTTGCCCGGGGCTTGGGCACAATACCGAACGAATCAATTTCCGATGCCTTGGTGTAACGAGGTTCGTGGGAGGGATCCTTCCCGGAGACACTGTGAAGGAACAGAAGAGCCATCTGAAGTCTAGACGTTAGGTTGGAAGGTGGGTATTTGAAGGATGGTTGGAAAATGGGATGCTGAAGCTGACCGGTTTGGGAGAATTCTGGTGCTGTGGATAGAAAGAGGACATCTAGAAAAAGGGCAAATTTGGGAGAAAAGGTGGATGTCCTGGGTCTGAAGAAATTGTGACAAGACGGGATTACCCTCAGACCCGAGCATGAGCTCATCCCATGTGTCTCTGAATTTTGTGGGCATCCTCAGTTTCTGGGGGGGGGGGGGGGGGGGGGGGGGGGGGGGGGGGGGGGGGGGGGGGGGGGGGTTGGGCTGTGATGAGCACGAGCTCCAGGCATATCAAATGTGGTCAGTGGAAACCAGGCTCCTTCCTGTATCTTCTGCCCTAGGAGATCTTGCAACACACTCTAGCTACAGTGAGGTAAGACCACATGTACAATTTTATTTTCTGGGGAATACTTTTGATCCCTTTGCTCCTTGCTTTAAATCTGCCTTGGATGCGGCGGCTTTCGAGAAAGCTCTGTAATCAGGTCTAGGCATTTCATATGGAATGGTTGGAAGCCACGTCTTCTAAAAGACATCGTTTGTTCTCCAAGAGCCTTCTGTAATTCGAGTAACCACATTGGAGATGAGCACCCATCCCTCAGCGTGAGATGCCCGCTCTTTCCACGAAACCGCTCATTTTCCTTTCCTCAAATGATCTCGTGCTAGTCATGGGTAGAGTCACCCCTTGGGCAGCCAGTGGAAGAAAGTAATTACTCACAATGTGCGACAGCAGAGTAGCAGTGAGGCCAGACTGTTCCCGCTCCACACATTTTGATGAAAATATGTGGAGAAAAACACGAGCTGGGCCCTCAAAGGGAGAAAGGTTCTCGTGTTCTTTGTTGAAAGAGCCCCTGTGTGGGGAGGATGTTTTGTACCAAGATGGCTTCCTTGCCTTCCTCAGTTAGCACTGCTTCCTCTACAAGTCCCGCTGGGAAGGGGACGCTCGCCCTTCCTTTTTGGCATTTGCTGCACCCGACCCTGGGGATCTTCCTCGAGGTGAGGGCAGAGTGGAGGTAAATGGATCGTTCTTGTTTTTCTGCTTTAAAAATTATTTTTGCAGCTTTGCTAAAAGAAAAGAAAGCTCAGGAAGTCACAGTTGTCTGGTTTCTAGTCCAATTTGAGTCAGGAGAGGCAGGAAATGTCCTGGGGACAGAGATGAGGCAAGATAGTTTCCAAGAAAGCCATTTAGCCCTGCATATGTTATACTTAAAATTGTTCCAGATTCGAGGTTAATCTGCAGATTCTGGGCCAGGTAACCTGGGGCTTCTGAGGGTAAAATTTTGTGATTTCATGAAGATTTTGCCTCCTCTGGTTCCCTTGACCGATCAGTAAGCTTCTGCCAGGATGAGTCAATTATGCAATTAAGAATCTTGTATCTGCAGATATCCCACTTGATTTAAAAAAAAAAATCCTACTCTTTAGGCTTCTCTGTAAGGAAGCTAACAACTAATATCTAGATAATATTTTACCCTTGGCAGTTTGCTTTCATAGGTCCTATCTCATTTTGTCCTCAGACTAGTTGTATGAAATCAGATTTAATATGTTTACCCCTTGGGGCACCTGGGTGGCTCAGTGGGTTAAGCATCCAACTCTGGATTTTGGCTCAGGTCATGATTTCAGGGTTGTGAGATCCCCGAGTCAGGCTCCACACTCACCATGGAGTCTGCCTGAGATTCTCTCTCTCCCTCTGCCCCTCTCACTGCACACACACTCTCTCAAAATAAAAAAAAAAAAAAAAAAAAAATACTTTACCCCTTACACGGATGAAGAAAAGGAGGCTCTAGGAAGGGGAAGAGTTGTCCAAAGTTTCTTCAAGAAGGCAGAATTGATGTTACCTCATCCACCTCATAGGAGAATTGGGGGAGTTTTCATACTCTGTGGAAGTATTTTGTGGGAAAAAAAAAATTCAAAGACATTTGGTATTCTGTTCTTTTCTGTGTGTAGACTCTTTGGCTTAAAACACAGGCGTACCCAATGTTTCTTGAAGAATAGTTCACCTGCCTTTGATTCCCATGAGGTTGTGATCTAAAAGTGCCTTGTCCTCCACCTGTGAAGTCAGAACCTTTCAGTGACGGCCTAGGAATGGCAATTTTTAGCCAGACCATTTCATACTCAGTAAAGTTTGAGAAAGTGCGTGTGTGAGTGATATTTTTGCCATATGTCTTTTGAGAATACGGTCTATTATGCTGGCTGTCTTCCAGAAATTATTGGAAATAGATTCTAGGTTCTAGAACCAACTCTAAGACTGGCTAACTTCGTATTTTAAGTAAATCATTTGAATTTTGCAAGCTTTCAGGTCCTTAACTGTAAAATAGGAGGTCTCAACTGAGGGATCACTAAGAGACCCTTAAGTACGTGGATTAGTTTCTATGCTCTTTCCAGACTTTGGTTCCTGAAACTTTGCACTCTCCCCATGAAATAGGCTGAGTGTGTTTAAGTCTGTGGTTCATAAATTGGGGTTCCTTATCTGCAGGATCTGGTTCACCTAGGAACTTGCTAAAAAGGCTCCTTCTCAGGTATCGCCTACAAACTCAAACTCAGGGAGGGGTCTGCATGCTGTAGTTTAATAAGCCCCCCGGGAGATCGTACCACGATCAAGTTTAAGAACCAGCGGTTTAAGCGTTTTTGATCCTGGCCAGTAAGTGCAAATCTCTTGCTCTATAATTACATTTTGTTTTCCGAGAGCTATGCTGCTGTCTCTCAGGGGAAGACATTAAGAAAAGTATAATCTCTCTGTTTATAATCCAAGACTTCTGAGGGTATAAACCCAATTTCCCATGTTTCTAAAGTAGCTTCTCCCATCCACAGAGGTATTTAGAGGTTACAGAAAAGCTTGGCAGAGCAATATTTTCAGTGATAGGCAGTTTGTACTTTGCATGGTTCCAGTATGCATGAACCGTGGTTACTACAGGTTGGTCAATTAACCCTAATCCCCCAATAACATGGTTTAGGTTTTAGTATGTTAACCATCAGGGATTGTGCACAGGACAGAGTTCACTCCAGCTAGTCAGTCCACAGATCACAGCGTAAGTAACAGATGTGCCTTCTCATCGGTGACCAGTCACATCACTTCTTTGATCATCTGTCCACATTGGTCACCTTGCATCTTGTCATTCATGCTCTGCAAGGAGAGCGAAGAAGGTAGTCTTCTTGACTCCTTGTCTCCCAGAATAAGCCCAGTAACATTTTCCAAAAATGGGTAATTAAAAGAAGAAGCTGGCCAATAACATTGAAAGTGTGGGCAAGACCTGAGACGTGGTTTACCGATGGATGTGAAATTGATCAAGGCGGGAACTCGGATGCGTGGCCTTTTTTTTTTTTTTTTTTTTTTTAAGATTTCACCTATTTGACAGAGCACAAGTAGGCAGAGAGGAAGGTGGAGAGAGGGGGGAAGCAGGCTCCCCGCTAAGCAGAGAGCCCGATGTCGGGCTCGATCCCAGGACCCTGAGGTCATGACCCCACCCAGGTGCCCCCACATGGTCATTTTTGAAAGGCTGCTCATATGCAGCCAACGACACGTGGTGAACAGAAACTTGATATAAACCGGGAAGGCAGAGAAGACAAAGATGAAAATGTGCCAGTGATTGATGCTGGCCAAAAACTCACCTGAATGGAATTTTCAAGTGTACGCTAAGACTTGAAAACCTGAAGAATGAAAGAATAAAATAATCTCAGCTTAGAAAGGCGGAGGCATTTGCCAAGGCGTAGGAAAGATGTTTCCTCTGCATTGTGATTTGCACAATGAGAAAAGGAAAGCAAGTTCTTCAGAGGATTCTTGATAACTGTTTTACAAAAACAATGATGAAACCATTTAAATCTCAGTATTTCTAACGTTGTAAATGATAGTATGCTATTAGTTTTGCTGTATTTTTTTATTTTGCCATGCATTTGTAACTGACAGTTTTTAATAATTTGATGAAAATTGTCCAAGTTGAAGGAACAGTCATAATTTTTCCTAATGATTATTAAGGTTACTTTCCTCGGTTTCAGTCTGTATGACCATTTTTACGTGAGCACTACTGGGCAAGGCATTGACCACCTGTGTGTGTCTGTGTGTGTGTCACTTCCGAAGGATAACTATGAGATGATGCATTTTGTATTTTGACAATAGAATAGAGGTCACCACCTGAAAACATCCATCTATTTATTTGGTTCTCAAATATCTGTAGGATGCTCCCATACTCTTCTTCGAATCCTTGCAAAATAAGAGTGAAAAGATAAGAGGTGCCTGCTTTCCCTGAGTTATCATTCTGCACAAATGAAGAACCAAATAAGCAGATGCAATTTCAGTTAGTGTAGGAGTTAGGAAGAAAAATCAAAGAGGGGAATGAGATGTGTTATGAGGGTGCCTGGGCCAAGGAAGGAGGGTATCAAGGGAGGCTGATCTAGTTTCTACCACAGGCTTTCCCTGGGTGGGGATAAAAACCACAGTTACATTTTATCTCCTTCAATTTCAGTGACTAAGTCCAAACTTCTTTAAGACCAAACTTCTTATTCTGCAGTATAATATCTTTATGAAAATCAAATAGTTATTAATAGTAAGCATACTGTTTCACTTAGCCTAGTCACATGTGACTTAAGTAAAACAAAAGGTCAAATCATAAATCTGTAAATAGAACCTTAACTCAAAACTATGAAATTTTTTTTTCTTGCATAACTTAAGCATTAAACAATATTTTATTTTTGCTGATGACCTGTATTGAGATCTGGGATCCTGTGTTGGAATTCCAAATGCTGTGGCCATACTTCAACCGAGAAACAGATATTAAGTAGGGTTTAGACAAGAAGAGGAAACCATATTCTGAGGTTCATTAAGAAAAAAAAAAAAGAACCCCTGAAGCTTTAGTCAATATCTAGCAAAGATAATATTGTTATAGAGACATTATAATTCATGTCTTTAATCTTTCATCACCTATCATCTAGGAACTTGGCATCAGTGATAAAACATTGATAAGAGAAACCTTCCCACTGTTAGCACGTGAATATATACAGAGAGAGTATATAGAGCAAGATAAAATATATTAATATATACCATATATAACATATACATGTTTTACCAGTTAGAGAAAGAGAAATCTACGTAGAAATATGTGGCTAAAGACCATTTTGAAGCCAACCAGAAATTCAAACCATACTTGGATTAAAGGATTTTCTTTTGACAAAACATGTCTTTGATTCCTAGCCAAGCTGGGAGCAGGTAGGAAGCCTGCCCTGAAGCCAGGTGGATGAGTGCTGTAAATCGTGGAATTGGATGATGGGGGGGTGGGGCGTGAGTGGGGAGCGTCTCTGCCGGCCGAGCCGTACACGTGTCCCCTGATTCAGCACCACCCGGAGCTTGGAAGCTAGGTTGGCAATAGCAAAGGAGGCCTCCCAGCTGTTGGATTGTTTCCTTACCTGCCCATTAGCTCGGATGCTCTGAACACCTGCCGACCCAACGGGCCTCGCCGAATACTCACTATAGAGCCCCAGCACGTACGCTTTACCTCAGAGCTTACTTTGAGTCTGTGAGAAATAAAGCCTGAAGACAAAGCACAGCTTTTTTCTAATCCCAGCTTGCTCTGTAAGACGAGTAGCGCCGTCAGGACCTCCGACGGGGGATAACAAGGTCTCCCGTGGGACAGGTTGGCGATAGGGCTGCAGGACCAGAGAAACCAGGGTGCCGGTTGGTGTGAGGCTGCCGCTGTTAGGGATAGATTTCGACTGACCAGCTCGTGTCAGAACATCAAGAGAGAGTGTAGAGCGCAAATCGGAACAAAGAACCCACGGTGTGATAAAAGTTTGCTTATTTTTTTCTATTCAGTATCCGGCATCGTATTTCTTTCTACAGGACTCCCCATTTGTGTATTAACTCTTTATCCTGCTTAAACATCTTTCAGAGATTCCCTCCCCCCACCCATTTCTTTCTCTACTACAACTTTAAGTCTGAGAAGGAGCAAACGTGGTGGTCATCTTTACAATAAGTACATATTTATTAATACAGAGACAGGTATTAAACTCAGAAAAAACAGTGGTGTGAAATTTCCCAGAAGGGTGAAATGATCCAGTTGATAATTGAGTACAGTGAATAGGATAGTGAGGAAATGCGGACCACATTTTTAATTGGACGCTAAAATGTTCTAGAAAGCTTCTATGTGCCAGTGCATGGCTCTTAATTTCCTATCAGGCAAGTGAGTGAGCGTGAGGAAGGGTGTTGGGGTGCATGGGTGAATGTCAGTGAACGATGAGTGGAAAAAGAAAATACAGGGCTATTTTGTTCCTCCGTGGCATGAAATAATAATAAATGGAAGATGCTCAAAAGTTGTCATTTAAATATGAATGTATCTCGCAGGTGTGCAAGCACATAGCGGGCATATGTATGGTGTGCAAGGGAATTTCAGAGCTAGAAAGAGGGAGGAATTTGTTTTCTGCCCCTCGGAGTGTCATGGACATAGGGACATGTGGATTCTCAGTGGGTGGGACGTGTATTCAGGGGGCCTATCGAGGGAGCAAGTACTGAGTACAGACTGGAGAAGTGGCCCAGACCATGTCAACAGTCCTTTTGCCCTTTTGATGTCACTGAACACCTACCCTACATATAGAAAGTTACAACGTCACTGAGTCCCGGCAAACGTGCAGAGGCTGGAGAACAGGCTCCCGGCCCTTCCCGCCTCCAGGTAGCACAGGCCTTGTGCCCGGCCTCTGAGGCCGACAGTCTTGGCGGCT
This sequence comes from Procyon lotor, assembly GCA_028646535.1. Lineage (NCBI taxonomy): Eukaryota > Metazoa > Chordata > Mammalia > Carnivora > Procyonidae > Procyon > Procyon lotor. Next base: position 11,904,951 of record CM053614.1, on the reverse strand, counting down.
TGTCCCCCTCCTCATCCATGCAGGTTTGAACCCCCTTTATGGATGCTATGAGAACAATTGGAGATCTCAGTCAGATTCTGATAAAATGGCAAACAGAACCCTCCAGGGGAGGAATCCTGAGTTTTCCATTCCAGTGACTATAGAGGAAGAGCTTAAAAAAAAAATACCTGTGTGCTGTTGGAGGAGGGTCACCGCTGTCTTGGTGAAATGACGAAGACATACTTGCTTTCCGTCCCGTGGAGGGCCTTGCTTCAATGTTAGGTTTTAAGAAGGTTCGCAGAAAAGAGCTCTCAGGTTGTGGGTATTCAAGCCGTGCCCTCTTCAGAGGCTTTAACTTGCAAAGAAATAGAAGGGAGGAAATGCTCATCTTTGTAGTATTTAACGCTTTTTTGGGCCAGGAACTCTGAGAAATCCTTTATGCGTCAGACCTCGGGGAATCCTCCCCGTAATTTGGTAAGGTGGGAACAAGTTGATCCCATTTTACAGATGAGAAAGTTGAGGCTGAGAGCTGGTAAGTAAAATGCACATGGTCTTTGGACTAGTAGGTGAGGCAGGTGTGTGCGTGGCTCTGGAACACATGTCAGCGGTCACGGGATGGCCGTGCCGTCCCTGGCTTAGAGGGTAGTGGGGTGGGGGAGCCGATAGATACGAAGATCAGAAGGATCTCCTTTTGGCAACGTAAAAAGAGAGACACGTGACACTAGTCACTAAAGTGCCAGAGAACAGACCAACTTGGATGCTGGTGGAGGGAAGGTCTTTCTGAGCATCAGACACCCTGCCTCTGCCTTCACGTCCCTTCCTTCCTTGGAGGTGGTCTCGTCCCATTTTATCCATAAGGAAAATAACAGTTCAGAAAGGGTAGGTCGATTTCTCAGCCACCGGGCAGCATTTGGTGAAGCTTAGATTTGAACACTGGTCATCTGGCACCGGAACCCCCTCTGTGTTTCCAGCCTTGGGGTGAATGAAAGCCACCACCTGACAGGTGGAGGAGGAGGGCCACGCCCTCCAGAAACACCTGCGGCCCGTGGTCCACTCACTTATTCCTTGAGGGCACACATGTCTGTGTCAGGCCCGGAAAGGAATGCGAAGTTAAGTGAGGCGCAGAGCCTATCACTTGTCTTAAAATTGATTAGCCCGAAGCATATAAAAATTAATATTTAATGTGGAGTCACGTGTGATAACACACTATTTAGGAGAATCTGCAGGATTCTCCCTGACTCTCTCATTGTTGGAAGAGTCTGGAGTTGCTGAAATGGGGAACAACGAGGTGCTGAAATTCTGTTGCAGACGTTCATCTCCAGTAGGCTCTCTGCCACTAGATTATTTCTTGTGGACAAAGGGTCAAGCCCTGGACATCCGGAATGTCTTCTTTAAGCCCTCTAGCCCCCTAACCGTCCATTCCTCGAGCTCCAAGGGTACTGACCCACGTCAACACTTACTTGCACGTGCAACGTAACCCACCTTCTCAGTTGGTGCCTCTTCTTCCTGCAAAGACTGTAAGCTATAGGCCTTCACTGTAGTGAGGTGTCCCCTCAGGAAGGCTTGGTGCAATCCAGAGACGTAAAGAGAGGAGACGCACAGTGACCTGTCCCTGCACTTGCTGATGTGGGACGGGGGCCTTTGTGAGGTTTCTAGGTTGGATGAAAAGGGAGTCGTTAAATTCTGGGGTCCACAGGGTTTCTCAGAGTTGGGACCTCTGTGTGCATGCGGTCAGGAGTTTGGGGGTGGCGGGGTGGCCAAGTTGGGGACCCCTGGGATTCCTCTCATGCCCTTTCCCCACATCCTCACACCTGTCGCACAGGAAGGAAGGTTGAAGAAGAAATTCTGACTCCAGAGGTGCTTGGAGATTGAGAAGTCTTGGTTTTTAAGTTTAACCTTCAATAAACCCCTGGGAAGGAGCCTAAAAGTCACCATCTGAACGGAGGATACGAAAGAACGGAAGGACAAAGCTCTTTGGGTCGGGGGAGCAGGGCCCAGAAGGAGAGGGCGGGAGCCCTAGGGCCCGTGCCCCGCGCCCCGCCAGCACCTCCATTCCTCAAGCCTGACCTCCTGTGTGATGGATGGGCTCGCTCAGCATCAGAAAAGCTCGAGGCGACTGATGGGGTTTCAGATGAAGGCTGCAGGGAGAGGGACCACCAAACCGAGAGGAAGCCCCCGTCCAGCAGAGAGGCGGGCTTGGTGACAGAGCAGTGGGACGTGAGCCAGTCCACACGGGGGCCTGGGAACCGGCCGCACAGAGGGGCCGCTGTGACCCATTTGGCACAGGCAGCCCTGGCCGCACATTTTCCAGCGTCCTCGATGATCAGACACCTGGGTCCCCTCCTGGTGCAGCCCTGTTCTTAGAGATTGATGATGTTTACCAACTCTGGCAGCTGGCTCGTCTGTAGGAAAGGTGATGCTTTGGGAGCACGCTGTGCAACCCCACGAGCTCCAGGAGGCCTTTGGTCTCCTGCTTATTGTTCTTGCTGAACCAGCGGCCAGTTTCTACAGCAAACCGAGTGCTTTGCACTCTCCTTGGGGCTCTCTCTGGTCTCTGCCAGTGGTCATTTTTGAAATTAGCCCCCTCCTGTTGGAAAGACGGGAGTCCCCCCCCTCCACCCTGCCCGCCTCCCGCCGCTGCCATTATTAATGTGAGGTGGCCCTGGGCCGTCCTTATAACATTTTCTTCCCTCACGTCACCTGACAAGTGGAGTCATGGAAATTGCCTCCCTTGGAGTTTCTCAGGAACACCACTTTGTTTGGGCCCCCCAGGGATTTTCTTCTGTGAATTGTGTTCCCTCCCTCTGGAGCAGGCCTTTGGGATCCAAATTCCAGGGATAGAAAGCCCAGGGGAAGCACCTCACCCCGAGGGTACACAGGAAGCCAGCGGGCGAGGCCTTTGGAGTTCAGGGCCTTAAGAATGTTCTACCAAGCCTCCGGGAGGCGCGTGCACACTGCTGGTCTAGGGACCTCGCTTTAAGAATACTTCTGCATCAGTTACCTGTAAGAGCAGGAAGGGTGTTGAGAGACGAGGTCGTTCAGAAGCTGATTATACACAGTAGAGCTGTGGTTCTAAAGAGGGGCCTCAGGGTAGATTCGGGAAGCAAGGGCAGGGTCCCCTGTGTGGGCACAAGATCTAATCAGAGCAGCTTGTTTTTATGCGTTTTTATGTATTAGAGTTTTAGGTAGGATTTTACTTCTTACAACTGAGTCCAGAATTTTCTTTTCAGTATGCGGATGCAGAGACAGAGGCCAAGACTAACTAGGGATCACAGAACTGCAGAAGGGGCTTACTGACATCGCTCTTCTCTCCCAGCTCCACTCCCCCCCTTCTCCACTCTGTCCTGGGAGCCGGGGCCAGGGCACCACAGCCCACACCTCTGTTTGGCCAGCTGACTCTACGGGCAGCGGTGGGTGAGGGGCGCCGAAGGGGAGCTCCCCGTAACTCAGAGCTTCATGAGCCTGGTTTTTTTTTTTTTTTTTTTTTTTTTTAAAGATTTTATTTATTTATTTGACACACAGAGGTAGGCAGAGAAGCAGGCAGAGAGAGGGAGAAGCAGGCTCCCTGCTGAGCAGAGAACCCGATGCGGGGCTCGATTCCAGGACCCTGAGATCATGACCTGAGCCGAAAGCAGAGGCTTTAACCCACTGAGCCACCCAGGTGCCCCGAGCCTGGGTTTTTTGTCAGAGCCCAGGGAGATCTCCCCTTGCCAGATTTTGGGAAATCTACTTCCCAAATAATGTCCTGACTGACACGTGAGAACAAGTGGTCCACTTGTCACCTCATCATGGTTAGTCATTCCGTAACACACACTCGGAGATGCTGCACTTGATTTTCAGGGAGATCAGCCCAGAGTTTATAAGAGATAGGAGAGTCCTTTAGGGCTGTTAGAGAGGTTCTCTTCTGTGATTCATGGTAAGAATTTAGAGTTGAGCTTATCACTTCTTTCTGTAATCTGTCTCTCCAGAGAACTCAGAAGAATCCCAGCTGAGGGCACAGTGCTCACACCCTGACATAATGGTCTAGGACAGCAGCCTTCTTGGCTCTGAAGACACTTTCTTCAGTCGGCACTTGATCACAGTCCTCCACAGGGGTCCATCTGATTAACTGTGATGCTCTCATATCACAGAATTACTAGCATGCGGTTTTTTCCTTTGTAGGGAGCCCATCACTGTGTTCGAACCCAAGGACACAACCCAGTCAGTCCTAAAGGCCATCCATAAGGGTCTGATTCCTAATGATCTGTCTGCCTGCTATCAGTTTCTGTATCAATTAGGACCACCCAAGAGAGAAACCATACCAATTATTTTAACAGAATAGAAATATTAGAAATATTAGCTGTGTATAAAGGTAGTAACTAGATAATAGAAAATTCAACACTAAGGAATCCTGGAGCATCCCAAAGCAGCATAAAGAAGGTTGGGTTTGGACCTAAGAAATGAAAACAAGCATAACATATCTTGTACATTTGTATATATAATTGCCCTGGACTTGTAAGCCTACTAGATCTCCTGAGATAGAGTCTATATTCTTACAACGCTGTTCACGTCTAAAATGCCACCTTTGCATTGTGCTATGAACATCTTTATACATGTCTATCTTTCATTAACAGTGGGTATCTCAGTGGTGACATGGAACAGAGCAGGTCAAGAAACGCAGAGAATAGTGGGCCATGATACCACTGAACTTGATTTAATTAATGGAGTACTCAGTTTAGACGTTGTTCTTGGGAGCGTGTCTTAGGATTGTACGTTTTAGGTCATTGTATAGCCTTGGAAAATTTTGGCTGTGTTGTATAGCTGAAAGATAGCCTTCAGTGACACCAAAGGTAGATATTCTGCCTTTATAGTGTGATTTCCTGCCTCATCACCCAGCAGCTGATGAAAGAGGCAGAGGAACAAAGCTGCCTGGAGCCCAGGCCTATGAGATGGGTCGTGGTGGACAGCTGGTGCTGAGGAGAGGAGCTGCTCCAAGAGGGTGTAGGTGTTCGGAGGAACCTCCATATTGTTTTCCAGAGTGGCCCGCACTAATTTGCATTCCCACCAACAGAGCACAAGGGCTCCCTTTTCTCCTCATCAGTGCCAACACCTGTTGTTTCTTGTGTTGATTTTAGCCATTCTGACAGGTGTAAGGGGATAGCTCCTCACGGTTCTGATTTGCATTTCCCTGAGGACCGGTGATGTGGCGCATCTCTTCATGTGCCTGTTGGCCATCTGTGTGTCTTCTTTGGAAAACTGTCTATTCAAGCTCTCTGCCCATTTTTTAATCAGGTTGGGTTTTTTTTTTCCCTTTTGATATTAAGTTGTGTAACTTCTTTATATTTGGGGGATATTAACTCCTTATTGGATATATCATTTACAGATATCTTCTCCCATTCAGTAGGTTACCTTTTGGTTTTATTGATGGTTTCCTTCGCTGTGCAGAAGTCTTTTAGTTTGATATAGTCCCATTTGTTTATTTTAACTTTTCTTTCTTTTCTTTTTTTTTTTTTTTTTTTGACCTTTGCCTAAGAAGACTGATCCAAAAAATTACTGCTAGGACCAATGTCAAATTGCTTGCAGCCTCTCTTCTTCTGGGAGTTTTCTAGTTTCAGGCCTTTTATGCATTTGTTTTGTGGTAAGTTATTTTAAACCAGTGTATGAGTCTATTTAAAGTTTAATATTTAAAACTTCTATAAAAATAAATAGAATTTTCTAGCCCTTTCCTAACCCTACTTTTTTTTTTTTTTTTGTCTCTCTCATGGACCAGATGTTGAGACTCTCTCTCATGTGAATAGCTTCTATTTTTTTTTTTTATTAAATATGAGAGAGGGGTGGTGGGGTGGTTTTTTTAAAAAGCAAATTAAATTTCCACAACCTTTCCAAAGGTAGGTATTGAAAGTGAGTTGGGAAGCCGGGACAAAGAGTGGGCAGAGATCATAACTAAGGAGCAGGTAAAGGAAACCAAGTTCCCTGTCTCATTTACCCTGCTCTCTGGCTTCGGTAACAAAGCAAGGAAAGTGCCTTCAAGTAAAACTCTCCAAAAATGCAGACTGCAGAGAGAAAGGGATGGATTCACTTGGCCCCCTCATGGCTATACACCCTCATTTATATTCATTTTCACTGGAGAATGTTTGCAACAGTATAATTTAAAAATTGGCTTTGAAAACTATCAGCACCAAGAGTAGATAATAATTAATAAACCGTCCTTCAAATTGGACGACATCACACTTCGTCCCCATTGGCGTGGTCCAGCAGGTTTTACGGATTTCTTAGAGCTTCAGCATTGCTCTGTGCATCCTAAAATCAGGTCCATCAACTTTTGTGTGGCATGGCCAATCAGTGGTACCAACTGGTTTTCTTAGGCATTCCGACCATCCATTTCCCTGAGAAACTGTATCCAACGCTCATTCTTCACTTTGCTTTAGGATGTATTTCAGTGTCTATTTTGTGTCCCATCATCGGACTTTCTCTTTCAGTGTCAGCTTCCTATGGCCATTTGAACTGATGGAATAAATCAACCTCTCAGGTGGAGAGGTAACTTAATTTCCAGCCAAGTCTGTTCGCTGGCAGAGTACCGATTGCAGACAATTCAGGGTAATCCAGTGAATGTAGAGATAGCCAACTGATTCAGACCTTCTTGCTCTTCCCTAATCTCTCTAACTCCCAGAATAGTGTCTGAGTTCCAGGGAACCTACAGAAAGCCAACATGCTAGAGAGAACTGGAGAGGTGAAATTTGGGTTGGGAGTATCTTATCCTTGGCCGTTCTGTTTGCTGCGAAGATTTTAATCCTCACCTATCTTAGCATATAAACTGTGATCATTACCTTGTCACCCCAATGGAGAGCCATTATGGTGATATCTTAGGCAGATATGAAGATTGCCTTCATGTTCTGAGCATGAGAACTCATGAGCAACTGGGCATAACCTACCATTGAAAAGGAGATGAGGCAGATGGCTAATTTCTCTAGAAGTTTCAATAGGCTTGGTCAGCTGATTTGAGAATGTAATCACCACTGGTAGGATATATGAGTGTGCATAAGCATCTATGTATTTCTATGAAGTAATGATGTGAAATGGAAGAATTAGTTCTGTACTGAATTTTTTCCCTACTTGTAAATCCAGTTTTCTTTTTATCCCTTTTTCCCTGGAGCGGCTACACAAAACCATAATGCAAACCTCCCAAAAGAGAGAAAATGGTTATAGCAGATCATGAAGAAAGAAGAGCAAAATTTACAACTTTTGAGTAGCAGTGAATTTGAGGGCTTTCAAAGCCATGGGGGGGGGACTCAGGGCATAAAATTTAGAACCGTAACAATGAATGGAACAACGAAGAAGACCTGTCTTCTCTTTGGACTAGATAGAGATTTTATAGGATATGAGAAAAGCAAATCAGAGGGGGCAGGGTTGCTAAGAGGTAGGTGTGTCTCTCAGTAGGGATTTTGTAACTTGAGGAAAAGAGGGCAGAAAATATAATCCTAGGCAGTTGAAAGATTCCCGCGAGCAGATGAAGCTAGTTCTCACTTCCAGAGAACACAGCAGACTTTGCAATGTCCTTTCAACCCAGCCCCAGACATTGTCCCTGGGATAAGGGCAGGAGTAGATGTGGCTATGCAGGGCATTTGGGGAGCGGTGAGGGGTGTCACAGATATATTCTGGCCCTGCCTCTGTCCTTTATCAGTGACCTTGGCCAGTTCCTCAGCATCGCTTTGTGCTGGGCAGTGTTGTTGATATAATCAGATGGAAGGCTGTATGTTAAAGCACACCGGGAGTGGTGATCCCAGAATTATAAACCATATTACATGCAGAAAACACCAACCTGGATGACCCACATTAAATATGTTTTTTAAATACATATTAAAGCTATACGTGTGTACGTTGAGTAGATACACACTATGTAAAAATATATATTCAAATAAGAGAAACTTAAAATAAGGATATGATATGAAAGAAAAAGAATTGGCTTAGGTATCCTGAAATACGGGTTCTGAGTCCGTCCCCACCTCAAGCCATATATATGATTGTACGATTTTGAGCAAGAAATATATCTTCTCTCTCCTAGCCTGGTAGCTCTGAAAAATGGGGTAGACCAGATGGTCTCCCTTATCTGTTCCATCTCTAAAATCACTATGATTTTGACAACTTAGACGTTTAGTCTGAGTTCTTAATAAGGCAACTAATTTTAATCAGTTGATCTGGTCAGAGGTAAAGATTAGGAAAAATGGATTATTGGAAGGCAAAACCAGGGTGAATAAGTTAGCCCTCCATCCAATTAGAGGCATTCTGAGAAACATTTGAGTGGGTCTTCTGCCCATAAATAAATATAACTGAGTGACTTCTAGGTGCCAGGCTCAGGAATCCAGGATTCTTTCCTGTCTTGGCCTAAAAAGGAACTTACATTGTCAGGAATTAAGTAGCTCTCAGGCACTGGACGTGGGACCCAGCGGGACGCCATGTTGGTGAGCTGGGAACAGAATAGGAATGCACTTTCATGGAGGCCGAGACTATCCATAGAGAATGTAAATGTCAACATCAAAGCCCCAATATAAAATCTAAAACTCAAATTAAGTGGCATGTGCACCATTGATAAATGGATTCAGTTTCAGTCATTCATCTGAGTGCTGGGAACTTGGGACCTGTATGGAAATTTAGTATCATAGATCAAGTGGTGCTAGTTGCTAGTGTACATCAATCCCATAATTTTCATCTGTGGAATCTGAGGCCTTGGAAAGGGAAGTGGTGGTCCAAGATGGGGCCCTAGTGAGTGGCAGAGACTTAAAGGTTGATATCCCTCATTCTTAGTGCTGTGATTTTCCCCACCATAGTTCGCCTCCTTGAACAATGGTTTATTATCGTGACATCCTAACATAAATGTGACCTTCCTAAGACACAAGTCCGATTTCGTTTTGAGCCTGTATTTAGAAATCTGAGCATCTCAGGAGTCCTATTCAGTGATGCCAAAGTAAAGACCAGTAAATACTAGCAAGGAGGTAAACAAATGCAGAGCACATTTCCAAATCTGCTGGAAGATGAAAACTCAGCTATTTTTGTTATCCTTGGTCCAGATTTTTCTTTTTCCATTAAAAAAAAATTGTGAGTTAAGCTGTATAACCATTGGTTTTGGCCTTTTTTCAAAGGGTTTCTTTCATTTTGCAGAGGACCTCATTTATTCCTAGCTCTCCCTTCTCCCTGGGGGTTGGAAACTCAGCCAGGGCATCTGATTTATATAATTAGCTTTTCGTGAGTATGGATGGCCTCTCACTCCAGCATGAAGTGAGGTGAATTTGAGGAAAAACACTCTTCCTTTATCCTCCTACTGACCCTCCCTCCCGATTCTAGCTCTCATTTGTAACCCGATTTACCAGGGAAAGCCACGATTCTACAATCTGATGTGATCTCACCCTGTCAGAGCTCTCGGCCAGAAAGACTCAGAGCCTATCAATTTCATAATAATGGGTGTATAATGACAGTCCCTGTGGTATTGCTCTCACCCAAATCCCCATTTAGAGACGGTGACTGGAAGGACAAAGGCTAGTGTTTCGGGAAGGGCAGATTTAGGGTAGATCAGCCATGGAAATCAGCATTGGCTCACATGTCCAGGACCTAATGAGAATCTGGCAGAGGCCCAAAAGGAATTGAATCCACTCTGCCTCTGCATTCTAGTCCCCATTTCAGTGCTTTTCATGAGAAGCTGCAGAATTGGAAGCGAAGGAGGTAAAGGAACAGCCCCCGGGGAGGGTAACCCCCCTGGTATTTACCGCAAGGTCATCTCAGTCATCTCTGTCCTTCGTGCAGGGACAATGTAAAGAGCCTCTGGCTGTTTCTTCAATGAGGGCTTCTTCCACACTCCTCTCTATGTCCCATTTTGTGACTTCTGGAGTTGCTCAGGGTCCTTGCTCTTGGCGATGGTGAAGTTAGTGAACTTGAAGTGCGTGAGCTTTCACCTGCTGATTCAAGCTCATCTAGATTTGACGGCCCGCCTCATCCTTCTTGTTTCCCTGTGATGATACCTCCCCTCCTTCATGCATGTTCTCATGCTTCAAAATCTGACAATGCTAGACAAGTGTCACCAGAGATCAAAATACAGGTGGTGAGGGGTCGGGGCACCTGGGTGGCTAGGTGGGTTAAATAAAGCCTCTGCCTTCAGCTCAGGTCGTGATCTCAGGGTCCTTGGATCAAGCCCCGCATCGGGCTCTCTGCTTCCCCTTCTCTCTCTGCCTGCCTCTCTGCCTACTTGTGATCTCTCTCTGTCAAATAAATAAAAAAGAAATAAAAAATAAAGGTGGCGAGGGGCACCTGGGTGGCTCAGTGGGTTAAAGCCTCTGCCTTCAGCTCAGGTCATGATCTCAGGGTCCTGGGATCGAGCCCCGCATCGGGCTCTCTGCTCAGCGGGAAGCCTGCTCCCCCCACCCCACCCCCGTGCCTGCCTCTCTGCCTACTTGTGATTTCTCTCTGTCAAATAAATAAATAAAATCTTAAAAAAAAAAAAAAAGTGGCGAGGGGCATGCCAACAGTTCTTTAGGACTAAGGCCAAATCGTCCAGCAGAATAGTTTTAGAATTTTATTAGAAAGTAGCTGGACTCTGTCCCTAAGGAAGGAGGGAGACTGTTTCCTACCTTTCGAGCTGTAATGGTACAACTGAGGTCCCTTGGGTGCAGGAGGAGTGCACGGAGGGTCATGGAAACATCTTCTTGCTCCAGTGTTGCACGTGATGCCCAGAAAATGAGAGCCTTTTGGGGGACTAATCTCACAGCTAGCACTCACGTGGGAAAAACAAAACAGCTCTTCAGATAGATGATTAACCCATGGGGAAATGTTTACCTCCCATGGGTGGAGGAGAAATATGGTGAATGCTGCAGAAATATCAAACTCTGTCTTGAGATGATCTTGAGATTGACCTGAATTTAATACTGATTTTTTTTTTTTCTCTCTCTGCACATCTAACATTCTTATATTGGGAGGAAATGCTCTTGGGTTTGTTGACCTCATTAACCAGTTAGGTTAATGGGGAGGCCATTGGCCAGTCTTATTTGGGTCACTTTCTTAGGTGGCGGTTTCACCTTGGTTGATGGTTTGACCTTGGGCACATCCAGTTGCTCAGGCATGACTGTCGAAATACAGATGGACTGTATGAGGCTCCCAAAGAATACATCGGCCATCATGGCTTCAACTTGCTTTCTGCCTTGCGGAACCTTGTCTTCTGAATGAGCCGCGGGATCGGAGGGGGCTTCTCAGTTCCCAGCCCTCTGACAGGTGCTCTCTCTCTGCATCTCCCAGCTGCCACACGTGCCACCACGGTGCTTAAAGGACCATCCAGGGATCTGTGCCTTCTCCTTTGGTGCTTCTTTGGGTGTTTTGTTGTAAGAAGATGTGATGCGAGCATTGGGCACTCACTTTGAAATAGTCAGCCCCTCGCAGATAACTCAGTCTGGGAGAATATGCAAGGCTGCTTTGCATCTTTGGGCTTTTTCTTTTTGAGATCTCACAGCTCGAGGTCCACGCTGGTTCCTTACTCCTCTCTGTTTCTTTCCTGGCACTCCTCATTTTTTTGCCCTCCCTGTTTCTTAGCTCGCTTTTCAGCCAATCGGCTTTCTTCTTCATCTCCTGCTTATTGATGAATGAGTTTCATTCATCTTTCTCTCTCTCTTTTTTTGGGGGGGGCGGGGAAGGGAGCGGGGTGGTCCGTGAATAGCTATAGACTTGGCTCCCATTTTTCCACTTGGCTGTTCAGTTCCATGGAGACAGAAAATGGAGGGGAGCAGCAGGGGTGGGAGGCAGCAGGGTCAGAGGTCAAGAGTGGTCACTTTTTGAATTAAAGCTTCTAATTTCCACTGGGGATAACATATTATAACCCAAAGTAACTGCAGTTCGTTGGCTGCCAGAAGGCTCAAAGGAAAGGGAGGGAGGAGAAAACGGGAGGGAATGATCAGAGAAAAGGGGAGGAATGCAACATTCCTGGAGTCAGTTAACATTATCTGCAGCGCTTTTAAGATAGTGTTTGGTGACTCCACACAAGGGGCGTTAGGCTTCATACCACTCTGCCTATCTTCTCAAGGTTTGGACTGGAATAAATCGTGCCATCCATTTATAGGCGATTACAGCCTTCCTACCCTGCAGATAACTGTATTCAAAACTATTTACGTAGCAAACTATTGTGCAACATCAAAGCTTTTTGGGGAGTTGAGAGGTTGTACTCTAAATTCAATCTAAATTGTCCTTTCTTGGGAACTTTGCAAGACCTGCACTCAAGAAGCCATTTATGTCTGTTTTGCACAGGTAGGCACACGTTAGTGGGCCTATTTTAGTGTGTTGGTGATTGTCTCGTGGCTCAAGTGCAAGAGATTTTATAGGAGTGGTTCAGTGCACGAGATTTGCTTGCTTTTTCACTCATATGTGCTGTTTAACAATTGTGATTTAATTTTGATGAGAAGTGGATTAACACCAAAATCAAGCCTTAATTTCCCCACAGACTTTTTAAGGGCTTGGTCACCATCCGATTTGTCTTTTTGCTCTCGGCACAAACCTCAGCAGTGCCCTATAATTGCGTGTGGGAAGAATAAATGATAAGGAGGATTTAAGAATTTTTTGGACATTGTAAACACTTTTTATATGCTAAGATATTATATGCTAAGATATTACTTGGCCAATAGCAAATGGTCCTAGTACAGACTGAGAGTCTTACTGAGGGAGGCTTTCAAAGAATTAGGCTTTAGTTTTGTCTGGGGCAGGGTTTTCATCCTAATAATACAATAATAACTAGATGGAATCCTCAGAATACAGAGATTCAACTCAGATCAACAACAGAATAAAAGAACGTTCCATGGAACAGTCATTTTAAAATCTGAGAAGTCATCAGAATCACTTGGGCAAGGGGGAATATAAACATTTCTCCTGGGCTGTCACTTGTGGTTCCAATGTGTGACTTATTTTATAAACTGCTATCACAGCACAGGGAAAAAGTAAAGAGGGAATGAGTCCTGGAAATACACTCTCCAGTCCGAAACCCTTGGTAGAATTCAGAGCCATATATGATGCATGCCATTACAACACCAACAAAAAATACAAAGAGAATGTTCTAAAACAAAGCTATTTCCGGGCTTGATGCAGCTGGCCCATAGAAACAGTGCTTTATTGATATGATCACAATAAATACTATACAATGAATAAACATGAACATCAGGGGCTTGCTCTTTGAGGCCATATAAGTAACAGCTATTGTTTCACAAAGGACCTACATTGCATACGGTTTACGTGGACAGAACAGAGCTGAACTGATAGATTTTTAAGACACTTTTGAGACATTTTGGTGCTGTATGTTCCAACCAGCTACCAAGACAATAAAATGAGATCATTCAAATGGAAATGCGTTACAATGATAAGCACCAAATAAGTGTGAGCTCAAGTCCACTGTTGCCTTCTTCTCTACAGAGTTTCATTTCAGTGAGAGTGACAGCAGTGAGGGATGCCACTTGAAACTCCTTATCAAAAATGTCACTTTGCGGGGCGCCTGGTGGCTCAGTCGTTAAGCGTCTGCCCCACATCGGGCTCCCTGCTCGGCGGGAAGCCTGCTTCTCCCACTGCCATTCCCTCTGCTTGTGTTCCTTCTCTCACTGTGTTTCTCTCTGTCAAATAAATAAAATCTTAAAAAAAAAAAAAAAGTCACTTTGCAGAACAAACCCAGAAGTGCTTGGAGGGCTCGGGGACTTTGGTCCAGCCGAAGTCCACGTGAGATATGGCATTTGGTCAGTAAACTCCTTTGTATCCATTTCTGATCCTCATTTTCTTTGCTTTATCTAGCCTCATCTTTGGAATATTTTCACTGAATTTCACCTGCCTGCCAGAACTGTTTATTTTCATTTTACAAGCAACCAAATGGTTCCTCTTACCGGTAGTTAAAAACTGCATTACGGCAGGGACCACATTCAAGCCTTTGGGGAACTTAAGCATCAGCAGATGTGGTTTGTTGCTGCTGCTGTGTTTGGAACTGGCTGTGTCAACTTCTTCCTGATGGTTTCTTTGAGGATTAGGTTTCTCCTCCCCAAGACGGGGATGATATACATTGCCCTGTTTCCTTCCCAAAATGGGTAGGATCAAATCAGAAAATACGCACAACATTCTTTGTAAACCATAAATTGCTAAATAAATATAGGGGACTGATGAGGCTCTATGTTCTTCCTGTATCATAATTGACTTCTCTTAGACCTCAGAGTAATTTTTATTTTACACAGACAAAAATTTTTCATGATACGTATTTCTAGAAAGAATGCCTTTGGGATTTACTATTAAAGAAGCAATTAACAAAAATAATAAATTGCTAGAACTCTTAAGGGACATGTTGTGATTCTTACCCTGGATTTTTGACAATCCAGAGTAATTACTTACTCTGTAAGTACTCTGCGGGTTACTTCTACTTTGTTAGGTCGAGTTGGTTTTTCTGTTTGCTTGTCTACGTAGACCCAACCAGGGGCTTGAGCTCACGACCCTGAGATCATGACCTGAGCTGAGATCAAGAGTTGGTTGCTTAACTGCTTAAGCCACCCAGGTTCCCCCTACTTTGTTAGGTCTCGCTCTTCAAATGCTAAGATAATTTTTTTTTTCATTTATGGCATTACTTTAAAAAAACAAAACAGGACCAATATACTTCTGTTGAGTTCAAAGAACAACCACCACCCCACAAAGGTCTGCATATTCGTTCGTTTTAATCTGAGTTCCCGGAGTTCTGGTTATTCTGCGTCTGTCAGGGAGCATCTTGGGTCCTTTTCCGCAAGAATCCAAAATTTAAACGTCTGTGACACGCGGCACTTTGCCCCAGGCATGCTTGCTATACAATTCTATTGACTCTATGTCTATAATTCTCAGCTGCTCTTGGCATCCTACAGAGAAACTGCGGACCCTTCGATTTATTACTTATGTATCCGACTGATCGAGATGCTCACTCTTCCTCTCTCTCTAAGCCTTCAGTGCAGCTTTTCCACCAGCTAGTTCACCTCTAGCACTGCTGCTGCTTCTCCTGGTGGGGCTGCAGGCTTTCACAGGGCAGGGTCCGAGGACAGCCTGCCCTATCCCACGTCTTTGCCTTTAGACCCCCTGTGGGTCCCTCACCCTAGCGCAGGGCTCTCCCCTTCCTGCTCTTCCCCAGGGCAGCCTTTAGTTTCACACGTCCGCTCTCCTCCCCAGATTGTCTCGGTTCATTTCTCTCTCAGGCACATTTTGCAAATCTTCAGGACACTGTTGAGGGAACCGGAGTGTGTGAGGGTGCCGACTGCAGGAGGTGCATTTCTGGCAAACATGATACAATACCCTTTATACTATTTCTCCCTAGAACCAGGGCCTGCCGCCTCTGCGATTATCGAAGTCCCCTGCGAAGAGCCCATTAGCACAATGTTAAAAATGGGGGACTGGTAACAAGCCCATTTAATGTGTAGGTGGAAAGATGAAATTATAGAAGGGCTCATCCATGATAGCATGGAAGGAATAGGCTCCACAAACTTTGTCCTGTATTCAGACTAGGATCTTGGAAATGGAATCTTTAGCCAGGCTAGGTAGTGCTCAGCACTTTCGTTATCTCTTGAGGTTTGAAGTGGGACAGATTCAGGGAAAAATCTAAGCCCTGTCGACATCACCCGAGACGCAGAGAATATCTGGTTCCAGGCTCGTCCTGCGACACTCTTCTCCAAACCCCTGGAGTACTTCCTTATCAGTCAGGAGACGCATCATGCTGAGCAGGCCTCCTTGTCTCTGCCGTGAGATCAGCCCATGCTAATGACCCTTCATTCCTCCCGGGGTCCACCAGCCTTTACTGTCTCTGAAACACCTGCCCTAACACATCCCTGACTCCCAAAGGACATTTTGGTCCTTTGCTCTTCTCTGTTTCCACAACGCCCCAATATCCTCTCCACCTCTGTAGGCTTATTTGTCAGTTTCGTCCATCAGGTGGCGATCTCCGTGCGGGCAGGTCCTGTGCGGTGTTTGGCTTTGTGCCTCTGCTCTCCAGCACAGTGGCTGACATTTCAAGGGAACTTAATGATTTGTCCCGTCTTTCTTCACGCACTCATTCATCACCAAGGGCTTTCTCGATGTCAGCTGATGCATTTTTATGCTGCTCAGAGTGTACTGCTCTCAACAGCTACGTCTATCTTGGGCCCTAAGGCTATTCGGATGATCACAGAATTTTGAGCCAAATGGGGTAGAAGATACAAAAGCATTTAAACAAGGACTTTTTATGTAGTATCATTGTTTGTTCTATCTGCCCATCCATCTGTCTTTCTAAAAAGAAAGAGGATTCAAGGGTTAGAGAAGCAGGGACACTGCTTCCTTGGAGTGGGATAGTCACCCCACCTGGGATCTTTGGTCCCCACACTATCCCCACCACAAGACTTAGGGTAAAAGGGCCCAGTCTTCATTAAAGGGTTTTCAGCTCACATCTAATAAAGGGGGCTTTATTAAAATTGGGGTCTTCCCTGGCCTTGTAAATAATGAGTACCTTTCACTTGGAGGCCACTACGATTCTAGAGCCAGGACAAGGTCTCTGGCAAAAGAGATTGAAGCTACATTCTTTAGGGCTGCCTCCCTTTTGAAGATAACTACCCACCGTATTTGGTGGTCTCCTGGGGAATCGTTCTTTTTGTGATGCATGTGGCATTACACATCCCACAGAGACCGCTCGGGGTCTCTGGTGCCGTGCCCTCCACCCTGGGTGGAACAGCACACTCTGGTTTGGGCCCTGGCTCTCTCTCCCTTAAGAAGTCGGCAGATGGCTTGACCTTTAAAACTCAGCTTTCCCGTTTGACCAATAGTGTTAACAGTGATGACTGGTGGGGTGGCTGTAAGGATTCATGGGATAAGAACATGCAAAATACGGAGTATGGTGTCCAGAAGCAAAAAAAAAAAAGGGACAACAGCAGATCCCAGTTAACGTGAACAGTTACAGTTAGAAGTCATCCTGTCCGAGCCCCGAGATGCCTGAAGAACGTGACCTCAGAAGCTACCAAAGGTTGGCTGTAGGGCTGGACGCCCTGAGGAGAAGTACGCAGCCTTTGGCTGCAAATGCCCACTGGTGAGTAGCTTGGACCCTACTAGCGTTAGGAAGGCTCAGTGCAACTTTTTATTGAATCCCAGGGGACAGAGAATGGTCTTTTGCTCTTAGGACTAAGAACTCTCTTGAGTTCCCCAGTCGTTTCTGATGAGCCAGAGGCTCACCCCATGTCACGTGGAACTGATTCCCACAGCGAATGTGGAAAAAGGCAGGGCTGCCATCTTGGCGATCACTCGGGGCGATTGACCGGGCCTGGAGCCATGTCATTTCTCGAAACCCCTGGATATATTACAGGTCTTCCTTTATTTCTTTGCTCACCAGCTAGGTTCTGGATAAGAAACCAAAACAGAGTTAGCTTTTTCGAAATTCTTGGCAGTGAGCCTTAACCCCTGCAGAGAGGTGGTACCCTAAGCAAAGTGGGTTGAAAGAGTTGGATGCTTCCTGCTATTTTGGGCAGGAAGGCAGGAAATAGTCCCGCTTTACAATAATTATGGGCAGCAGGGCTGGGAATAAAGCAGGGCTTCTATTAAAACAATCTGTTCTTAATACGATGTGCTGAGCCACCAAGAGTATGCACCGAATTTTCACTGGCTCTCACGGTGTCTCACTGACCAGCCACCCAGGGGCTTATTAACATAAATTAAAATAAGAGGTTTAGAACTCTTTAATTACCGACATTTTAAGGTCAAAGCCCATGGAAGGCTCAGAAAATTTGAAAAAAGAAATTCTCATTAAAGAATCTGCTATATTAAATGACTAGGATACTTTTCTCTGTTTAATATCTACTCCGAGACCCCATCAGCTTTTAGCCGGTTCCGATCAGTATCTGGCCAAGTCAGGAAAAAGCAAATCCAAAGCATATTTGCTCGGCTAATGAATACAGAGTTTAGGATTAGTTCAATCAAAATTTAATCAAAATTGGGATTAACCCAAATCTCAGGATGGTAGAAGACTCAAGATTAGAAGCGAGAATGTTTTTATATCTAAGAATTCTTACTGTATTCCTGAAGTTGCATGTGGACTTGTTTCTTGTGCATTCTTGCACCTTAATGTAGGTATTTCGTCTTGAACGCCCGTAGAAGAGCTGCTTTACCAGGTCTCTGCCTGCGGCACGAGCTACCTGGGTCAGGTGGAGAGTGGGAAATAGAATCGGGGCAAGTTTGCGACCGGAGTGGGTAGACGGGAAATGCACATTTCCCCCATTCCCGCCTGCCTGCCGTCGGGAAGTTTCTAGCCCCATGATATCCTCCTGATTGAACTCATCAGCTCTCTGCGATATGTTCCATTTTTCCTTCCAGGCCCCTTCTCCAATCTTCTCTGTTCTGCCCAGAATACCAGGAGGCTGACCTTCATGGAAAACCAGATTCCTTTGCCATCTGGCTTTTGCTTGGCTTTGGACCACAGAGGCACCGTCAAGGGCTCATAAAGGGGGAAAAGAACCAGTCCAGGCTGTTTATTTCTCTCCCTCTTTCCCTGCTCATGTGTGAGTTTGCAGAGTCTGATGGACTTTGGCCGGTCTTCTGCTCTAGCTCTTGCTGTTTCAAGGCTCTAACAATGATCCCTTCTGCCTTCCGCCTAGACCTAAGGGTGCTAAACCTTTCTTGCCATTGCTTACTCAAGTATATTTCAAAATCTCCTCTGGTTTGGCTTAACTCTTGCATCATTTAATTAATTAATTAATTTGTTTATTAAAGATTTTATTTATTTGAGAGAGAGACAGTGACAGAGATAGCGAGAGAGAGCACAAGTGGGTGGGAGAGGGAGAAGCAGGCTCCCACTGAGCAGGGAGCCCCATACGGGACTCCATCCCAGGGTCCTGGGATTATGACCTGAGCCGAAGGCAGACACCTAACTGACTGAGCCACCCAGGTGCCCCTCAAATCATTTTACATAAAGAATTCATTAAACTCTCCTCCAAGAACCCACTTGAGTGCACCGCCGTGTGCGTCCCGCTGAGACTCTCCTCTCTATGCCGTGAGCTGAGACCTCTGTTCCTTCAGATGGGTTTGCTCACTGTGTCTTAAACATCCCCTCTGTGGCTTTCCCACCTCCACCTGTGTGGGGTCCCCTGCCCTCTCATGCCACAAAACCACAAAACACTAGACCCAAGCTTAACCATGCTCCCCTGGCCGGCCATTCTGAAGGAAAGTGATGGCCCAGATTCTTTGGAAAAAATGGTCATGTGCTGTTTTATAAAAACGACATATTAAAAAAATATTATTCAATGTGATCTAATTGTGTCTTTTGGAAGCTTCTTTAGAAAAAGCCAGTTTCTTGCAACTCTATACAGTTTCCCCATGATATCAACCTCTTTGTCATACACACTGGAAAATGTACTTACTGGTTTAAATTAGCTCTGATTTGGAATGCTTTTTGAATCTATTGTGTAGCCAAGGCATAAAACAACTCAGTATTTTTTTTTTTTTTTTACGCTTCCCAGACTGCGGGAAGCACAACCAAAGTAGGATTTCTGAAGCCACTGGATCTGCCTTGATTTTTAGGGTTTGATGGAGACCAGGAATGTCGGGACCAGCTCAGACGCCAGGAAAAATAATCACGTCTCTGTGTTTCACTCGTGTGCAATTATGGGCTAAGTGGTGTGATGCTCGGCATTGCTGAGCCAGAAGTTGTACAAAGTGGCCTCTGTTTCAACAGGCTTCCATTTACGCAGTGTGAAATCAGGCTGACCGCCCGGCTTTGTTACTGTAGAAACACTCAGCTGATCACAATATAAGTAGGGTGAATTTGGTTGTTGGTTGGTTTTTTATTTTTTATTTTTTTTTAAGATTTTATTTATTTGACAGAGATCACAAGTAGGCAGAGAGGCAGACGAAGAGGGGGAAGCAGGCTCCCTGCTGAGCAGAGAGGCCGATGCAGGGCTCAATCCCAGGACCCTGAGATCATGAGCTGAACTGAAGACAGAGGCTTAACCCACTGAGCCACCCAGGTGCCCCAAGTTTGATTTGCTTTTTAATCACTAGTACATAAAAGAGGATTTTCATTCGAAAGGCAAGTAATATCAAAGTGATCTGTTGGAATCGGGCCGTTGGTACAGATGTGAGGTCTGAAACCAAAGTGTCCTCCACTCTTAGACACATTTCTATTCGAGGTCCCCGCACCTTTAACCCACCTCTGTCCTCATTAACCTTACTCCTGAAACTTTAGTATTTTTTTTTTTTAATTAATTTTTATTAACATATAATGTATTATTTGCCCCAGGGTACATGTCTGTGAATCTTCGGGCTTACACA
>CM053614.1:11766266-11884207 GCA_028646535.1 Procyon lotor | reverse complement strand
ACTTAGGAACTATTTAAACCAGAATCTTAATTATACTTCTCACTAGCTTGTGATCTTGGACAAGTTACTTAACCATCCTGAGATTCGGTTTCCTCATCTTTGAACTAAGAAGGAAAATAGTCTTTCTCCCCCAAGGTTGTTGGGAGCATTTAATCTGTAACCGAATGTAAAGTTCTCGCCCTGAGTCCCACACAGAGAAAGCGCCCGACGGATGTTAGACAGCATCATTCGAGTTGCTGGATGGGGCTGAGAAAGGAAAAAGGGGAGAAAATCACACAAGAAAGCGAGCAAGATCTGTAGCTTCTCGAAGTCGCTGATGAAAAGGGACAAAGTCTGGCCCTGGAAGTTCCTAGAAACAGCACCCCAGAGGTGCTGGCAGGTCGTGAACTTGACAGACTGCCATGTGTCCCCAGAGCACATCAAGGGAAGCGAGGGATGCCAGTGGCCAGCATGAAGCCTGGATACAAGATGTCTTCATACAACAGCAGAAGGCGGGCCTCGGGGTGTCTAAACACTGATAACGGAAATATCCCTGAGTACGAAGGATCGAGTGGAAAAGAAAAGCTGGAGATGCCAAGGAAAACAATTGCTCGGGTCACAATTTGTGGCTAGGGCAGCCAAGTAATATTCAATCTTGCCAGGGTTGGTGGAGGGAGGGCAGTGGGGATGGGGCGCCGGGGCGGTAGACACTAGGTAGAATGTTATCCGAATTCTATGCAGCAACAAAGGTGAATTGAGTACCTGGCTCTATGCCAGCTGCTATTTGGGCGGCGATGAAGAGAAAGAACTAGACATGGTTACCCAGCAATAGAGTTTAGAAAGATGAGATTCAGTGACAAGACACATGACCACTGAGACTCAGAATTAATATAATGGTTTCCATTAAATACGAAGGACCAATGATCCAAAATGATTTAACAATTGAGGCATCTTCAGAGGCGCCTGGGTGGCTCAGTCGGTTAAACATCCCACTGGATTTCAGCTCAGGCCATGATCTCAGGGTTGCGAGATCGACCCCCGAGTCAGGCTCCATGCCCAGCAGGGAGTCTGCTTGGGATTCTCTCTCCCTCTCCCTCTCTCCCTACCTCCCCACTCGTGCATGCCTCCACACATGCTCTCTCTATATAATAAATAATAAATAAAAGATTTAAAAAAAAAAAAAAAAGGAAGCATCTTCGTATGGAGATCCATAAATGGAAATAGTATCAGATGTTATCTTGAGGCATGCATCCTAAGATCTGCAGATTTCCTTCAAGAAATACCCATCAATATTTATGTGTCTGATCCTTTTTTAGTATGCACCTCAAGAGTCCCGCAGTTTACCTGGTGCTCCTCTTCGAGTCTTTATTCATCCTTATTTCAGTAAAAGTCAAACTCATCTGACAAGCCACGGTCCCAGAGTTCCTCCATTTGCACCCTTTTGGGAGGATGTTGTTACTTCCTCCAACTCCGAGCTTCCTGGCCTCTCTGCAGGTCTGAGGTTATCCCACCCTCACTGCAGCATCATTAGTCATAACAGGTACAAATATTTAACACTCTCAAGGGACAGAGCATGATTTTGCTTAAATTGCACCAAGAGTAGAGATAAGCAATCCCTTATCACACTAGATAAGCCAAGAAATCCATTCCCCTTTGAGAAAAACAGCTTCTAATACTCGGGCTGATCTTCTTCACCAAAGATAAATTTAAAATCCGGTAAGAAGAGTAGTTACACTTTCCCCTGATTCTGTACTGGGTTTTCAACTGCTGTTCGAGTTCTACTGGATGATAACAGACCCAGCCACACCTTGGCGTGGACTTGGAAATCAGATAAGGAAGAGGTCAGTTGGAGGAGGGAAGAAGACAAGGGGATAACAATTTGTTCTCCAACATAAAATTGGACTTTTTAAGAGGAAGGGCCAAGCCTAAACTTTTTCTAATTTAAACAAGATACTTAACATCACACATTACAGCTGGTGAATGGAAGGCAAGAGACAAAACCAACCGAGGAAGCTCTGGCGTATGTGCAGCCAAGCCCTGGGTCTGGAGGACCCCTGCTTGCTCCAGGGCACGAAAGGGAGCTTCTCGGTCTCCTCCTTGATCCCCCTTCACAATCCCCCCGAGGGTGGAGAAGACATGGATGGAAGCAGTGGGCTGGAGGATGTGCACCTTCGTGGGCTCCTGTGACCAAACGGTCTACCTTGAGGTCTTGCACCCAAGATCGCTCAGGTCCTATTTGAGGCACTGGAAAGGCTGCTGCTGTTTTGTCTTCAAAAGTTTCCTCTGCAAAGGACAAGGAGAGACCAGGATTGCTCCACAGAGCTTGACTGACTTCATGGCATCCTTATACCGAGAGGCATCTAGAGCCCAGGAGATTGGGAAAGCAAACAAGACCAATCCAGCCCAAAGAAGTCTCCTAACGAACCACACCAGAGCCAGTGGGCTCCTTGGTGCCTCCACAGTGGAGGAAACCTCAACTATATCTAATAGAATTTTCTGGGAGGCCTGAAGTTCCTCTCCCCTCAGTCTCCATCGGACTCTCAGGCTTGGGGGATGTTTTCCCTAAGATCTCAAACCACGGCCACTTCCATTTCTTTTGTCTGTCGGTTCTGATGCCTTTGAAGTTAACTGCGGTCATTTTAACCTCTTGCAAGAGAGCATGACTGGAAGAAACATTAGAAACCCAGAGGTAGGCTGCTTGCTGGAAATGCGGATCTATTTTGAGAGAAATTGGTTAGAAATCCACCTCCACCCACTTACTCCTGCTGAACTGTTCTGATCCATTTCTCCAAACCAAATTCATGTCTGACAGCCTTGAAGTTACATCTCCAAATCCCCAGATATCACATATCAGAGGGCAAACTCTAGGACCCCTAACTGTCAGAATAAAACCGCTATTAAAAAAAAGGCTAAAAATCCTTTCAGGCTCAAGTTGGTGGGACTCCCAATACCGGCATAGAGGATCAAAGCGGTTGAACTATCGCCTGTCCTCTCCAATCAGCAATGCGGGTCGTCAAATGCAAATTTGATCAGACTCACTTTTAACTGGAGCCAATTTGTACATTAGTCATTCCAAACAACAACAGGGCAAATAAACAGCTCCCCTCCGGGTGCCAACGCATCAAAGAGCCACAGGCTTCAAAAGGTTTGCTGCCCCTGCAGGTTACCCACCTGTAGGGCTCTGGGTCCAGCCCCTCGGTCTCCTGGGAGCTGCTGCAGAGGTCAGATGGGCAGTGGGCAGGAGCAGGCAGCTGTGGCTTCCCTGGGGAGACTTTTGGCCCCCCCCTCCCCGCATATGTATCTGGAAGGGTCCTCAAGGGTCAGAATGGAAGATACTGTTTACTCAGCTTGACCTTTAACTGGCAAACACGAAACACACGAAGTTCCACAGAATTACATGTTCTTGTCTAAACAGTACATCCTTGGCCGGGACAAAGATTTTTTGTTTGTTTGTTTGCTTCAAGGGATTACATTTGTTTTCATTTTTCTACTTCCAGTTTTATTAGGAGAGTCTGTAACAGTAAACAACTAGGCTTTTTTTCTTGACTCAGATTGTCCCATGTCAAGCTAAATACATTGAATTTCCATCTCCATTGGCCTATTTCGTAAAAACAAATGCACAGGAATGTGTGTGAAGCTCTTAAAAATAGAGCATGTGTTAATTATAATGCTGATTTTTAAAAGACATGCAATTAATTCATTCAACTAAGTTTTACAGTTCCATCAGATTTGAAAACTGTAAATGTGTATCAGAGTGTTAATAGCAGTATCTATTTTGAGCAAGACTGAGTTTTTCTTCTTTATAGTTTTTAAAAATTTGAGCATATTAGGCCATGAACATATATTTTTCTAGAATGAGGAAAAAATGATGTTTTTTTCAGGTATAGATTTCTCTTTTTCTAACAAATGAAAGAATAAAAAAATAATTATTTTTCATATGATTAAAGTGAAGCCATCTTTTCACAACTCTGACATGATGGTGCTCTGAGATTTTGAATATTGCCAAAGACATTGAATTTAATAGTTAAATGTATGTCATAAATAAAAATGAGGAGATAAAGAAAGGCTCTTGTTTCAAAATTTAAGTACCTAAATCTGTTAAAAAATAATCTAATCAACCACCTACTTTCCTTCCTAGGGCAGTTGTCTTCCTCAGTTATACCCCTTGGACCATACCTACGGAAATGTATTGCACTTCCGTAGAGAAGGCAATATATTTTTTTTTTGGTAGAAAATATTTTTTGAACAAAAACATCAACCCTTGCCCAAAATTCTCCAAAGCTGCAGGGTATTTCTTTTAAGCCAAAGACCCCACTTCGGGCTTAACACGGACACCCCATAGGACCAGCTGGCACATACCCACTAGAACCCTCTGGCGTTCTTAGGATCCAACATGAAGACCATCATCTGTCAAAACCTCAGGGATGACCCTTGGCTATTATGGGCAAGAATCCAGGGCTAGGTTTAGAAGAGGCTGCATTATCAGCAAACAAGAAAGGCCAGTAAGAAAACACTGTTCTAAAATTGTGTGTGCTCTCCACTCGTTTTAGCTTGAGTGAAGATTTTGTTACCCTAGAACGGTACCGGGATATGTTCCTTATTGCTGAAACCTGGCTCTGAAGCAAACATCTCTAGTGGCCCAGTGTCTTCCCAAAAGTCACCAAGATGGAGGACACCTGCTCGACTTCCATTACAGCGTGGAAGGGACGATCAAAGAGTTACATACTCAAAACGCACAGAAGAGGGGCGCCTGGGTGGCTCAGTGGGTTAAAGCCTCCGCCTTCGGCTCAGGTCATGGTCTCAGGGTCCTGGGATCGAGCCCCATATCGGGCTCTCTGCTCAGCAGGGAGCCTGCTTCCCCTTCTCCCCCCTTTGCCTGCCGCTCTGCCTACTTGTGATCTCTCTTTCTCTGTGTGTCAAAAATAAATAAAATATTAAAAAAAAAAAAACGCACAGAAGAGAGTATTCTAGCACAGAGAAAACAAATGATATTATATCCTTTTCATATGAAGAATGAAGTTTCCTAAACACGTCTCACTAGCTTTTAAGGCAAATTAAAGCATGAACCACATCTCCCCTCTCCGGGGAAAGCACTAGAAAAAGACACTGGCACATACCCGGCAAGGGACCTCTTACCCTAAGGGTCTTCGGTTGAGGCAAGCAGGAATTCAGATGGTGATTGCAAATTTCTTTTATAAAAAAAACCAAACACTGTAAATATTTGGACATCGAGTATAGGCATGAACTGCTTTTGCACACAGTGGGAAGGAAGGTTCATTGGCCATGACCCTCAACGTCTGTGTTAAGCCATGAATGTCGTGACTGGTGAGTTCTGATCCCTCTCCCACTCTCTTAAGTTCACCGGTCCCAACCCGGGTGCCTGGCTACTCGAAGTCAGGTCCCCAGGCCAGCAGCCTGGCTATCGCTGTGGGAGAAGCCTGCCGGACGCCCTGCTCAACCACAGTCTGTGTTTTCCCCAAGATCTCCAGGGGACCGAAATGCCCATGAACGTGTGAGGAGCACTTGCTACAATGAAAACACGGAGTCGCTATTCAATTGCAAAGACCTAAATTTAGCGAGCATGACCGATTGAAAAATTTGGTATGTCTCCTTGACAACTCTTAGGAAGAACCATAATACAATATTTAGTAAAAGAGTGCAGATTTCAGCTTAGCCTTTTTTTAGGGTTGTCTTCTCGCTTCCCCCCGCCCCCACTCTGACTCAGAGTTCCCTATCTTCACACCCTTCATACGTCTCTCCTCCTACTCACTTCTACCGGTCAAACTGACCTTCGGGCACCTTCAGTGACCTCTAGGCTTCCTCAGAAAATGACAGTGACAAACAGCAGAATCGGGGAAAGAGAACTGGTTCCCCTGATTTTATGATGAACGGCTCACACTTAGCCCAAGAGTTTACAGTTTTTACGTGTCGGGTCGTCACGATGTCACTTCATCACCAAAGGCAAAGCAAGGGACGCCAGCAGCAGCCTCGCTGCCGTCTGACAGCCGAGATCCCCGGAGGCTGCAGGAGGCTCGGGACACACGCGTCGTCCCGTACCAAATACCAGGCAGAACTGCAGGGAGACCACCGGGTTTCTGCAGCTTCCCCTGGACTCCTTCCTCGGCGGCAGCCAGAGTCAGGGAGAACGTGGTTACGGGCATCCCCAGCATCAGCAGCGGGATGGCTGCCCTGGACTGGGGGGCCCTGAATGCATGACACCCTCCTAGCCCCGACAAGAAGGGCCACGGTCAGCAGCCCGATTTGGAGACCCAGGCCTTAAGCAGGACCACAGGTTGCACGTTTCTTTTCAGAGGAAGGGAATTTGGGATCCATCTTTCCAGAGAATGATCTCAGAGTGTGGGGAGCCGCAGAAGGGTCTCACCCAGGTTTCTGGCTGCATGTCTGAGAACCCAACTGGGCCTGAGAAATAAAAGTGGTGCGGGGAGCACCGTGTCCCTGGGCACCGTGTCACTGTGTCCCCGTAATCAGTGCCTTAATCATCCGCACCCCACACTCCCTACCAATCGGACTCTGGGTTCAGTCCTTCATGTTCATTTTCTAGATGAATAGTCATGTCAGTCCACCAAGGGACGTACCTGTGCTCTCAGTAAAATGAGAGATCAGGCAATTAAAGAAAAACCATGATATCTGCTGATGGTCACAGAGCTAGTACTGAGTAGAGCTGTGGTTTCTGGCTTGATTTCCTTGACCTCAGAGCTCAAATATGGGCATGTCAGGGCTAATGAGTCTACCGCATCACCTACATCCAGGTGGCCTGTCACGTGTCCGGGCTCCTTGATTCCCCCTCTCAAGTCAGAATCTGTAGGGATGGGCCCCCGGCATCTGGAAGCTAAGACATGACTCTAGTCATTCCAATAAACAGAAGACAGGGAACCACTTGGTTCCAGGCCATTTGGCCTCTTACTATACATACACTGGAGTTTAGGTCTGATGTAAGAGGCAACTGGGACATAAAAATTAATTAGCCAAAGGATGAAATGACACTATGTTTTAGAGAAGAAAATACCCAAACTAGGAATTTTGAAAGCTTGGTTTCTTTTTTTAAAGATTTATTTGTGTGAGAGAGAGAGAGAGCAAGCGAGCGCGTGCGTGTGTGCACAAGCTGGGGGAGCAGTAGAGAGGGAGAGGAAGAAGCAGGCTTCATGCTGAGCAAGGAACACGTCCCGGGGGAGTCCCGGAACATGACCTGAGCCGAAGGCTTAACCAACTGAGCCAACCAGGCACCCCAAAAGCTTTGTTTTACTACTTTCACGGCACTTACTGGGGCCACCTTAACTTCTCTAAGCTTAACTGTATCAGTGTAAAAAAAAAAAAAAAAAATCCTGTTCAGCCTAAGTGGAATTGTTATAAAAATCAAAAAAACATAAATGTAAAATGTTCTGAAAAGCAAATGTTTTATAGCCACATTGGAGTTATGATGAAAATAAGGCTGTAAGGCATCAGTCTTGTAGCTTTGAATTACATGGTCTGTTAAAGAGGTCAGTCAGATTTCTCTCTCCATTATGGAGGCAGCCATGAGTCGGAGACCACGCAAGTTTTGGGCATCAAGTGGACGAGGGGGAGTATGACTAGAAGACAGGCCAGAGACGTGGTAGGCTCAGATAACCTTTGAAATGCAAGAGGGGAAGAAATGAGACATGAACAGGCTTCTTACAGAGGTTCGAGGTTGAGAATGGGGATGCTTGGATTTAAATAGGAAATTGGCACCGGGTGATGTTTAGAGGAATTAAGTATAGAGGACAGATGGTGGAGGTCTTTGGAGCATGAGAGGCAACAGAATGGTACTCAGAATCATTTATTTTTTCACTCATTTGCCGTGGCCGTTTTCAATGCTCCAGTGCGAGATAGTCTAGGATTCTTGAGGTGAATGAGATCGTCCCTGCCTTTAAGGGTACATGCTGTGTGAGGGGGTGGAGTTCGTGGTAAAGGTGAGAACTATGACTGGAACGATGAGCTCTTCCAGAGTCACCCCTGCAGGGAGAAGCAAGAGTTAAAGTCACTCGGAAGGGCTGATGGAGGGGGGAGGAGAAGAGAGCAGGGCAGAATCCGAGCTCCACCTAGAGGACAGATTTGCCTGGGAACTTCCCTCCCCCCACCCCCCTTGGGTGCCTTCAACCTCCTACCGGCTTACAGTTCCATTCAAATTCCACAGCTGACGTGGAAGATTTACTTTCTTTTCCTCCAGGCATAGATTTCCCCTGACGGACAGTCAAAATCTCACGTCTGATATAGATTTTCTTGAAGGGACCATCTATGGTGATGCGTCAAGTCTTTGATGTTATATTTATTCTAAATAACTCAGTGAATTCTAAGTTCCTGTCTTAGAATTAAGTTCCAGTGAATTTGTTTCCTGTCAGCCCTATGACACATGACCAACGTGAAATGAAAACACAAAGGAATCCAGAGTTCATTTTCTCTTCCAGAATAATTGGCAATAAAATAACCAAAAGACACCGATGATTTTGAAATAAATATTATCACCTTCTCTGTTTAACCTTTTTGAGTTAAACTTTCTTTTTTCCCCACAAAAAAATTTTTTTTCAATCACTTTTTTGCTGGAACTGCTCAGGATAAAACCTTCGTATGTACATATCTTACTGTAACTGGTGTTGTAGTTATTTTAATGGTATTCACACATACACTGAGTAGCCTATAACCTATTCGAAGGCCTATTTATTTTTATATTCCCTATCACACTACTTGACAAGTAACGGGACAGTCAATGTGTGTAGAAGTCTGTTGGGATTAAGAATAAAATAACGAGAAATCCTTTGCTTCGATCTCCTTCCCCAACTAGGATTGTGCTCTTTGGCATTCATTTAAAAAACTTTTTTAAGCGTGACACCAAAACTCAACCGACAATGGAGAGACTTGAGAGTTTTCTCATGAAGACTGGTGTAGAAACGTAAAGAGTCATGATCAATCCTGAAGCATTTAGAGAGGGAGGGAGAAGGGGGTGAGATCTGAATATTTGGAAATGAATGTCCACATATCCACATCTGGAAGTTGAGGGGAAAAGAAGCCAAAAAAAAAAAAAAAATGCTGAGAGGACTGGCCGAGAGAGTTGGAAAAAAATTAATATGTCAGGGAGATTGCAGTAAAAGATAATCAGATAATCATAAGAAAGCAGTGTTGGCAAGCGATCCTGCCGCATGCCAAGGGAAAGGAAGAAATATAAAAAGCCATTTGTTTGAAGAAATAACCTGTGACTTTTAAAGTGTTTTTTCCAGAGATGGGAGGGCAGGGCTATAAATGGATTTTCATTATCTGGCATCTCTTTTAAATATATTTATAATAAAAGATTTCACAGGTTAGCACCATTTCCATATACAAATGGAACTGTGAAACTATAAGCCTTCAAGAAACTTTTATTTCTTGAGTATATTACATTGTCTAGGCATCTAGCACATATATAATAAAAACTGCTTATTATGTTTAAACTCACTCACCATAGGAGCAAGAAACCTTACACTGTGGAGGCAGGACAGGGAGGATGGGGGTGAGTAACCCTGGCTCCACTGAGGTTGAGGAACTGCGAGGAGAGTGAAGCCGACGCCCCTCCTAGTGACTGAAGCATAAACTGATCCTAACCAGGGTCTTAGTCAAAAGGGAAACAATCCAGGGGAGTCCACAGAGAGCACATCAGACCAGAAAACAGGTTCGAATGAACCAGGTCAGAAAAACGTGCAAATTCCAGCTAGAAAGGCCCAGCCTTCCACGCATCCTGAGACACGGGCGACCCTTCCCCACCCGTGGGTACGTGAAGGCGAACGCGCCGCCCCAGGTACGGCGAAGGCATTGGGCAAGACATCGTGTTAAAGGGAAGTGATGGCACAGGGTGAACAGAAGGGAGCAAGGAGAGCCAGAGGAAGGGGTCGGGAAGGTGATAAAGTTGGAGGAAGTGAAAACAAAGGTTAGGCATACAGCAAGCTATTTGCCTTTCAGGTGACATTTCGGTTTGTACGAAGTACAGCACTTAGAATTAAGAACAGTGTCAGTTACCATGACTCACTTCTTTTCAAGATTTATATATATATATTTTTTAACTAAGGATGATGTTTAGGAATCTAAGAATTCTGTTTTTAGGAAATACATTATGTTTGTTTGTTTTTTTTAATGCCACTTTACCTAAACCTACTGTGAAGAAATGGCTAAAAAACAAATCCCAGAAGAAATTAAATCTTATTTCTCAAACTGTCTCAAGCGTCAACTACTCACTGTATCCTTTGCCTTCGCTTAAGAAATAGAGATTTGTGGTGAATGCGATCTACATAATCTAATCCGCAAAGTTACCATAAATACAATGCCCTCTAATACTGTCACATTATAGCTACTCTTTTAAACCGCAGGCATTTTAACTTTTTTTTAAACCAAATACTAAAACAGCACAGAACAAAAGGCTTATTATATTTGACAACCTAGAAAGACCGTAAGACACAGAGAACTCTGCCACATACAAGACTGGCATGAAGTCTGTGGAAAATGGCTCGATGGATGGAAACTTGAATTGGCCATAAATATCAGAAATGAAGAACAACTTTCCAAAGTCAGGATGTGGCCCAAATCCCACTCAGGCCAGTTGGCTCTGGATCGAAAAAAGCCGGCCCGGCTCATAAAGAGAAGATCCGTATCTGAATATTATTTTACCACAGAGCAAAGGCCTGGCCTTGTGCCAAGAGGAGACAGAAGTTTTTCTGATTATTCATTAGAATGGCAGCCTTAACCTTTTGAAGAAGCCCCTCATCAGCATCCAAGCTGTGGAAGGGCACAGTTGGGAAGCCTGGGTTCCCCTCAGGGCCCCACAGTAAACCACACCTTGAACCAGACTCCAGTCCCGCAGGTGTAGACCGTGCTCGCCCTCTGGTCACCCTTTGGGCGCTCTCAATTTGGACATTACTTTCAGGGGAGAAGTCAAGGACCACTCCCCATATTCCGACGCCACCATATTAAAAGCAGGAGTGGAGAACTTGAATGTATATTCTCAATTCTGACTTCTGGCCTTTGATCTGCCATTAGCTAACCACACACACCATTTTGAATAAGCCAACTTGGTCTCCTGGGAAAATTTTGAAGCGTAATTAAAAAAAAGAAAACACATGTGAGAAAGAGGATCAGAATCCACATGAGGTCATTTAAACGAGAAAGCAGGAAAATCTTCAAAGGGGAAAAAAAAGCATTTAAACCTAAAATATTTCATTTCTAAGACGGATTTTATTGATCAAAGCGATTAACCTATTTGGGGACCTTCTTTCTCTCAGGTTATTTCCAATGATCAAGTTTTGTGAAAATTCAAACAAGGCCACTAGCTTTACTAGAGAAGAGAAAAAAGTGCACTGAAGCTCTCAATAAATTTGCAAATTTATTACTCCAAATACCTTGGGAAGAGGTCTAGGAAACCACAGAACTATATATTATTATACAATATATATTATATTCTGTATTCTGTTAAATTAACCTCATTCTCTAATACCTCATTTAAACATCAGGTGATACAAGTTATATATTAACAGGATGTTAATTGGGCATTGACACAACTCTGGCTTCGAAAATACAACGCGGGGTGGGGGGCAACCTGGCTCAGCAGGTTCAAGGACCCCACTTGGTTACAGCTCACGTCCTGATCTCAGGATCCTGGAAATGAGCCCCGTGTGGGACTCTATGCTCAGTGTGGAGTCTGCTTAAGACTCTCTCTCCCTCTGCCCCTTGCATGCAATCACTCTCTCTCAAATAAATAAATAAACCTTAAAAGAAAAAAGAAAATACAATGCCGTTGTATCCACACGTGACCAGCAGAAAGCGTGCCTACTGTGGTCCTGTGTGGCTTCAGGTGGGCACGCCTCACAGATGTCACTCGGCAGAAGAAAACTATCCTAAAGGGGGCCTGGGAACGGAAGGGGGATGCGGGGAAGTCACCTTTGGAAAATGTAAAGCACAATTAGAGAACTCACAGCACAGAAGTTTCCTAAAACACAGAATGGAAGGAGGGTGTGGTTTTTTTTGTTTTGTTTTGTTTTTTAATAAGGAAAAATCTCATCCTCTAGTTTCAATGAGAGAGTGCAAGTATCCCCAGTCTGAAGGCCCTGGTAGCTCAAAAGAGGAAAAGAGCTAATACCCGCTCTGATTTCCTTTGAATTTAATTGGTCTGTGAGTGCTTTTTAATGATTTGGTCTTTAAAGTGCATAATTTACTTAAAAGGGCACATGATGAAGATGGAAAATGCATGCTTTATTTTGTGCTGGGAGGCACGTCTTTTGTTTCCCTATCCATACCCTGAACTACCTCCACGTATCAATTAGTCCCCAGCGATGGAGGGGCCGAATGGGCTCTACTGTTTCATCAACTTCACATTTGCCTGGGACCATGAAACTGCTTCCTGATGTTATTCGTCCCAAAGCCCTTCTTGGTAGCTGGCCCCTCAATCTCCTCCGAGGCCCGTGGCTCCCACACTCACAGGCACACGCTGGCACACACATACACACCACCTTTCTCAGGCTGCTAAAGCAACAAGCCCACCAACATGAAAGAGGCTAAAAGGAAACTTCGAGGTCCCGCCCATTGTTCACTCTCCCTCATCCGCCGCCTCTCCCCCTCCCCCCATGCCACTATTTTTTTCCCCAATGTATCCCCAAACTTACAAAGCAGCTGTTAACAGAGAAAAAGTGTGTATCAACTAGAGGTCTGTGTTCTGGGTGTTTTTGTTAAGGAGAAAAGTGTGTGTGTGTGTGTGTGTGTGTGTGTGTGTGTGTGTGTGTTCAAGAGAGGAAGGTTCAGGTTTTGCATGGGAAGGAAGGAAGGTGAGTACATTCCTAGCTTTAAAAACGTTAATTTCTTAAAAACATCAACTCGGAACGACGTATCTGGCAGATTAGTAGTAAACATACCCCCCCTTTCCGTACGGGAGCCACGAAGTCCAAGAGCCCTTGCCCGGGGCGGTGATTAAAGTTAGCATTCAAAGGAGACGCGGGTTTCAGGTGTGTCTTCTGAAACTTTGGATGTGACCCTCTCCCGAGCTCCTCCCGGGCTGGCGGGAGGGACGAGGAGTGCCGCTGCTCGGCGAGGGATTCTCGCTGTCCCCCGGCGCCGGGAGGAGGAGCCCCCCTCCCCGCCCGCACCGCACCCACAAAAGCCAGCGGACCCGCCGCCGCGCGCCAGCCCAGGTGCAGGCGGAGACGCGCAGAAAGGACGGGAAGCCGAGCCCCGCTTGCTCGGGCGCCTCCCTTCCTCTCACTTCTCCCCGAGCCGCAGACACACCTCCTAGGGCAGGTTTTACCGAGCGCGAAGCCCCGGCGCGGTCTCCGCGGGAAGCAGGCACGCGGTGCAGAGGCACGGCCCCAGCTCCTCTCCGCTCACCTACCCGCACCCTGACTCCCGGGCCCGACTCCCCCTCCACGCCCCCTCCTCCCCCGGCTCTGCCTCAGTTGGCCTCCGGAGCGAATCCGCTTCGGAGGCGGCCCCTCTCCCGGTGGTACCGCCGTCCTCGGCTGCCCCGGGACAAGTGGGCGAGGGTCAAGGAGAGTGGCCCCGGGCCGCGGCGGAGAACCGCGCCGCTTCCCACTTACTTGGAGTTGCCAACGCCGCCCGCGCCCGGGCTGCCTTTGTTGAACGCGGCGAGGCCGTGCGCTCGGTCCGGTGCCGGGTGGCCGCTGCGCGCGCGCGCCTGCTGCGCCCTCCCTCCGGGACGGTGGCTCCCCGAGCTCCCGCTTCCCTGTCCCCGCTTCGGCCCCTGCTCCGCGCGGCGGCTCGGTCGGCGGGATTTGGGACGCGCGGGCGGGGAGCCTGGTGCAGCCTCGGCCTCCGCTGCGCCCTGCCGGGGAGGGAGCGGAAGGGAAATGGAGAAGGGGAGGGATGAGCGGAGCGGGCAGGGCGAGGACGCAGGCTGGGCGAGGGAGGGAGCGCGCCTTTCCCTCGCGAGCTGATTGGGAAGCTCATTAAAGGCAGGAGGCTCCGGGGCCGCTCTCGCCCCGCAGGAGCGAGCGCACGGGTTTGGACCACGAGGCCGAGAGCGGAAACACTGGTTTGTTTGGGGCAGAGACCCGCACGACCTTTCTTTTCCAAACTTGATGCCTGACCTGTGCTTTAGGCGGGGGCGCACCCCGGCTTCCCAGGAAGGATCGCTTAAAAGGACGGCGGATAGCATTTCAGGATCCAATTTTGGCCCCAGACATTTTTTTTAAAAATGATATTCGGGATGAAAAAGCCTAGTCTTCAAAAGCGGCCTCTCCCTCCGCCCCCCGCGCAAACACCCTCCCTCCCCAGCTCCAGTTCCTCCAGCTGTCAGCCCTGTCCCACCTGCGCGTCGCAAATGTGCGAAGTCCTTTCTTGCGCTTGTCACCACGAGTGACAGATGTCTGAAGGTTCCCAATTAAATGCCACTTTCCTTCAGGGGCTCTTTCCTTTTTTGGCTTCCTTGGTGCCTTGAGTGACCTATTTAGTGACATGTCTTTGACACCCAAGGGTTTAGAGGCTTAATCAATGTAGCTCAAACTCTGGTCTTCATGAAACTCCGAGGCTGGGCTGCGTGGCTTTCTGGATTTTCATTATGTTGACTTGAGAAACAAGACTAAGAGAATACAGCGAGGGTTGTTTGGACGGCATATAGATGTTTATGATACAGATGAGATAAAAGTATTGCATGTGGGGCGCCTGGATGGCTCAGACGTTAAGCGTCTGCCTTCGGCTCAGGTCATGATCCCAGAGTCCTGGGATCCAGACCCGCATCGGGCTCCCTGCTCGGCGGGAAGCCTGCTTTTCCCGCTACCATTCCCTCTGCTTGTGTTTCCTCTCTCGCTGCGTTTCTCTCTGTCAAATAAATAAAATCTTTAAAAAAAAAAAAAAAAGTATTGCATGTAATAATTGTGATGTATAAAACAAATGTCCCCGAATATTTCACAAAGTAAATTTTGAGGAGGAGCCTGGGTGGCTCAGTCAGCTAACTCTGCCTTCCGCTCAGGTCATTATCTCAGAGGGGCTCCCTGCCCAGTGCGGAGTCTGCTTCTCCCTCTGTTTGTGTGTGTGCACTCTCTCACTCTCTCTTTAGCACTTGCTCTCTCTCAATTAAATAAATAAAATACATTTTAAAAAAGTAAATTTTGAGGGCACCTGGGTGGCTCAGTGGGTTAAGCCTCTGCCTTCAGCCCAGGTCATGGTCTCAGGGTCCTGGAATCGAGCCCCACATCGGGCTCTCTGCTCAACAGGGAGCCTGCTTCCCCCCTCCCCCGCCCGCCTCTCTGTCTACTTGTGATCTCTCTCTCTGTCAAATAAAAATAAAATAAAATCTTAAAAAAAAAAAGTAAATTTTGAGATTTTCTGCTACTCATCACTTCTTGCCGGCTGCCGGTCTTCCTCCTTTCACTTCCTTTCAACTTATTATTGGATGGCATCCTTCCACAAATAGTTGCAAAATACACTCCCATTTTTCCACGTTCGGAGGTGACATCCCCTCGATTCAGTTTGGTTAATATCTATTAAGTGCCTTAAATAACTGAAATTTTACATTTGCTGAGAACCATACCCAGCCCGCCAAATTAGAAGCATTGTTTTGTGGCAAGTAGTTCCCAGAGATTTGGGGCTTTTATATTGACTGCTACCTGGACAAATGTCCCAGGAGAGTTCCAGCTAGAGTCAAAGAGGTGTCTTTACAAGTAGATCTTTTAATCAGTCAGTCAACCAATCATTTTGTTTTTCAAAAGAGGCAGAAATTCGGGGCGCCTGGGTGGCTCAGTCGTTAAGCGTCTGCCTTCGGCTCAGGTCATGATCCCAGGATTCTGGGATCGAGCTCCGCATCGGGCTCCTTGCTCGACAGGAAGCCTGCTTCTCCCACTACCGTTCCCTTTGCTTGTGTTCCCTCTCTCGCTGTGTTTCTCTCTGTCAAATAAATAAAATCTTTAAAAAAAAAAAAAAAAGAGGCAGAAATTCACTTGCAAACCTCCATTCTATCCCTATACCCAAACTCTTCATACAAAGTCACATACCACCCTGAAGCAGAAATAAATGAATAAGGAGCTGAGTCCTCTCTCCTCACCAACTCCTGTTGCCTCTTTCCCTCTTATGATTCCATTTTCCCAGCGACGAAGCAATGTTTTAGTGTGACTTCACCTGTATAAATTGGGGAGGCATGCACGTTGTTCTTTATTATTTTTATTTTGCAATGGCTCTTTTCCGAAAGACACTTCTCGACATTCACTATCACTCCTGAAAGGTTGAGTTTCTAGGCCTTTAAACAAGGGGTTATCCATTTTCTATGGCTTCCCAAGCTTCATCTTAACATTTACAAATGTAACTTGTTGCTGGTCATTACGAGGCTTACACTACAGCGTCGATAACGTAAGCATGGTATCCCCATGATTTCCATTTCATTACATGGATTATATCAAAAATAGAACCCTTTATTCAAATAGGAATATATGAAAATTATTGATATCAGGGCTTCTCAACCAGGAGCAAGCAGTGTTGCCCTTCAGGTGACATTCATCAATGTCTGGAGACATTTTTGGTTATCACAGCTTGGGGGAGGGATTGCCACAGGCGAACCTAGTAAGTACAGACCAGCAACTCGGCCAATCACCCTACGATGCCAAGAACAGCTCCCACAACTGTTCCCAACAACAGCTCCCAAACAAAGAATTATTTGTCCCAAAGTGTTAAGAGTGCTGAGATTACGAAACCCTGATGAAATTATTAACTATCGTACTTTTAAAACATATTGGAAGATTAAAGAGTATTTGGTAAGGAGTAGCAACCTCTGAGGTTGAGATTAGCCATAATTTACTTCAGTTACACCAAAGTTCAAATGGAAGATATTTTCACCTGCACTCCGAAGCATTTACTTCCAAATCCAACCTTCATCCTGTTGCCTCATTGTGGGTCTGCTGATTCAAGATTTCAACTCATTCTGTTCCTATAGCCAACATCCTTTGAAGACTCAAGTTTTTGAAGGAATAGAGCCATGAGCAAAAACAGATAAAAATCCTACTGTGCAACAACAAACAAAGAAAAAAAAAACACCAGGAATGAAAATCCTACTGCACTAGAGCTTAAATTTTTGTTTACATAAACAAACACATTTAATTAATTTTAAAAAGATGTGAGGAGTGCCATGAGGGTGGGAAAAGACAGTGAAAGAAGATAAAATTGCCAATTTGTGGGGAGGAGAGGCTCCTGGGGTGAAATTTGAGTGAAAACTTAAAAGAATTGATTAAGTTGTTCAAGTAAATATTTGGGAGGGGACTACCAGGCAAAGGGATCAGTCAGTGCAAAGGCCCTGAGGTCTGACCTTGCCCCATGTGTTAGAGGACCACGAAGGAGGTCACTGTGGTAGGAACTCCGTTGAAAGGGATCGAGGCCAGGCAAGTAATGGGCCGGATCATGCATGGCCTATGTCTAATGTAAGGAATTCTACTTTTGCTCTGAATGAGGTGGGAAACCATTGAGAGTGACCAAATCTGACTGATTTACTATGGTCTCTCTGTGTTGAATAGCCCACAGGTGGGCAAGGGCGGAAGCAGAGGTCCCAGATAGAAGGCTACTATAGTAATCCACTGTCTAAACTTCTTCTCCCTGTTTCTTGTGAAAAACAACTAACTGCAAACACCCTTTCACACTTTCTCTGCCCCCAGACACGCCCCAGGGGTTGCTTGGGCTCGGTAATGCTCGCCCTCCCTGCCTCTCCAGGTGTAATTAATGATCCCAGCATGAGGGCTACCAGGCTAAAATATAAACCATGAAAGATAATCAGAAATCACAGAAATTACAACATGTCCTAGGGGTGTTTTGAAAATGAGGCCACTGATTTTTGCAGTGACAAATACAAGGAGAAGTGTGAAGACACATGGAGTGAAGAAACGTGAAGGAAACGGATGAGAAATTGTCCTTCGTCTCTCGGACTGCCTACTTGGCAGGATGTTTAAATTCTCGATTACCGTTCCAAGTGCTGCAATAACCCTAGAATGCAAAGGGACAAGCCATCAGGCTCACACAGTTTGATGGAAGTCCCATTAATACACTTCTCTTCCTCTCTCTGAAATATTCCAAAGGTTAAAAAATAAAACTTTATTGTTTTGATCACTGTAACTGGGTTATAATTTTTAATTTATTTAAAAAACACAGAAAACTCAACTAAAATGGCTTAAATATTTTGGGACTTTATCTCAACCAACACTTGGTAAAGTCAGTGTTTCAAAGTCTTCCAGGACCCAGATGTTTCCATCTTTTGACCCTGAATCTTCAACTTGTGAGCCAAGGCTTTTCTGGATGGTTTTTTTTTTTTTAAAGATTTTATTTATTTGACAGAGAGAAACACAGCGAGAGAGGGAACACAAGCAGAGGGAGTGGTAGCGGGAGAAGCAGGCTTCCTGCTGAGCAAGGAGCCCGATGCGGGGCTCGATGCGGGGCTCAATGCGGGGCTCGATCCCAGGACTCTGGGATCATGACCTGAGCCGAAGGCAGACGCTTAACGACTGAGCCACCCAGGCGCCCCTTCTGGATGGTTTTGAGAAGATTCTGGCATCTTTGGCTTCAAGTAAATAAGGCCCAGGTGCGTGGGGGGGATGGGTCACCAGGTGATAGGCATTAAGGAGGGCTCGGGATGTAATGAGCACTAAGTATTATAAGTAACTGATGAATCACTAAATTCTACCCCTCAAACTAATAATATACTATATGTTAACTAAATTGAATTTAAATCAAAAATTTAAAAACAGAAAGGTAAATTAGACGCAGACCACAGAGGCCATGCCCGCAAAAGGAAAAAGAGGTGGAACAGATTTGGGAAGCAACCAGCAATGCGTATAAATTTTATAAACTCACACTTTTATCAGTCAAGCAGCTGTGAGTCTCAGTGGCTTGGATTAGGCCGGTCAATCTGGTCTCTCTTATCAAGAGCGGCTAAGATACCAAGATTCTAAACCGGCGATGCTGAGCAAATCAGGCCTGAAACACCCAAGAGCTGGAGCACGAGGGTTTATGAGAAGACAATCTGCAGACCAGTATCCTCAGGAAAATACATGTCATCAAATCAATGCCACCAACGTGTGAAACTGTGACTATACTACCACATTGGGTGTTCATCCCTGGAAAGCAAGTTTGGTTTTCCATGTGAAAATCATACAGCATAATTCACTGTATTCGCAGAATAATTAGCGGGACAAAAAGAATACATTTGCGTAGAGAGGAAAAGGCATTTGAAAGCATTCAGCACCCATTCATGATAAAAATTCTCAGCAGCTTAAGAATATAACTGATTATCCTTGTTCCGCAGGAAGCCCCCAGCTACTGTGACACTTACTGGTGAAAGTGAATACTTTCTTTTTTTTTTTTTTTTTTAAAGATTTTATTTATTTGACAGAGAGAAACAAGCGAGAGAGGGAACACAAGCAGAGGGAATGGTAGCGGGAGAAGCAGGCTTCCCGCAGAGCGGAGAGCCTGATGTGGGGCTCGATCCCAGGCCGCTGGGATCTGACCTGGGCCGAAGGCAGACGCTTAACGACTGAGCCACCCAGGCGCCCCAAAAGTGAATACTTTCCATCAAAAATTAAAAACGAGGCAAAAATAACCATTGCTATAACTTTCATTGGATATTATACTGGAGATATCAGCCAGTAAAATAAGGCCAGGAAAAAGAAATAAAAATAATGGAAAGAGGTACAATTTTTATTCTCATATGGCATGAGTATACACTCACAGAAAATTGTCAATAATTCATAGAGAAGCTTCTAGAACCAAGTGCCTGTAGCTAGATACAAGTTCAAATTATAAAACTCAATTTTATTTCTATATTCTAGCAATTAATCATTGGAAAAATAAATATTAAAAACTGTATCTCAAGCATGAACAAGTAGTGAGATAAGTTTAAGTAAACATGTCCATAGCTTAGACACTGAAAAACACCAAACATTTCTGATGGAAGCTGTGGAAATAAGTGGGAGAGATTCATTATGTTCATCAATCTGAGATTTTAACACTGCTAAAATGTAAATTCAATCCATATTTATCTACAGATTTAGTGTAATCCAAACCAAATGCCAATAGATTTTCTAATAGAAATTGACAAACTGGAGCCAAAATTTCTATGGCCATGCAAAGGATTTCAAATTGGCAAAAATTTTTAAAATAAAGAACACAGTTGGAGGTCTCATACTGCTTGATACCAAGTCCCAGTATAAAGCAAAAAGAATCAAAATTGTTGTGCAATATTGGCATCAAGACAGACTTTCAAATCAGTGGCTAACAAAACCACCAATTTACAAATAGACTCAAACATATTTCACAGGGAAAGGATTGTCATTCCAAATGGTCCCCAAAGAACTGAATCATCAAGGGAAAAAAATACATTTCACACTGTAGAGAAAAATAAACTCAAAATGGATTGTGGACCTAAATGTAAAAGCAAGTGTTATAAAATTTCTAGGGAAAATAATAGGAGAAAAATCTTTGTTACCCTGAAGTAGGCAAAGGTTTCTTAGATAAAATATGAAAAACACATAAATTGTTATTAAAAATTGATAAATTGAATTTCATAAAAATAAAGTTTTATTCTTTGGAAGCTACCATTAAAAAAATAATAAGGCAATCCTGAGAATGCACATAAATATTCTCAGCTACATGTCTGACAAAGATTATGATCCAGGAAATTAAAGATGCCATCTAACTGAATAATCAGAGGTCAATCAACCCCATTTAAAAAATAGTCTCCAGGGGCGCCTGGGTGGCTCAGTGGGTTAAAGCCTCTGCCTACAGCTCAGGTCATGATCTCAGGGTCTTGGGATCAAGCCCCGCATTAGGCTCTCTGCTCAGCAGGGAGCCTGCTTCCCCTCTCCCTCTGCCTGTCTCTCTGCCTACTTGTGATCTCTAACTCTCTCTCTCTCTCTCTCTCTCTGTCAAATAAAAAAAAAAAAGTGGTTTCCACAGATACTTCACAGGAGAAAATCCGTAAATCTCATGTGAAAAAATGCTTTGCATAATTTTCCTTGGCAAGAAAATGCAAACTAAAACCCCGAGGAGATACCACCACATACCTACTGAAAGGGCTTGACCAACAATCCCAAGTGTTGGGGGGAATAGAAACTGGTAACACCACTTTGGAAAAAAGTCTGACAGCTTCTCCTAATTAAACATACATCTATCATCAGATGGAAACTTTTCGCTGTTGGCTATTTACTCCAGTTAAATACATAGAGGTGTCCCACACAAAGGTGTACACATAAATGTCCATTGCATCCTTGTTTATAATAGCCCCAAATTGCAAATCCATCAGTTGATGAATGTGTTAACAGAATCTGGTCAATCCATTCAAGAAGTTATTATTCAGAAATAAAAGAATAAATGCTGATACATGCAACAACATTAACTTCAAAAACATTACACTGAGCCAAACAAGTCAGATACTTCTGAGCACACACTGTATGATTCCATTATATGAAATTCTAGAAAAAGCCCACCTAATCTACATTGACAAAAAACAGATCAGTGGTTGTACCTGTGACTTCAAGTTGAGATTGGGGAGACGTTGGTAGAATCATCAAATATTTTATTGATGTGGTGTTTATACAGAAATATACATTTGGTCGGGCGCCTGGGTGACTCAGTCGGTTGAGTGTCTGAATCTTGAATTCAGTTCAGGTCATGATCTCAGGGTCATGAGATCGAGCTCCACATCGGGCTCCACACTCAGCGGGGAGTCTTCTGCTCTCCCTCTGCCTCTGCCCCTTCTCTTGCTCACTCACTCTCTAAAATCAAAAAGCTTTTTTAAGAAGAAAGAAAGAAAGAAAGAAAGAAAGAAAGAAAGAAAGAAAGAAAGAAAGAAAGAAAGAAAGAAAGAAAGAAAGAAAGAAAGGAAAGAAAGAAAGAAAGAAAGAAAGAAAGAAAGAAAGAAAGAAAGAAAGAAAGAAAGAAAGAAAGAAAGAAAGAAAGAAAGAAAGAAAGAAAGAAAGAAAGAAATACATTTGTCAAAAATCAGGCCGTATGCTTTCCATGGGGACATTTTATCGTACATAACTAAAATTATTATACATACCTCAATGAAGTTGACTTACAAAGTAAAATAAAGAGATAATGTTTAACAGCATTGACTGTAGTCAGATTACCCGGTTTCAAAGCCTGGGTCTTTCACTTACCGGTGATCTGTTGGTTAGTTAACTTACCCCTCCGTGCCTTGGTCTACCATTTGTGTAGTGAGGGTAATGACAGTGCCTGCCTTCTAAGTTTACTGAGAAAATTATGCTTTTAGCCTGTTTAGAACCCTACTTGCTAACTAATACAAACTTTATTATCATTTTTTAAATTAACAAAAACCTTTAAAATTGCCAGCCTAAATTCTGGGCCAGAATAGATTCATGTCAAAACAAACCATATTCTAAGACTTTCAAAAGCCAACTTCTTTATTTTAAGAAATCCATTTTCCTTTGCTTATTTCCCAAAGTAGATTGGCAACTGCTGTTATTAATAGACACTCAGTTGATAGTGAACCCAGGAGGAGGTCTGCAATGTGTAGATGCCCAACCGGGCGACCTTCTGAGATTCTGCCCCGGCAGCCACTCCTACAGGGCATCAAGGGGTATACAAACGCAATACCATGTGTAAGGACATGCACCTTGTCCTCAAAGAGTGTATGCATACAGCATCACTGATAAAAAAGTATAGGAGTTTATAGTAGAAGGTGGTTTTCTCAGTTCAGAGGGAAAAGGATCCACATCAAAGGTTAGGGGGGAAAAATAACAATAGAAATGGAAGGATGTATACTGGGTTTTGAAGAATGGGTTTAAAGAAGTGTGGCGGGTGGAGTCAGAGACCGCAATTATTCCAGCGGGGGAAGCCCACGATGTCCAGCGAGAATAGTGGGAGTAGCTAGTAGACC
The DNA here is from genome assembly GCA_028646535.1 of Procyon lotor. Lineage (NCBI taxonomy): Eukaryota > Metazoa > Chordata > Mammalia > Carnivora > Procyonidae > Procyon > Procyon lotor. The sequence goes on along the minus strand of CM053614.1, from coordinate 11,861,358 downwards.
CGTTTGGCTGAAGCAAGGGGCTAGGTCTGGGAGCGAACCTCAGCTGGAGCGAGGTTCACGTGGCAGGTCTGGAATTTGACTTTGTGGTGGACAGGACAGAGACCTGGGGCTTCTATCACAGACCGACAATGTTCAGGTAATATTTAGGCAGCCTGATTCATGGAGGCAGGCTCGACGAAAGAAAATCTCCTAAGAACTTGTCGTCTTGTCAATCTCTCATTCAAGAGCCTAAACTTTGGTAGAGTCCGGTAAAATTTATTTGAAGGGCATCATCTAAAATTTGGCCTTTAATAACACACTTAATTTTTTAATCTTCTCCGGTGAATTATTTTTACTGTAGTAGTGAATTCTTTTTACGGGTAGCTGTCCCCAGTGCCCCCTGGGTACATCGTGCTGCGTGACTCCTCATGGGCTCTCGCTCTGTTCTGCAAGATAAGGGCTCCCCGGCCCTGCATTCACTAACACCCTACCCTTCCGTCAGGGTCCTCCTGTACCATGAAGACTTCCAGATTGACACAGCCACACGGAGCTGTCCCATCACATCACCCCCTCTCTCAGAGTTCATAACTTCATTTATCAAAATAACAACAACAATAACAAAACCCAGGCAATTGGGTTTGTAAGGAATGCAGATACAAGACTATAGGGTTAGAAAAGTAATATTCCCTCCAGCTGCTGCTGGTTAGTTTCAGACTTTGGATAAATCACGGATGGCTCTTGACCTTGGTTTTCTTATCTCTAAAATATAGTAGGACCAGGAATCTTCAAGCTTCCTGCCATTCCGGGTATGGGATTAGACATTTTATTATAATTTTGGGAGTTTGGAAGCCCTAAGGTGTATGCACAGGAATAAAATCCATCTTTCTTTTCATTTCCCTTCTGAAGCAGTGCCATCCCCAAGTGATACGCAACTGCACCCCCTTAAATAATGTAAGTTGCAGGAAGTCTTCCACTTGTATTTTCTCACTGGATACACGTCAAGAACCCTATAAGGATGGATATCATTATTACTACTTTGTAGCTGGGGAAACAAAGTTTAATCGAGTAATGAGGAGAGAGGAGGGTGGTGAGAGCTTTTTACAAAGGCATGTGTGTGTCCTCTCTCCCCGCTCTTCACTGACTCCCTCTGCCACTCAGTTGGTTCCAGGAAATATAGGTATTTCATATCTGAGATTAATTTCTCACTAATGACAGTTCCGTAATAGAACGAAAAGCTTATGCACATGTACTCCAATTAGACCTTCCTTAAGACTTTAATACTTCCTTTCTTGTATCGAAAGGGTTTGTGTTGTTTTGTGTTTTTTTTAGGGGAATCAGGCAAAGAGATGTGAGCCTGAGTCATTTTGTTATGATATGTTGGGGCTCTGTGGTTTATTTTAAGATCAGTTGCTATTTAGCAATTCATAGTCCTAGTTTTATTTTGGAAATGACTTTCAGTTTCCATTGCATATGAATATTTAAGACAAGATGATTATTATTTGAGACCAAAGTTTACTCTTTGGAACTCAGCAGAACATTTTTGAAGATTCAAGGAGACTGTGGCTCCAGGACCTATTAGTACAGATGGATTCTGCCAAGCATCCACCACCTACCCTCACCCAAACACAGAATTACTCACACACACGCAGAGAAGGGACGGAGGAAAGAAAGTGATACACGCAGGTACACGCGAACACACATGTCTAGAAATGGAAGGAAATGTGCCCGCAAATTCTGTTTGCCAAAATTGCTGCTCCTTGAGATGAAATTTAGAAGTCATTAGTTCATTCGAGAGGGAGAAAGCAAAAGAAACCTTAATTAAGATACTGAGTACCTTGTTTGTCCAAGGTTAACCCACGGTATCTTATGTCTATAAAGCAATTTTCCTTTCAAGGACATACCAGACTATCCATTTCCTGCTAAATGTGCATAACGAAACACATACAGATGTTGGATTGCTGAGTTGGAAATGGAAATTTTCTTCTTACTCCGAGGGGTACCAGAGCTCTGAGTCCATAGTCATTTCTGCTTCTGCCCTCTCCCCCTGCACCCCCACATGGGCTTGGGTTGTGCATGAAAAGGGAGATTCTGTGACTAATATCAATGAGACAAAGAAATGAAAGCTCTCTAATCCCTGGGCCGGGCGCCAGCCGTCCCACTGTATGGGGCCATTGGCCAGAAATCCCACTGTATGCTGGGCCCAAAGCCAACCAGGATTGGATACAATGAATTTCACAGCCACTTTTCAGAGCTGACAGCAAATGTCGGGGCACCAACAGCCTTTGATAAGAGCTCCAACTTTCTCTCTAACATTTCTACCCAATAATAATAAAGCTTTTTTTATTTATAAAGTGGAACTCTCTTGAAGATTGCTTAGTGCTTTTAGAGACACCAACTCATTCATCTCAATGCTTATAGTGAGAAGGGGTAGGGCTGGTGGCCAAGACTGGGAAATCAATATTCTCTTCCTGTTTTGAGAGAGAGAGAGAGAGGGGAGAGAGAAAGAGAGAGAGGGAGAGAGAGACATTACTTTATGCAACAGTTGATGCTATTATTGAAGTTTCTAGACAAAGTCTCACATGAATATTCTTCCTTAAATTAAATGTGTTGCTGTGTGATTCTTAATGAGTTGTTTACTTAGAATACCTTCTCTCCTCTTAAGACTGAGGGCTTTTGAAAGGCCAAACACATACACAAACCAGTTAACGCTGGCAAGCTTCATGGAACTTTCTGGCTGTTTTAGATTTAAATATTGATTTCTTTCCCTCACTCTCCCTGTCTCTTCACAATGGCAGCAGCTGTCAGGAAGTTGGGAACCTCGTGCCAAGAAAGCACCCAGGAGGGTATGAACGCCATTAAAATATTTTTTACCTTTTACTGTATTGTTGTTTTCCAAAGCTCTTGAGTAGCTCACTGGATATCGGGTAACCAAGAAAGGCTGTGCTTCCACTGGAGAAACATTGGATCTGATTTCCATTAGAGATTCTGAATTATTTAGGGGGACTCAAGTGCCCCAATCAGCTGCTTTCTGAGGAGTTGCCTCGTGGCATCCATTCACATCCAGTGTGTTCTGAGGTCTTGAAACCAGAGCATTCACAACTGGTCACTTATTCATTTTAATTTCGATGGTGTAGGAAAAAAACTTATTTTCAAAGAATTAGGTTGAATACAATACATATCTTGTATGCAAAGCAAGGCCTAGAATATTGAAAATTGGAATAATTGCAACTACCTCACTTAATCACCATCTCCTTCTCATTTCCAAATCCTGTCATAATGTATTCTGGCATATAATTTCCAGATTTGGCATTCTTTCAAACTGCAAATGAATAGTAATTGCTGTAAGAAGTTAAATTCCTAGCCCTTGTGTTACCTTGCTGACTCATCCTGTTATGTTCAATAGATTGACATTTTTGATTGATGCTAGTAGAAATTCCAGTGGAAATCCAGACAAGAAAATAAAAGGTTGGGTTGAAGGGAGAAGCCAATGTATAGATACATAAATAGATAGATATCCCTTTCTATTTCTTGGATATTAGAGAGAAATCAAAACTGAGCCATGGCAATTGACCACTTATTATATATAGATTTGTCTTTTTTTTTTTTTTTTTAAATCACATAGCGAGCTTAGAAAGAGATTGTAGGGAACATGTCTGATGAGATGAACTTGGGTCAGGTCTATGAATAATAACCTTGCCAACACTCATGTGGACGTTAGAGTTTATTGTATTGTTATAGGCATTTCTTGGTATGTTGTAAGCCAAGAAGCACCTTTTACTGGATTTCCATTTTAAAGGTCTGGCTCTGGCTGCCTGGGCAGGGGAATGAAGATGCAGAGGGGATACACCTTGAGATAATGCAACCGGGAAATCATGGTGGTTGAATAAGTAAGCAAGCAATGATGATGGAGGGACAGTAGATTAGAGAGAAAATAATAGACAAGAAGCAGTAGATGGACAAGAAGCAGTAGATGATTGGCTATGGATGGCCAAAGGAAAGAAATGATCAGAAATAACCCCTAGGATTCGAGTTTTGTGGATGGTGGTGCCAAACTTTGAGACAGGGAACAGGACTGGACAACTAGAAATAAGTCCACTCTCAGAAACGCTGAGTTTGGACTTTTATGTGAGATTCAAGTGGAGAGTGCATCATTTCAGCAAGATTTAAAAGAAGTATATACCATGGCATGAATTGACAATTTTAAATTGTCACTTCTTATGTATTTTCAAAGCATGATCTAAGCCTCTGGGGCACTTGCTTTAATTAGTCCATTTAGGATGCCTCTCTAAATCAGTTTGTGTAAGAAGTTCTCAACCCTGTAATAAAAATCTTCCCAAACTAGATTTTGCCCTTTAAAAGGGGGTGTTTAATTTTCAATGTTTCCATTTCTGAAGGGAAAAGGAGAAACTTTGCTAATGACTAATTCTTTCATTTCGCCCCCACTTGGACGTAACCACATTTGGGAGGTTCCTTATATCAAAGTGATTAGAGAAACAGGAATTTGTGTCTTTGTTTAAATAAAAACCTGGTTATCTGCTACATAAGGGACAAAGTTGGTAGCTTAACGAAGCCTTGTTTTCCATGCCAATCCCCTTTCCCGGGTGCCCTTCTCTTATCCACTTAAACAATCATTCTCAGGAATATTTAGTAAATTTGTAACCAGATGTTCACTATTGCCCAAAGCCTATAGTTTCAAGGTCTTAAATCCTACTTGCTTCTTATTTTGTTTTGTGTTGAATGTTTGTGAATCTTCTTTCTTGCCCTATTGTTGTTTTCTTTTGTATTGGCTCTCGGTGTACATGAGTGGGAGGGTCAGAGCCATCATAGCTTCTGCTCCATCCCCTTCCCCAATCTCGTTGCCATTTCTTGGGTATGGCTTTTATGTGTGTAGGGCTGGGTATCGTCTCCGGTTCCTTTTATGTCATCATCTTATGCCCTGTTCTCCAAACTCCCTTACAAGACACTAATTTTGGTCCCATCCTACTCAAATGAGTCAGTGAGAGGTTGGTAAGAAGAATGCAGTGGTTGGTGCATAATCTCTAAAAGATTGGGATAACTGACTACTCAGGAGAAACTTGGCACCAATGGGAATTTTGTCAAAAAGGAAGAATGAGTGTATTTGAGAAGTAAATACAGAATAAAGGTTTCCTGAAAAACTGGAAAAGTACAAGTCAAGTACAAGTACAAGTCAATATCAAGGAGGGGACTATAAAGTTGAACATTTATTTTGTAAATTCATGGGTATGTAATGATAGGCCATAATCATCTTCATCTTCCAGGCACTGGTGTCAGCAATTTACAAAGATCACACGTAATTCTCACAACAACCCCATGAGGTAAATGAGTCACTATCCCTATTTTTCAGATGAAATCATAACAGCTTGAGGTGGTCGAGTCGGGGTCTGAGCCAGGTCGGACCTAGAATGTACTCTGACCTTCTTTGGTCATCACCTCCCTAGACTTTTTTCTTTTTTGCCACATTACATAACATTCTCATCCGTGGGAAATGAATCATTATGATTATTTACCTTTTGAAACTAAACTGTTAGAGAAAAATCACGATGGAATTCAGACGAGAAGATACATTTCTGTCCTGAAGTGTGGCCTCCATTTTTAGGAATAGTTAGGAATGCTTTCAGCTTCAAATAACAGAAAACCCGTCTAGCAATGTCTCACATAACAAGACTTCTGGACATCTGTGGTCGTTGGCAGTGGTTCAGTGTCTCCAAGATTTCAGAGCCGATTTGGTGTCTCTGCCACGCTCTTGTCCTGCATCTCTCGTCTCACAAGATGGCGACATCTCAGGAGTGGTGCACTCCTGCAGGACCGTCAGCAGACGGTCTCTCTGAGGATCTCCTGCATTTGGGGAAAAAAATAGATCCTTCAAAGGTCCCCGGAAGACCCTTCCTTGCATGCTATTAGCCATGACACGTCAGGTGTGACTTTTCCTGGAAGAAAGATGAAGTTGGAGGTATAATTTTTCAGCCTCCGTAATGGGAGGCCAGCTGCAGAGATGGAGTTTGTGGAAGACGAACAAACATCTGCACCAACTATTCCAAGGCAAAGGAAGACTTTGCCCCCCTCGGTATGATGAATAAACCGTAATCACATGATCTCTTCCCCCGAAGACCACACACTGTACCTGCACTTACCCGGGTTTTGTTGATTTGTTTTGTTTTTCTAATGCTGGATTTCAGCTCCTTAACTGTATTAAGTTTTAGCAACATTTTAATTTCCTGTTTGAATTACCACAGGCTTAATAAAAAGCTGTTGTGTGGGAAAATGGTTCTCTTCCTCTTCATCTCCGTCAGGTTACTTCTGCCTGTGCAAACAGTCTGTAAGCAGTTCTGTTCTTTTTCTCAGGCTTTTCATTTTCTATTTCAGGCTCTTCAGAGTTCCTTATTGATCTCACCATAGAAACTCAGAACTCCTCAGCAGGATCTGCTGATAACTGGTTCATGTTTCAAGCCTTTTTCTGTCATAATGTTTAGAATAAGAAAACACTTAGAGCCTAAGATAGACTCCCAATAAGTGATACTAATGCCTCATTCAGCCAAATATTTTATCTCTAACAGTGGCACAAAAGATGAGTGTGTGGCCAAACGTTATTAAAGGAGGAGTTTATGCTAAAGAAGATTCTTTCTCCTGACCAGCCAATCATATACATTTTGTCAATGAATTATCTAGACCCCAATTGTTCCGATTCATAGTTCTTTTCCACTTCCAGGGTGGGAAGACTCAAGGAAACAACATACAAGGCCATCCTGTGGGCTATGTCCTTCTAGAAACCATAACAGGAAGCCCACTAGTCCTTCCATATGAACCACACTTCCAATATCAGATTTATCATTAATAAAAGCAATATTTTGGGCTCCCATTTGCTTTGTTCTGTTTTATTTGTATTTATTTATTTTTAATGCCTCAATTGTCTTGGAACTTGAACAGTAAGATGGTGTGCTATTTAGTGACTCCATGAACCCCATCAATAAACAACTTGCGATTATAGTTCCTTTTCTTTCACAAAATATCTATCTGAATTTATACAAGCTACTTTATCCTTAACTTTGGTTTTTCTCATTTATAAAATAGGATTACTGGTAGGTACTTACCCCAGAAGGTTGTAACAAGGATTAATAATGAGAAAATGAGTGTAATGTGTACTCAGAGCAGATTATGGAATATAAAAGACATTCAATAAGTGGTCATCTCTTTCTGTCCTTTGGATCAGAATTTGAATCATGCATACAATACAATTAATAAGTACAAGAGGGTCTCATTATCTGAGCGTAATTAGAACCTGGAAAATACCTTTTTAGATAAGTAACCAACGTTTCATAGTAAATGGGGATTGTTATATTGAAGAATAAAATGAAAATATTTATACTAGTTAACAAATTAAGGTTATACTTAAAAATATACACTAATTATTAACCCAAAGCATACATCAAATGCTCATTTATTTTTTACATTTTGTTTCTGTTTTTCCAACAAATTGTGTGACAACATAATATGCCTTATTTCACATTTTAAATCTGAAGCATGATTTTATTTATAATAATTTGTAAAGCTTTCATCAATTTTCCAAGATTCCCTTATTCTTTGCAATTCAATTATTCTCATTGCCAGAAACTACACTGCCATTGTTAATGGTTTGTGATTTATTTCTATAATTCACTTTCCTTTATTATGTTATATTATTAAGATATTACAGCATTCAAAAAATCAGTGAGAGACTGCCCAACAAGATGCTGGTTCAACAGTTGAGGGCAGATGCCAGCATCAGGAATGAAAGGCTAAGTAGAGACTAGTTTTGCTAGTGGCAAGTTCAAAAGCTAATGGTCTTTGCCACTACAACTTTGATCTACTATGCATTTGCAACCACAGGTACCTGAATAGTGAAGTCTTGAATAACTAGGATATTGCTGGTCGACTCTCTTAAATTTATTGAAAACTGGAAAAAATATGTCATAAACGTTTGTTTGTTTGTTTGTTTGTTTTTACCTCAAGATGTATCTTAAGAACCTTTAGTATGGAATAACTTTTAGGAGCTTATCTAGATAGATAGCTTATCTATCTTATCTAACCTCACATTTTGTTATTCCTTGACCCCATGGCTAGAGGCTTATTAGACTGGCATACCTGGGGTTTAGACACTCACGAATGATTGTTGTGCATTAGCTTCCCCAAGAACCGAAGGTGGCTCTTCACTAGGAGCCTAAAACTCGTCCATGTCATTAAGTGAGTGTTTTTTTATAAAAAAGAAGGAAGAGAGGAAGGTAGGAAGGGAAAGAGAAAGAGAGGAGTGAGGGGGAAGGAAGCAGGAAAGCAAAGAAGGACGGGAGGAAGGAAGGAAGGAAGGATGGAATGGAGGGAGAGAGGGAGGAAGGAGGGAAGGAGAAAGGAAGGAGGGAAGGGAGGGAGGGAGAGGAGGGAAGAAAACAAATAAGTTCAAGTGTCCAGAAAGCATGGGACTATAGCTCCTTAAATGTCCATCAAGACTTGAAGCAGAAAAAAAAATTAAAAAAAAGACTTGAAGCAGAGTTCTCAAATCAGAGGTCACTGAGGCTGAAATACTGTATATTATGGAGTGACTGCAGACACAGCTGCGTCTTTATGAGGTGAGAAAGTGGCTGGAAGCTATTTTCCTATTTTGATAGTTTCTCAGTCCTTCACCTCAACTTTCCTCTCAAAGACTTGATTATTAGCATAAACTGTCCTCTGATATGGATATAGCCATGGATCTGACAGCTTCAGATGAACATTAGCAGAAAAAGTACAGGAAAGCAAACAAATTAATTCACTTTAATTGAGCATTAACTATGTTCAGTGTTGTTAACAGTGGTCTGTGTCCTTGAAAGTGTTGGAAACCACTGGAGTCAACAAAATACAGATACTGGGAGAATCATGAGGCTTGAATTCTATTCCTAGTTCAACTTGTGTGGACTCCCATTGTTTGTTTTTGTTTTGTTTTGTTTTAATTTTCAAAGTGGAGAGTTTGAAAATACAAATAAATACCTTGTGAGGACTGTCCAATTCCATAATTCTGAGTCTATATTGCAGTATGGGCCACTTCAATGTAACTATTCCCCCTCCTATCATCACTAACATAAGGGAACTAACCATTGGCTCACCAATGGTCAAGCCAATCGGACTGTGTCATTTTAGACACTGAGACTCTCATTCAGTTATCCATGGCTTTGTTTCAAACCACCCAAAACTTAGTGGCTTTAAAAATCAGCAATCATGGGGGCACCTGGCTGGCTTAGTGGGAGTTAGTGTGACTCTTGATCTGAGGGTTGTGAGTTCGAGTCTGATGTTGGGTGCCGAGATGACGTACAAATAAAAATCAGCAATCATGATTATGCAGTTTGGACTGGACTTATCAGGGTGGCTCTACTCTGCCACACACTGGGACTAGACCATCCGAGATAGCCTCTTCAATTACACATTGGATGGATGCCTCCACTAGGGTGTCTAAAGCAGATCAGGGCTGGCTAGACATCTTTCTCTTCTTGTATGTCTCTCTACGTGGCTAAGCTGGGATTTATCATAATGGTGCTGGGTCCCCAGAAAGAGCGGACTAGCCCCATTGGGCTGGTGCCTATGAAACCACTACTTGCTTCACACCAGCTAAAAGGGACATTAGCTAAAGGGACAAACCCAAAATTAATATGGAAGCAGGATTATACAGGACATTAAGATCGGGAGGCAGGGTTCACTGGGGCCATAAAATAACAGTCAACCAGAAATCTCAGTATGGGATCTCTGATTCAATTTATACTAGTGAGGAGACTGGAACAGCATATGATTCAGGCTCCCACAGCCTTGTTTTGTTCCTTGAAAATAAAAATTACAATGTAACAAATTTCCGGAAGATTCATTTTTTTTTTTGAGTGGCGCTATTAAAATCAAGTGACTAGGACATTACTCTAGCATGAATCATATGGACAATATTTAGTATTTGTTGCCCCCAATCTTTACTCCCTACTTCTTTTTAGACAAGATAAATAGATTGAAAAATATGAGTTGGGTTTTGCTTAGAGCAAGAAAATTCCTTTCCTTCAGTATCGCCCTACTCACGACAACCTAAATGGTCATTTTGCATTTGGTAATTAAACATGTACTTTTTACCAGAGGCTACTGCTAAAGGAGTTGAGAATCTCACTCCTGATTGCCTCTGTCAGAGGAATGAGTGTGTTACTGGCAGATAGGGCAGCTGTAATCTCTTCCCGCAATGAGCCAGCAGCTCACTGAGCCAGCGCAAAGTACTACTATTGATTTTTCTGTCCAGATAATTAAAAACAGCTTGTATGCCTCCATTTCATACCCATCATCAGCGACAATGAAAAGGCTTTAATTCATGCAAATATATCATCGTGTTCATTGCAAACCTTAGGTTTGGGCTGAAGAAGCATTTTTCCTTTCTGTAGAGGACAAAACAAAAACAAAACCACAAAACACAACACAACACACACACACACCCACACACCAACCACAAAACCTCAAAAACCTAAATTCAGAGGAGCCAGACCAAATGTAATTCTGAAGCTGAGAATAAAAGTTAGGAACAGAGGACATTTAAAGAGAGGCTTCAGGCAATGGGGGTGGACATGGAAACTGGAACTAAACCCTGTGGATAGTCTGTAGAACGTACAGTTTATCACTATAGCTTAAGCGCTGGCAGAGGTTTCCATGTTATGAAAGAATCTTCCAAAGTTTGGCTCTATACCATCTGAGTCTGGAAATTTAGTGATCTCAACAGTTTTAAAACAGGCAAATTAAAATCAGAAATCTATCCCTAGACCTAACCAAATCGTTAATAGGGTTACGTGTGCCTGCATATTAGAAGAGACAGCACAGTGGTTTCTTCGTAAACCAGCAATGCCCACAGACTGACATCATATGAAACTCGACTTAGGACAAGCCTATGAATGTTCTTTTTCATTCTCTGTTCAAGATTTTTCCCTGTCTTCTGTCGATAAGTTTTCACAATCGTACCTCATTTATCACTGTCAAAGTGTTTATATCTTTTCTTTTTAAGGCACCTTTACAAGCCAGGGGGAGTAAAAAGGATTGAGGCAAACTTTAGATTAGGAACTTCCGTGTCAGAGTAAAGAGGATTAAGTATACTAAGTCATCTAAGTTCTGTATGGGCCCTCTCCTTTCAACTGTCCCCGGCTCCACAGTGCAGGGAAAGTGCAAGAAATGTGATTTAAAAAAAAAAAAGGCATGCCATTAATGTAATTATCCCCAGCATATTTTCATAGGTACAATTTATTGAGCATTTACTATGTGCTAGGCTTTGTTCTAAGTATTTTTCCAGCCAATATCTCATTTAATGTCCACTAAAATCCATTTGGTTGGTGGTACTATTTTCTATAATTCTGATAAGGATGCTGAGGCTGAGAATGAGTGTTACATGATAAAGCTCACTTTGTCTGTAATCAGCAACATAGGTGTCGAACCCAGGGCTGTCTCCAAGGATTCAGACAATGTCAAGCAGAAAAGAAGCCCCATGACCTAACTGGATTGGTCAGTGAAAGAGAAATATCCTTGTTATCATTACTATGGCTGCCATGTAGTTATAGAACCCAATAGTTACAAGTATTTGTGCTCCATGTAAGTTCTGGTCCTTTCCATCGTGTTATAAAACTGAGATAATTACCTTTACACCTCCGAAGTGATAGACTGTAGAGTTGGGGAGCTAGCCACCTGTGACTCACTGTACTGATCCCTGAAAATAAACACACATAAAAATTCTCAAGGGTTGGAGCCATAGGTATCTTATTAAAAAGGCATTTGTTTTAGAGCTTTAAAATGCTGACCAGTTATGCATGCTATGGCAAATAGTGCTCAAACAATACATTTGGGGGATAATTTTAGTAATGTTTTCCAAAGGGAGGGCCTTGAATCGAGATCATTTTGAAGCTTTTTTCCATCTTTCTAATGACCTTCTATTAAAAGATCCCCTTCAGGGACACCTGGGTGGCTCAGTTGGTTAAGAGACCAACTCTTGGTCTCAGCTCAGGTCATCATTTCAGGGTCATGGGATGGAGCTCAGCAACTGGCTCTCAGCACAGAGTCGGCCTGAGAGTCTCTCCCTCTCCCACCTCCCCTCCCCTACTCCCTATTTCTTTCTCAAGTAAAATAAATAAATAAAATATTAAAAAAATATCTCCTTCAGAGAATCTTACTACTTGAGACAAGAAAGGGGCCCTCTGGGGACCATTGGTTGTAGAAGCTTGTTCTACCGATGAGGAAAGTTGGACCCAAGGAGAGCAAGAAACATAGCTTCTCAGGAGCAGAGCTGAGTTGAAATCCAATGCATTCTCTCCTACTACAGACATCTCTTTGTTTCACCCCAGTAGCTCCTTCTGGCAGCATCTGAAGCATTTGAACATGCTATTGCAATACCAGTTGCAAATGGGGAGCCCCTGAGCTTTGGCGAAGTCTCCCTGTCACAGTTAGCTATGTGATCTTGAGCAGCATTTTCAGTCTCTTGGAACCTTGGTTTCCTCCTGTGCAAAATGAAGTTATTCAACAGGCTTTCCTAGAGTCATTTTGCTCCCATAACATGTGACTCTGAGATTTGAATATATTGGCAAATTAGTTTCTACTTTTTACAAAGCATATAGGTCTTCTTTTTCCTAAGATTCTCTAGATTTCTAATGAAAATACCACATCAAAATCCCAAAGGCAGACAAACTTTAAGTAAGAGACAAAACAGCCTTTTTCAGACATGTAAGAACTCAGAGAATTTATTTCCCTAGTGCTTAGTTTTAAGAAGTTATTTGTGACTATATTCCAGCAAATCAAGAAACTAAGAAATATGTGAGTCAAAAGTGGTAAGACAAATGTGGGGGAACCTGGGTAGCTCATATGGTTAAGCATCTGCCTTCGGCTCATGTCATGAGCCCCACATTGGGTTCTCTGCTCTGTGGAAGCCTGCTTCTCCCTCTCCCTCTACTGCTCCCCCTTCTTGTGCTCTCTCTGTAGAACAAATAAGTAAAATCTTTAAAAAAAAAATGATAAGACAAATGCAGAAGTCCAAAGAAGAAAAGCCTAAGTTGATAACTGTACAGCATGACTATGAAAAAGTTCATCAAAATGAGAACAGGAAGCCAGTGGACTCTGAGATACCCTGAAGGTAGAGGGAAGAATGAAATGGATTCCAGAATGACAAGGGAGATCGATGATACTGGAGACATAATGAAAAAACTGTGTGTGTGTGTGTGTGTGTGTGTGTGTGTGTGTGTGTGTGTGTTGCATCTTTCAACAAAAACAAAGACAACATCAAAAGAAAGAAAAAACAGTATCAAAAGGTCCTAATATAAAGCAGAGAAATCTAAAAAAATAGTAAGAAAAATGATTTGATCTAAATGACAAAAACATTGTCTTTCATTTGGCACTGGGGTCCTGGCCTTGAAAAGTTTCAGAAAAAATGTAACCATAGCTTAATATTTGCCTCTGAGAAACCCATTAACCTGCCATGCTAATAAATGTCCATGTTCTTAATTTTCAAATCTTAGAATTCAAAAATTGACAACATGTAGCATTTTTAACATTGGTACAAAATAGAATATAAAATGTACATCTGTAGACTATATCAAAATAAAAATCTTCTGCACAATGAAGGAAACAATCAACACTAAAAGACAACCTATGAATGGGGAAGATATTTACAAATGACATATCTGACAAAGGGTTAGTACCCAAAATATACAAAGAACTTATACAACTCAATACCCAGAAAACAAGTTACCCAATTAAAAATGGACCAAAACATGAACAAACATTTATCTGAAGAAGACATACAAATGGCCAACAGACACATGAAAAGATGCTCAGCATCACTCATAATCAGGGAAATGCAAATCAAAACTACAATGAGATAAAACCTCATACCCTTCAGAATGGCTAAAATCAAAACACAATAACCAACAAGTCTTGGTAAGAATGTGGAGGAAAAAAAGGAACACTTGTGTACTATTGGTGGGAATGCAAACTGGTGCAGCCACTGTGGAAAATAGTAAGGAGTTTCCTCAAAAAATTAAAAATAGAATTACCACGTGATGCAGTAATTGCACTACTGCGTACTTACCCAAAGAATACAAAAAAACCAATTTGAAAGGATATATGCATCCTTATGTTTATTGCAGTATTATTTACAATAGCCAAACTATGGAAGCAGGTCAAATGTCCATCATGGATGAATGGAAAAGAAGAGGTGGGGTGTGTGTGTGTATGTATGTGTGTGTGTGTGTGTGTGTGTGTGTGTGTGTATGAAATATTACCCAAGCATAAAAAAGAATGAAATCTTGCCATTTGCAACAACATGGATGGAGCTAGAGAGAATAATGTGAAGCAAAACAAGCAAGTCAAAGAAAGACAAATACCATATGATTTCACACATATGTGGAATATAAGAAACAAAACAAAGGAAAACAGAGAAACAAACCAAGAAACAGACTCTTAACTACAGAGAACAATTTGGTGGTTACCACAGGGGAGGTGGTGAGGGAAAGGGGGAAAGAGGTGAAGGGCATTAAGAGCACACTTACCATGATGAGCACTGAGTGATATCTAGAATTGTTGAGTCACTATATAGTACACATTATATCAGAAACTAATACAACACTGTATATTAACTATACTGGAATTAAAATAAAAAAAATAAAGAGAAAATAAAATGCACATCTGACAGGGAGTATAGTTAATTGAAGTTGAGAAGAGGAAGAAGGGAGAAGAGACAGGGATGTGTTAAGACTCACATGAAACCACCATCCTGATTGCCACTGTGGCCGGAGTGGGGAGGAAACGGGACTAGAGTGGGAAAGCAGGAGATTTGTAATGTTTTGCTAAGAAATAAAAAGCTGTGGCAGAGTAGATGGTAGGGGTGCGGTGTGGCTGCTGGCAAAGGGCATTATTCCCAGCCACGTGTGAGCACTGGTCATCGTGCCTTCTAAGCATTTGACATGGTTCCCCAAAGTCTGGGTGGGTTTCTCTCCCTCAATCTCTCTCTCTCTCTCTCTCTCTCTCACACACACGCACACACACACACACTGGCAAGTGTTTTACACTGGCAAGGCGGGGTCTCTGCAGATCTGTGGGGTTCTCTGTGCAGTTTCCTGATATTCTGCTCTATAAGCTCAAGTTGCCTTGGTCTCCCCAACTCACGAACTCTGCCAGGCTCTGAATTACCCTTCCTGAGCCACTGCGTGGAAACTCTCAAGTCTGTAAAATGGCATAATCATGTAGCTGACTGACCTCTCTTAGGAATCACTGTCTTTTTTTGCCTAACACCCAGTGTCTTAACAATCCCTATTTTATATATAGATGTTCTTTATTCAGATGGGAGGGTAAACCTGGCCTCCATGAGTCCATCTTAAAAGAATAATTTTTTTTTTAAATGTCTGCCTTGTCAAGGATCCCTTTTAGTTTTTGCCTTGTCTAACAGCCAATGTTTGTTTGGTTCCTGATACCGAAAATTTAACTTAACCACCATTAAGAGAATAGCACTCACACCAACTAGATCTAGTAGCCGGTAAGAAAAGAAAAGAAACTGGTTGTGTTTCTTAATTTTTATTCTGTACATTTCCACACAATTCACAATACAGAAAAAGTGTCCAAAAAGTAACTGTAACTAGTCAATTTCGTTTTCAGAGATTAGTTCAGTCTCCCAAATTAATTCCATTGAAAATCTCTGTAGAGCAACACAGTGATCAAGATACTTTATATAAATAGGAAATGCAAGAAAATTAGGGAAAAATACTTTATGACTTTGTTACAAAAAACTCCATTCTTCCCTTCCCCACCCCCCCATCCCACCCCCCTCCCTCCATTTCATATTCTCTGGATCCCACTTCACCTGGAAATAAAACTTCATCAACTTACTGCCACAGCTGCTACTTTTTTTTTTTTTTTTTTGGACTCCACCTGCCAGTTGGCAGCTCTGCAAAAGCATGGCTCTGGGATGAGATAGGGCAGAATCAGAAATGAAAGAGCCCTTTATAATGTGACTGCAACTCTTCACACAGATGTAGCCTCTAAGAGTGAACTACCCATAGCCAAGGGTCCTCTGGGTGCCCAAGAATCGTTTCCCACTCAGAAATCAAATTAAACAAAATATATTCATTCATATGGAACTGAGATTGTCCTCTGTTCCTTAACTCTTTACAGGAATGATTTGGCCCACTTTTGATCAGCTGTGATCCATATTATACTCAGATTCACAGCTGTCACTTAACCACTGGTAATAAATAAATAGAAACTAAAAAAAAAACAACACAAAAAAACCCCCAAAAAACAAGACTAACTTTTACTGAAACTAATTCGGACTCTACCTTCTCAAAGATATGTGTTGCAAAATATTCTACTGTGCTAGAATATTTCGTCTATGAAAGTTCTGAACCTCATTTCCCAGAATAGCAAGAAACCCATACTTCCCAGCCCACAACCAGGGTATTAGCAAGCATCGATCTGAGTTCTAATTGCATTGGAAATTAGGCATGTGGTCAGAGCCTCAGTCCAACCAATAGGGAATGGAGAGAAGGGAATGAAAAATTGTAGTGTTAAGAAAACCCAAAAGGTCAGGAACTATTTGGATTCATTATACAAGGTGCAGTAAATATCAAAGCTGGATAGTATCTTAAAAGTGATAAATCTCACCAACATATCTCACAGTTACCGATAAATTTAAAACAAAATATGGGGTAAACCAATTTACAGCTGTCATTGGTTTATTTTTACAAGACAATTTGTAAACATCCCCTATTCTATAATTTTAAGAAGAAATATTATATATAATCCCCAAAATAAAAAAAAGTTAGTCTTTGAATTTTTAAGGATTGAATATACTTAGACTTATGAAAAAACCCTAAGTTGTCCTTATTTCTCTCAAATTTTACCATAGACCATCACAAATCTGTGGACAGATCTAACCTCCTATGAACACATAGAGAAACTCCTTCAACAACAACCCAGTCCTGAGCAAAGCTCTATTAGAAAGTTCTATTACAGGAATCCTCTCCTCCCCTAAATTCCACACATAATTCTTCTAAGCTGCATAGATTGAATATTTCATGATATTCCTTGAAGCCACTTTGAACAAGTTCAATCTTTTTCTACATCTTCTGAATTTGCTTTTCATGAGGATCAAAGTTTGCTGAGAGTATATATTAATTTATGTGTGGGTTGCCATGGCAATTTGTGTGAAGACTGGAGCCTTATTATTGTCCTACTCTTGAGAATCTTTTCTCATACCTCTGCTCTTCCTTTACCTTCTGGGGCAAGGGTGAGGTGGGGGAGAAAGTGGACTGGGAGCATTTTCTGAGCAAGATTCCAGATAAGAGTCCATTTTTTAAGACTATCTCAATAGTGCCTTCCATTGAGCCAACCTGAAATCTAGGAACTCAAGTCTTATTATTATGGAAGAAAGGGAGAATGAGCAATTAAAAGTATAGCCCACAGGGCACCTGGTGGCTCAGTCAGTTAAGCATGGGACTCTTGTTTCCGAGTGGAGTCATGATCTCATGGTTTGTGGGACTGAGTTCCACATCAGGCTCCTCACTCAGTGGGGGGTCTGCATGAAAGATTCCCTCCCTCTGCCCCTCTCCCAACTCACACACACGTGCTCTCTCTAAAAATAAATAACTCTTTAAAAAAGATTTAAAAAATGGACTTAAAAAGAAACTATAGTCTACAAACATAAGAGCAACATTAGTCTAGCGATATAAGATTAAGTCCTACTTAATGGCAATAAGTTATAAGAACTGTCTCTACGCCTCTTCACCAGGAACTAGAGATCTGCCCTGACTCCAAGCCCCAGCCACAACCACATGCCCCAAACAACAAATGGGTAGGAAGTAGGAAAACGAACACTAGATCCTTTTTTTTTCTCTTTACTGAACCTGTGATTGTTCTGCCTTAGTAGAAACACGTATCTTACTCTGGAGATTTGGTAATTGGTTAGCAATGGACAGAGAATTGTGTGTGTGTGTGTGTGTGTCTTTGCACACACAAGTGTGTACACGTGCAGGTGTGTATATAAGCAGAGCAAATTCTTTCAGGGTCATGAAATACCTGCTTATCGATGAGCTGGGATATATTTGCAATGACTGGTGTTTTTACAAAAAAACTTTAATTGCCATCTACATGGCAGAAACCTAGAGAGGCTGAGGGCTCTAAACAAGTTCTTGAGTCCAAAATCACAGAAATCTAAAACTAGAAAATATCAAAGGAGTCGTTTAGTCCTTTAGTCGTTAAGCTCCCTCATAATTAAGGAAGTGCTTTTTCCTGTTCCCTCATTTGGTTGTTAATCTTCTCTTAAATACTGGAAAAAAACCCTTGCTGCAGTAAGTCACTTTGTTTCTCAGAAAGCCCCAATCATTTTTCTGGATGTGTAATGTTTAGGGAAAAAAAAAGAAATCCTTTTACAAGTAATTAAAGCCACTTCGTTTTCATGTCTGTTAGAACTCTTCTGTCCTTGCTTTCTTCTGCAAATTGTCTGCCCTAGAGAATTTGAATCTCACCGTTCTACTTTACCTGTCTCCTCCAAACATTCCTGTTCCTGATTTAACTTTGTCCTGTTTCCACATCAAACATCCTTCTTCTACATGGTCCCTGATCTGCCTGTCGAGGTGCCTTGTAAAAGATGAGAGCAGGAATTGAAGAATCTCTCTAGTCTGTTTATTCTTCCCATTTCAAGGTCAGCAGAACTCCCGCAGGTGTATCAGACCTCTGTGTACATGACAGCAGGACAGACGTAGATTTGCACGGCCCCCCACTTGGAGCAAAGGAGTCTTGAATTGCAAGCCCATTTTCACCACTTTTGGGTGCCGAATTCTAAAATATCATTCCAATAGTGACTTCCAAGGAGAGAAGACAATACTAATATTTTTAAATGTTGAGAATCATAGAGAAACCCGAAGTCATCCTCGGTGTTATCTTCTTGTGAAATCCACCCAGGCACCAAAACATTTGACCTTTTTTTCCACTTGGACTTTGCCCAACCTGATAGGCCTCTGGTAGCAAAACCTTGGACTTTTTAACTTCATATTTTCCCTCAGTTCTACCCAACTCTTGCTGTGAGATGCTAAGTCATTATCTTTTCAAGGAGGCACCTTCTAAATTATGGAAATCTGCATGATGTAAAACAGCAGTGAAGGCAAGGAGGGGGAACTGTTTACTTAACAAACATCTACCGTGGACGTGTTAGTCTATAATATGCAGAGACCTTCGTTCTGGCTGTCATTCTAGCATTTACTATAGGAATCTGCGCAAGTTGAATTCACTGGGTTGGGATTTGGTTTGTTCACCTAAAATGATCTGCATGATCCATCTCATGGGTTTGCACCAAAGCTCAAAGGTGTCACAAGGGCATTGAAACGCTAAAACCCTAAAATTTTAAAAATTACTGAAATTGTAATAAAGAGTACAGTAACAGTAAGCAGTATACATTTAACTTGATTCAACTATTCTCTATTGAAAGCTATATGTGTTTCACTAAAAGACTGAGAAACAAGATCTTTTCAGTTGTTCCCACTAAGAAGGGTTCCCTTCCAGATGCCATTTGGCTCAAAGTAGGCAAACTCTGGAAGCGTTCAGAATTATCACTTATCTCCATGGGTGAGCACTCCCTAGCAGTTATCACGCCTGCAGCAGAAGCAAAGGCATTTTCCATTATTGTCTTTTGTGTCTGTTTACTTGGATCCCAAATACCTTTTAGGCAAAATTTTCCTCTGTGGTTGTAGATGACATTTAATTGTGAGAATATCAAGTCACAGTGCTTTTTTACATTGGATGGACAGTAAAACCAATTTCCAATAGGACTTAAGAATGCCTAAGAACATTCATCAAAATCCGTGACGCTTCCAGAAGCATTTTGGAATAAGTTAGACCTCTGAGTATGTCTGCTTTGCAATAGCTCTTAAATTCAGGCTTCATTGGTTTAAAATTTTTAAAATGAGAACCAAAAGTCATTCTCTCCTAGATTTTTTCCTCTCAATGTGGTTTTTTAAAGATTAAAAATCAAGATTTTCATAAATCTTAAAAATGAAGTTCTGCCATTCATCATTTAAAAAAAAAACCCCAAACTTCAAAAACTCACAGCACCTGATTCCAGCCCCTCAGATGAAGGTTCCTAATCACAGCATCCCTCCAGGTGGTCAGGGAGCCTCAGTTCAAACAGTCACAGGGGCTGAATGCGTGTAATTCTGTAAGGGTGCCCACTCCACTCCTGGACAATAGTTTTACTCCATTGTTGTATTCAGTTAAGACCCACTACAAATTTTGCCTATTAGCTTCTAGTTCCATCCTCGAGAAATAGTATGAGTTTTAACTCTCATTTGCATCTTATTTCTGTCCCTTAAAGTCTTGGTCACAAATAAATTTTTAAGAACAGGACCAAGACTCTTAGGAAAAGGAAATGCAAAATACCGTTTCTTTCCTTTATTCATATTCTCATTTCATATTTCATAGAACTCAAACATCGCTGGCTGAAGAGTGACTGGTATGTAAAAGCCTGATGGGTTCCCCAGGGCATGCTTCCCTGGTACCATGTGCTATTGGAATCTGTCTTTCCTCCCAGGCTGCCAGCTCCATGAAGTCAAGAGTTTGGCTCTTGCATTCATTCTTAGATCCTTAGCATGTTGCCTGCAGCAGAGTAAGGGATAAATTATTTTTCATACAAATGATTAAATATACAAATGTATGCTTGACTCTTGAACATATGATTGCATACAGAATGCCCGAATACATATATAGACTCTAGAATCTGTCTACCATGAGGATACCATTCAATATTCAAATTTCTAAACGACAATGCTTCAACAGCCTAAGAATTATTTTTTCTGCTTTCTTTTTGGGATCAGGTCAGTGCTGTGCGTCCTGGCAGAGTAGGTTTTCTAAGGGCACTCCTCCTTGCTCAGTTCCTATTTTTAGGTTTCTCAGTAAACTGTGGGAAGTCAGCATAAAATCCATGGATGGCCACTAGGAGTATAACACGTATCTAATCCAGGCATCTAGGTGACTTAGGGGAGCACATGGTTTATGTCACCAGGTGTGGAAGAAGCCGCCATGATTTTGGACACCCACGGTAGGACTAAGACATATGTGTACTAAACCTCTATGGCAGATGGCTTCTCAGAATGAGGCATGTCATAACTCTATAAGGTGATCAAAGTCAGTGGACATATATTTGTCCTTCAGGCAAAATGGATACCTGTCCCAGAAGGTAATTTCATTTTGATCCGTTTTGAGCAGAATACCAGGGGAAGATTTGGGTGTCTGTATGACAAAAGGACTGACGGTGGTGGCCGAAAGTCTAGAAGGACTCTTATCATGGTCAGAAACTGGAGGGACTAGAGATGAATGAAGACCAGGACACAGAAAGGGATGGGGCCAAAGTCCATCTGAGAGACCAGACAGAGAAAAACTACAGCAATCAGCCGAATATGGAATTCAGAGAATGAGAAAGTAGAGAGATTCAGAGAAGGTTCTAGTGAGAGCTGGGTAGAAACGATTTTATACGAATGTTAAAAATCAGTTAGAAAAATCTCTTATTCAATATATGTTCTACTTTTTTCTTACCCAAACTGAAAATGATCCATTTAAATAGAGCAATTGATTTTATTTGATGGCTATGGTGCATCACTTCAACAATGATCTATCTTATTTTCAAACAGCATAACTGAATTGAAGACGGCACTGTTTTCAGTGATTTTCATGAGCTCCTCCTACGGGAAGGAAGCCAAGCTCCTCAGACCCCAGCCCATACCCCAGTTCCTACACACCTTCCTGGCAGCAGTTTGCCCTCATTAAATATCATTAGGCAACGTGGGGAGTGTTAGCCCTGCAAACTCAGCCTCGTAAAGTGAAAGGAACATGACAGAGAAAGAAGCTCTCCATTTGTGATCTAAAAATAGCACAGACAAGTCTCTGGGCTCAGGTAGGTCTCATGCTTCATGGAAGGTAACCTAAACAAGCATAAGACCTCTTGGTCGTGGACTTCATGACACAGGCAGGCAGTAGCAAACGCCACGTGTAATTGGCTGCAGTAAGAGAAGTGAGCTTAGCAGCAGTAAAAACAACAAAGAATAAAGGAAAAAGTCCTGTTGGCTTGTCTTTGCCTGCTGATGTTGACTATACATAGAGAGATGATTAGCATGCTTCTAAAATGCTTTGTCTGCTGGAAACCTGTGCAGTAATGTGTGTATAGTATATGTATAAATATATGCTATACATACACATGTATACTAATAAAATATTTCTCTGTGTGTGTGGGGGGGGGCCTGTGTGTACAGAGTCTTTCTGACATAACATTCAAGCAACAATGTCGATCAGCGTTCACACTGTTCACTCTGGGGAGTGGGACTCAGGCCACTACAGGAGCACAGAGGAACACCTTGACCTTGCCTGTGATTCTCATCTGTGCTCTTAGAACTTTTTTTTTTTTAATGAAAAGCATGTTCTACCTCTATGATTAAAAAATCTAGATGTTTGAAATAAAGTGGACATGTAAAAAAATAAAACTGCTGCCCCATGTTATTATAAGACATGGCTATTACGAGAAGTCTAGGAAATGAATGTCAGAAATCCTTTAGGCAAAGAAATGGTTACAAGGTCCTAATGCAAACTGCCTGCTGAGTATCTCCCAACGCCAACACACCTGCCTCGGCACTGACGCCAGCTTCTACGAGGGGCTAGGAGCAACGTGTTGTGCAGGGCTGCCCATCAGCAGTCACTAATGTCATGGCCGTGCACTTGGCAGCTAAATTCTCTTCTTCAGAAACTGCATGGGTTTTAGGTTATAGGCTCCACCGAGGCAACCAGAACTCTCAAAGTGAAATTTGCGGCCATGGTGTTTATTTCCTTCTTGGCTTCTATTTTTTTAATCAGTCCTTGAATGTGATAAAGCACAGCTTCACGGGGGTGGGGGAGGGTGGGGGTGGTGGGGGTGGGGGGGTTCCATTTCATTAAATATGCACTCCTGGAATACGTGGCTCTGAAAATGACTACTTGAAGGTTCTCTCGTGTCGTCTGACAATAAGTCTCCATCTTGCATGCCCCCCCCATCAGCCAAACCCACAAACGGGATCCCAGAGCAGACAGCATCAGCCCATGAAGGGCTCTTCTGCACCAAGCACAGAGGACTGACAGCTAAGCCAGCCACGCTCCAGGACTGTCCCAGGAGGTTTTGTAGAAAATGGTATTCCTGTAAGTATATAGTTTTATGTCTTTTAAATTAAACGTTTGTGGGTTTACAGATAAGACGAGGGCCAGACCACTGGCTTCTACCCTTTCTGATGGCCCATTAAAGGGCATACTATATACTTGAGCTGAGCTGGAAACTCTTGGAGCATATGGCCCAGCTCCTTGTGAAGGCCAGGACTGTCACACACAGTGATCAACTTTAAAATATGCTATAGGAGGTAGGTTTAATATTGAATCCATTCAATATGTCACCGTTCTGTTCATTTTTGATGTTCTTTTCTTGGAAAACCCAAGTCCTAAGGGTGTTCGCTTTTTCAAAGAGATACTTGCCTTGGCTGTACATAGTTTCTCATCCATAATGTAGAACTTTTGGGGGGGGCTTGGAATGATTTCCAAATGTATCAGAACCCCGACAGTAGTCATTACCTTATCTATTTTCATACCAGGAATTTACTTATGACTTCAGTTGGACCTATTTAAATTGGCCCATAGCCATCTATACCCTAAATTTTCTCTGGGCTGCTTTGAAGCATCACAAAGAAATATGAGATGGTAGATGGTGAAAAAAGCCCTTCATCCCAGAAATGGCAGCTGGGTAACCAACTGTGTGACCAACTATTTGGCTTAATCTCGGGAATGGAAGGCACCATTCAAAGCCAGATCCCAGTCTGTTTTAAGGATTATATTTCTGTCATCACAACATCTCTCTGATGGTCCCACCAACCGAAAAACTCCCTGATGAAGCCCAGTGATTAAATTCTCCTGGAACCTATTTTTTCCAGTTTCTGGAAATAATCTACTGCCGTCGTCCTTACCGTACCATGAAACCCAACGAATAATTCCATTTCTAAGACTGATAGATGGAAATAGATTACTCATAACCAACCTATGCTTCCACAGCTGGAAATAACACCAATAATTTGATTTTGAAACAGCTAAGAGGTACTTCATCCCCATCCATGGAGAAGCTATTTTTCCTTAACACAGTATTCATATCTGTCCTCTCAAAATGATATGTGACCAAAATGTGATTCAGGTAAGCAATGCGTCACCACTGGAACTTTAAAGTGAATGCGGAAATACAATCGTATGTATGTTCACATGCAGAGACACTAGGGAAGCACTTTGCTTATGTCTAAGAACAAAATGGAAGAAAGCTCCCAAGACATCAGCTTTAGTCTGAAACAACCCTGGATCACCCACTTTCATTTCTGACTTCTACCCAAGTCAAGTAGACATCTTCACTGAAAGTTAGGAGCCCTTTCCTCCTGCTCCTGTAGTTATCAGAGTTTCACTAGAGGGGCCTGGAAGTACTCAGTGATCTGTGGTGGGATTCAAAGTTGTAATTCCAACGCCAGAAGACACATTTCTGGCTAGGCTCCCACAGTGGGTTTCTCCTAAGAATTTCCTGGTAGGGGGAAACCTACCCCATATGTAAGAAATGGGATTGCGGTGCTATCAGGTATGACCTTGGGACCTGACAAGTAAAGGTGAGGCGTCCATTGGGAAGATCCAGCCGTCCTGGAAATCCGGCAGTGGAACTCATAAAACAAGGCTTTGTCCTTGGGACAAGGCTTGCTCGGGATAAGGAAAACCAAACATTCAGAAGGAAAACCTAAAATGGGCCCCCTCTCACCACTACACCCAGGGGTCTCTACTTATTAGCCTCTGTGCAACACGCCAGCGACTGTGTTCTTGCTTGAGTGAGTTATTTTGACATATGTTGCTACTTTTGCATTGGCTGTTTTATTTCAAGTCAATTAGCCTGCTTTCTATCACCGCTTGAGAAAGTCTAGAAGTAAACGCTGTCACAGTGCTCCATTTCCTGTAACCACAGTCCCCACACATGGTTTTCTGCTCAGCAGCTTCAACAGCACTTAAAATCCAGTGGTTCCGCCAAACCAGCCGTGGGCCTTCCTTTAATCCTTTGCTTGTTTCTATTGCAGCAAAAGGCAAAGATGGCTACACGTAGGCAGTATGGGGCTGTGCCAACAGCCCAAGCTGAACCAGTCCTTCATGGCTATGAGCAATGGCCCTGCACCCAGGGCCGGCCCCCGGGTTCCCTCCCATGCCACCTCACCATACCTCAGCGATACAGCACACAAGTTGACATTATCCGTGTGGCACGTCCCAGCTCCTACAGGATGACAAGGGATGAGGGAGGGAGGGGAGACATGCAAACAGTCACTAATAGTCTCAGTATATTTCGTCTTGGAAATGGAAGCAGCTTTACACTTGTGTTTTTGCAGGACGTCCAGAGGGTTTTCCAAGACTTCCGGAGTGTCTCGTGGACTTCAGAGGCTGAATGTAAAGAGAGCAGATCGTATTTATTTTTGAATGGTGGGTAGTTGCAGTAGAATTGTGTGGTACAGAGGAATCGTGAATGCGTAGGAGGGAGCGGTGCCATTTGTACGAACATCCTGTGAATCTCGAAAATAAATTATACAGGTGAACACAGAAGTTCATGCTACTTGCTGGAAGCAATAAGGATCAATATTTGTGGAATGTGTATTCCACAAATCTCCAGGTATCCTGCCTCTTCCTCAGCGGGCTATCATGTTCGGTTGTACATCTGGTAGCCCTTAACAACTGGTGGCATGGTCTCAGATAGATTCTTGCAGAGAGAGACAGATTTGTGGATTCCATCAGCTTCTTCCAGGGGAACTGCCCGATCGCCGGGAGGGCACAGGTGATATACTTGCTCAGGTTCTCTTTGCGATCTACCAGGGTCAAACAGCAGTTTCCAGGTCCTCATGGCCAAGGATCTTATAGTTCTGGCGGCTTTCTAGATAAGCAGCCAAATCTGGGTCTCCAGCCTGCTGTGCTCTGTCTTGAGGTGTCTTACCCTAAAGGTGACAGTGGGAAGGAAGGAGACATAAATACTTGGAATGAGGAATTTTTTCTTTTAAATCATGGAGGTATTCAAAGATTACTCACTAAAGGACTTTTCCAAGCTTATAGTTTTAAAGTTGACAAGACACTTTCAAATCTATTGTTGCGTTAAACATGCGAGGTTGGTAAGTTGGAGAGAAAGACATGATCACTTGACAGGTGGGGCTTACATCTGAGGAAAGTGGGGTTCAGAGTGACTGAGTCCACAGCAGGAAATGGTGTGGCACAGTGAGTTTGGGAACCCCAATTCTTTCTGGCAGAAAGGCAAGAGGAATCACCGAACAGAAAAGTAGGAAGTAGGCATTTGGACTTCCGATGCCAGACTCTTCCATTATGCTAAACTCAGGGAAGCAGCGAGTAGAAAATGAGAGGACTGGATGCCTGCAAATGATCTAAAGATGTTTCTTTGCTGGTTCCAAAGTCTTCAGTTAAGTTTTCCCAATTCAGAACTATCTTGTCTCTCCAAAAAGTGAGTCAATTTCTGACTATAAAAGTGATGGGTGTTGATTAAATAAACTTGGAAAAGCACAAAATCGTCAGGAAGAAAATAAAAATCACCAATAATTCCCATACTGCACTAAGATAACTGCTGCTAACCTTCCACAGAGTAGCCAGTTTGTCTTTTTCTATGGTTCTACACATAAAAATTTTTGTAAACAGAAAACCACATGATGGGATATCTGGGTGGCTCAGTCAGTTAAATGTCTGTCTCTTGATTTTGGCTCAGGTCATGATCTCAGAGTCCGGAGATCAATCCCCATGTTGGGCCCCATATCAAGCATGGAATCTTAAGAGTCTCTCTTTCCTTCTCCCTCTGCTGCTCCCCCTGCTAGTGCTCGCTTGCGCGCACGCTCTCTCTCAAAAAAAACCCAAAAAACCCCAAAACCAAAAAAAAAAAACCACCCCATACTCTGTTAACATCCTACTATGTAACACATTTTTCCACTTAATATATCAAAGCTTTGATGTCATGCAATGTTCTTCGACATCATCTTAAAGGATTGTATCATTTCTTGCAGCCTACTCTAACGCCATATGTCTATTTACACACACACACACACACACACACACACAAATATTTTTGGAACGAGGTCAACGCATAGAATTCAGTAGTAGAAGGAAGGAAGGTCTCCATTCTTCTGAATGCATATCGATATTATCTAACGCTCCCTGAAACTTATTTTTGTTCAGTGATATGGCTTTATCCATTTAAAAAGTGATATTAAATTTGAAAAGGTGGAGGCATGGTCTTGGTACCACAGAAATATCTCCATGTACAAGTGCACACGAGTGTTACAAAAATTACTGAAGGCTTCTCAGCCTCCACTGGAGTCACTACAACAGAGAGCATCAAGCTCAATGAAGCCTCCTCCATGTAGCTTACAAGGGTAAGTGGGTAGAGGATAAAAGGAAAGTAGCAGTGGCACTGGATTCTTTCTAAAATTTTACTTATTTATCTGGGATTTAATACTGAGCCACTAGCTTAAAGTTCCTACAGTAAGTTTTTCCAACTTATTTATCATATTAGTAGACTATCTGGTCTTCAAAATTAATGATGTTGGAATTACTAGCTTCAAAGTATTCAGAGAGGTGAAGGGGGGTGGCTCTTGAGCCAATTTTTAAAGCAACTGTTCGGCATCAAGAGAAATTCTTAAGATATTGCTTCTCTCCAAAAAAGAAAAAAAAAATCTAGGAAAAGATCCAGTCATAATTATGTTCTGGTTTAGCTTTGCATAAAATTACAAAATGGAAAAATTAACAAATCTCCCGAAAGGATAAAGCATAGATTATTTCATATGGTAAGACCTCTAGAACACAACGTTGGGGGAACATAAGCATTCTACAATAGCACGAAAAAAAAACAGCCTGACCTCACTGACTAAAAAAAAAAAATGAGAGAGAAAAACAGGCATACCTACATGTGAAGAGAGATCATTAAAATTTTAATAGTATATAGGTCCTAGAGTGTGAGATTTCTAGTGATTTATCTTTTTAGATATTCTTTGCATTGCTAGAGTTGTCTATATAAGAATGCACTATATTTGTAATCATAAAAATAAGGAAGCTGTGTTTTGGAAAAAAGCATGCACCCAAGTAACACGAAAGAGGACACAATCTCAAGGAATGTGGAGCCCATTTATCTGATTCAGAAACTTAGAAAGATAAACAAGACCAATCTGCTCAGGGGCCTGGTGTCGTCCCCAGTCTTTTCTCTGTCTCTTTCCCATTGCTCGTTTTTTCTTTTTCTTTTGATTTTCTGAGGTGAGTGTATAGTCCTTTGTGTGGTAAATAGGCAACTGCCACCCTGGAGGGTGAGTTCACCCAGCCAAGCCAACCTACCTGAAATCAAGGCCTCCCCTGATCCTGCCTATAGGGTTGGTGTTTCTCCATCGGAGAGTTTAAGCGCAAATATCATCTGGGAAGATTAGCCCATGGAGCACTTAGCTGCCACTTGAAACCCTACACCCACTTAGCTAACCAGACACGGCTTAACATGTCCGCCAGCCCTAGGCAGGAACCCAGGCGGCCAGGGACCTCCCTTGGAGAGCAGGGATCTGCTGGGCTGCGGGGGGCTTGGAGAATCACGCGATGCAGAGGGCTCAGAACGGGGTTGAAAGGAAAAGAGGTCCACATGGGAGACAAGTTATTTTATGGCATTCACCGGAGTCTGAGGACACCCCAGGATGAAAACGGCCCAAAGCAGTTGCTCATCGCTTGAAGAAGTCTCATGGGGCTCAAGTCCTATAAGGAATATGTCTGTGCTCCTCGGCTACATTCATCAGCCCCGAACTTTGGTTATTCAGGGCCTTAGCTTAATGAACCCTCATCTCTATTTTAAAATTCTTCTCTGCAACCCTTGACAGTTAAACGGTTTGTTCTTTCTTCACCTCTACCCAGGATGGTTTCTCAGAGCTGCTCGGGCTCCTCTGGGGCACCGATGCTCTGTACTAACCGTCACCCTGCTTCCCTTCTCCTGGGCTGCAGTCCCCAGGCTGCACCACTGAGCTATATACCTCTTCCTTTGCTCCAGCTTGCAGGCCTTTCCTTGGTGCTCTCTGTAAATGGACGACTCACGCTGCAGCCTGATCTCAGGTCTCCTGACCAGAGTTTCTCCTGATACCTGACCTCTACCTATTGGCGTCTTTCTGGTCAAGGTTGGCACGTAGGTCACACTATCAGTTTCTGGCCTCACCACCCTCTCCCTAAGATATGAACACACTTTAAATTCAGACCGACATGCCTTTAGCTGTGGGGACACCAACCATGTTTCAAGTCCTGATGCCAGATAACCACTGTTAAGCCAAGACATTACCCAAACCACACGAGAAAACTGCACTTTATTACTTTGCTGCCGCACTTCATCCTGTCGATTCGGGGGTGAGGGTGGGGGGGGGGGTTACTCTGTCACCACAGGAGAACAACTCACCTAGGGGGCGGGGGTCAAAAGAGCTGCATCTGGATTTGGGCTCGGCTCCTGGTCTCAGGGCACAGAGCTCTCTTTTGGTTTCAGTTTTCACATCGATAAAATTCCTGCCCTAATTTCAGGGGTTAACTTTCGTATAAAAATATACGAAAATAAGTAGGAAGAAACTTAAAAAAAAAAAAAAAGAAAGCCCACATAGAGGCACCGGATTTAAGACTGTAACCCTCTCTCCAGACTGACCATTCTGACAGAGACGGCTAAGGATCTGGGCACCGGGGACGCAGGGCCACAGAAATCACAGACCGGAAGCTATTCTAGATAAAGTCGCTGAAGGAGAAATTCCAAAGCAGTCCAATGTCCGCTACCCCTCTCCCAGGGCTCTGAACCTCACTCACTTCCCCGCAACTTGGCTGCTGGTGTTGGGCAGGACAGCCCCGAAGTCCCAAGGCCAGCACTTTCAGAGGTTTATAAAGTCCCATAGGCAAGCACACACCCTCCCCTTTGTGCTTATACATTTAAACTACAGTTTCTCTAAAGGAAGCACTTTATTTTTTCCTCCTTTTTCCAAAGCCCCAGGCACTTCCATAAGCACAGAAAGGATGCCTTTGCTGGGAGCACAAGCGAAGGCCATCGTGCGGGGGCGGGAGGATGTTTGCACTCACTCCTCGAGTTACCTTGGAGTCCGTCTTTCTCAGAGATGCTCCCGCGTCCACCAGAAGCTGGCACACAGCCCGGTTCCGCTGGCAGGCAGCCTTGTGCAGTGCGGTCTCACCCCTAAATCAAAGACGAAATGGGAAACCACCCATAAAGGGGCTGGGGGCGGGGGTGGGAGTGGGGGGAGGCGGCAGGGAGGGCGTGAAGGGAAGGGCACTTCTCTTCCCCGCTGCTGAGGTTCTGTGCTCGGCAGCCTCCTTCCCTCTCCGCAGCGGAGCCCAGGGCGGCTGGGCGCATTCGGGGGAGGTGGCTGAGGGGGTGTCTAAAAATGCCTTCGGTTAGTCATCAGCGAACCGTGATATCTGCCTGCGTGATTTTGTTTTCGACCACTGCGGTGTGATTTAGGAAACACCCCGTGGCACTGTTGAACACACTGATGCGGAGGGATGGGGCTGAGCGCGGTGGAACAACTTCCTCCGAGGACGTTTGGGCAGAGCAGAGGGGCACGGGATCGAGGAGGGCGCCCAGGGCGGGCACAGAAGGCCGCAGGCCTTTCCCGCGCGTCAACACAGGGCTTGGCAGACCACCATCCGGCCCGTGGGGGAGTATCTCCCCGGGACCGAGTGGGGAAGGGCCAGGTCAGCACCAGCCACCCTGCCTACTGATGCGTGGATGGCACGTGCGGGGGTGTGGGCCGCCACAGAGGGCATCTGGGAGAGCTGGGCACGCGAGCTCTCCCCTGCTGGCCGGAGGCCCCGCAGTATAGGAAGACGGCAAAGCTAAGTAGCCATTTCCACCCCCTCTAACGGGCAGTCGAGGGAGGAGGAGATGTCCACTCTAAGTCCAAAGTGGAAAATATGCTTAATGCCAAAGCGTACGGAAAATCAAAGGCAGCCCTTAGAACAAATGCGTAAGTGACAACCTTGCCAAGAGAATGAGGTGCGTGGACAGACTCTCTGTCACAACGGACAGTGTCTTTCCCCTCTGGGAAGTCATAACCTAGAACTCTAGCCTTCCCACTCAGCTTTCATTCTACTCATTTCTACTTTTCCTCCTCCGGACCTCCTTAGCTCCTCCCCACCCAACTTCATCTCTTTTCAAACGTCTTTGAAGTTTTATAGGGCTTTCTATATGGCTTTCAGGGTGAGCTGGTTAGCCTTTCTTTGTTCCTACTTGGGGAGTAGGAGCTATTTTGTTGCCCTAGGAATAAAAGGGTTGAAAATAAACATCATCAGTTTGGGGACCACCCCAGAGAGGATGACTTTCTCAACCAGAGTTTCTCATCTGAACCGCAGCACGTAAAAATGATTGGAATTACCATATTCTTAATTCTCCAATGGTTGTATATACCTTGTTTTCCATTCCAGACCCAGTATAGGTTTCATCACAAGCAAAGCACGCCATAGGGTATTAGGACTTAATTTTCTCACAAACTCCAGTTGAGAAAGAGTAAATAAGAAAGGTAAATGTATTTATTTAGACTTCTCAGTAGTCCATGATGAACCAGCGCAAAACTACCTTGCCTGTAGGAAGCTCTAAATGATAAATAGCAATGACTGTGCATGCAATCATTATGATTCTTGTCATCAATTTTTATTGTGTAATTTTTGATTTAGAAGATTAGCCCTGCACGGTTATAAATACAATTGAAAGTGAACTTCTTATCACTGACATTTAAATTATCTGTTGTAGGCTCTATAGACTACCTTTTTCTCCAAATATGTTCCGAAGAAGATAATCTAGACTATGTAATGAAAGGCAACACTCACGTTTCGCTGTCTGCCATATCCAGTAACTCGGAAGGTCCTGAATAAGAGGAAAGCAAGATGCCATCAAAAATAAGTTCAGAAACTAACCATTAACAAAACGTCTATAGCCACGGAATTAAAACACCTTGGAAAGCTGAGTAAAATAGAGTCATTTGGTAAAAGGGATAATAAGACCACCTCCCCTGCTCCACCCCCTTGAAAAGAAAGGATTTCTCTATTCCTATTCACCAACCTCCCCACCGCCCCCAATCAATATGCGTGGAATGATACAGCTTATGTTTTTTTTTTTTTTTAAATATTTTATTTATTTGACAGAGAGAAACACAACGAGAGAGGGGACACAAGCAGAGGGAATGGTAGCGGGAGAAGCAGGCTTCCTGCTGAGCACGGAGCCCCATGCTGGGCTAGATCCCAGGACACTGGGATCATGACCTGAGCCAAAGGCAGATGCTTAACGACTGAGCCACCCAGGCGCCCCCAGCTTATGTTTTTAAAGCAGCTTTCACTCAGGTTGAAGAAATAAAATGAATCAGAATAGAGTAAGTGAGAAATAACTAAGTGGTTACCTTGGGAGAAAGGGGACACTTTGGTGGGCTTTGGGGATTGTTTATCATTCCCCAGCGGCAGATTGTTTGAGACGGGGTTTTATACAGTATAATTTTAAAGCTACAAGATATCATAGATATCATCCAGTCCAATATCTATCTTTTAGAAACAGAGGAAAATTATATTTTTCATAAAACTTCCCTTCCAAGACCTGGAAGAAATGTTATGCGTAAACGCCAAATGATTACAGATGCTTCCTTAGGACCTGAGATGTCGGGTGAGTTTGTGCACCGCTGATGTTCTATTTGTTCCCCAATTAAATCATCCAATCTGCAAACAATGCCTGGAATGACCACCTTTCTACCTTCTGCACCACCGCTTCCCTCCCCAGCCCTCCTGTACTCTAATCAGTCTGCAGGCATCAGCTGAGACACACTTTCTGTAAAGCCCTCTACTCCAAATGCCGCATTAAATGTCCAGCCTACGTGCCCCTTCACTTTGTACACTAACCCTATGTCCTGTAATTAGGAGGGTAACATAATTCATCCTCCAAACTGAGATTGTCCTAGGCAGGTGGGGATATGTAATTACTTTAGTGATCATGACATTTAAACCATAATAAAATCACCTGTTGATTTGTCTCTCTCCACAACTAGACTCTGGTAAACTCCCTTGAAGCTGTGGCTTATGCCTTGTTCACCACATCCTTCCTTGGTGCCTGGTATAGAGCCTGGTACCAAGCTGATGCTTACATGTTTGGTTGAATTCATGAATAAATGTGCTTGGATGTACCAAATGCGGTTCTAGGTATTGGGCATTTTAGTCTTTAGAAATATGATCCTGTTGATTTGCTCTCTGTCTTGTTGGATGTCATTTTCATTGGGAATTGGCTTACGTGATTACTTATTACATAAAAAGAAGGGGATGAAGTCAGGACTTTCCAACCATGAAAGTCACTGGCCGAGAAGATGACTGAGTTGCCATGGGACCTTCACAGTCCTCCGGGTCATCCAAGAAGCTGCCTCTTCTTTCACATCTACTGGCCATCTGGGCCAAGTGAATCTTCCCTTGCACCCTCTGCCCTATTCGTCTCTCCCCTTTGTCCTATTTGACAAATTAGGCTTCCTAATTGGTCTCTGCCTGAGCATAATTAGCATACAGAAACAGTTACTAAGAAAAATGACGAGGTCTCTTTTCATTCAGATTTCCGGGTTTCCAATTCAGCATATTGACTGCTCACTCCCAAGTATTCAACCATGAAAGTTCGCAGTCTTTCACCTGGAACTGCCCCTCCTCAATTTGCTCCAGGTTCCATTTCTTCTTATCAGTCCAACTGGTAACTGTGCCATCCCCTGTCTGTCTCTTGGGCTCTCCCAGCTCACAGAGCTTGTTCCCTCTACTCTCCCAATCCAGAACAACTTTCCCTTTTCTGGCCACATACCTAAATCTTACCCGTCCTGTAAAGCCCCGTCTGTGACAAGGTCTTCTGAAAAGACCAGCTTTGACAGAAAGAATCTATCCCTTCTCTGAACTCCCATAACACTTACTTGGTTCCACCCTTGTATCATGTATTTGCTCTATTTCCTTAAATGAATTAACACTAAATCCCCACCATGTAAGAATATTTATTATTTTATTATTATTTACTATTTTTCTAGCACCCATCCTACGTTAAGGAGTCAACAAAGACTTAACTTGTTAATTTTTTTCCTCAGTCTTGTGATTCTAAGGAAGCATGAATGATGACGCCCACAACAAACACCCAAAGAAGCGCAAGGCTGTATAGTGCAGTGATGGGTACTAGAGCTGAACCTCCTTGCTTCAAAATCCTGGCTCCACCTGCCACTTACTGGATCTCAGGCGAGTTCATTTAATCTTAGTCTCTCGATGGCCACATATATTAAAGAAGCATTGATGGTATTCATCTTACAGGATTGTTGTGAGGTTTCATAAGTTGATATAAGTTATGTGCTTAAAGTGGAAGCTGACATGCTGGCAAGAAGTTTGGATCTGAAGTGTCCTATTCTCTGACTTAAGCAGGTTACACAATGTCTGAGATGTGGAGCATCAGCGGAGGGAGGAAATGTCCTAGGCTCTGCATTTACCTCCATTTACTTTCGAAGCCACTTGTTGACTCAAATCGATGTCCTGAGAACCGATACTCCAGGCCCCCTCAACTGCTAGCAGGGATTTCTCCACAAGGTCAAGAACAAGAATGCTTCCGGTGTCCAGTGGTCCTCACAGAGAGTACCTGCCACCTTCGGCGAACCTTTGGAGCCATTTGTTTGGAAAGCGGTTCCACGAATAGGAGCAACCCAGCCCCACTCCACTCACCGCAGGTCTGTTCCCACCACTCACTGCTAAGTGCCTGCCCATTCAGGCCGCACCCCCTTCCCCCTTCATTCAGCCCTCAGAGCTGCACCCACGGTGGGCCCACCGACTCCAGGGTCCGGGCACCATGTAGGGGGAGGCTGTAGGACCAGCTAAATCTGTGCTAAAACCGTAATCGTTTGACACTCTGAAAGTGGGGACAAGAGAAGGGGCCTTGTTCCTCAAGTGTTTTATAAGAATCACCATAAATGCAGCCAACCCAGAACAACGAGAGTGATCATCCAGTTTATGAGGCAGGCACGCCTATAGCTGCTTATCACTTTCCCCTTCTCTCCTTTTAATCCTCGGCGGCTGACAGAGGTGAGAGGAAGAGGTGCTGCTCCTAAAATGAGATACTCTTGCTCTTAATTAAAATTAACAAAAGTCCAATTATAGGTTTCGTGAAGGAATGGGCTCTGGAATGATGGACTTAATTAACCCAAACTTTCCTCCTCTTCCCATCAATCTATACAATCACAAGAGAGCAGAACGTTTTGAACATTGTCAGGCAAATAGCCAACGAAGAGGCAAGGGTGACAGGGAGCTGATGGCAGGCGGGAGGCACGGAGCTATTTTTAATAGCACAGGTACATTTTCTAATAATTTTTTAACCTGCTTTAAAATAACTGTGTTTGCATAATGCCAGCGAGAAGGGGTTGCAGAGGAATAAGAAGAGGCCTGAGTGCGAGGCCTGAAAGAACAGGCTGGAGCTCCCCTCCCTGTATGTGCTTCCAATGACCTGCTGGGAGCTCCTTCAATGGTATATTATGCTGTTTAGTAGTGTCCCCTGTGGGTTGGTAGCATTGGTTCTCTAATCTTCCGATTTGGCTAGAGAGGCAAAAAAGAATCCACCCAGCCCTCACAAAGTCTCTTTAAAGTCTCTTTAAAGGAAAAAGTATTTCAAAAAAATAACAACTATGATTTTTTGGAAAGTTAATTTGAGTCTCACTCATAAGGGAGAGCCCAAGAAAAAAGAAAAGAGGATGGAACTCTTCCAGTTTATATCCACGGTGAATATGTGGATCTAGGGCTTATTGCATATTTTAGGTTATGCATATGGTCTGATTGTGGATATTTCATGCTATCTCCCTTCAGGAATTGGAAGGAATTCCACGACACTGTTAGCAGCGAGCTCACATGTACTCCCTGACTATGAAAGGACCTCTTGGTTCTCCATCCCTCCTCGGGTGTACTACAATGTCCACATTCAATCCTACAGTTGACCTATACCAGAAAACAACTGTTCAGTCCTGATCAAAGGGACACGTGTGCACGTTTCTCCATGAAACTTACAGAGGCAGATGATCAATCACTCCCCTCCACAACTCTGCACCAGTTGTCACGGAACCATGCATATAATACTTTTATCAATCTACCCTGCATTGTGGTTGTTTATCCGTGTTTCATTGCCCTCACCGGGTTTTGGAACTATGGAGGACAGAGACCATATACTACCCATGAGTCCTGGCCAGTAACCTAACATCATTGTGCTTCAGCTGTGACCCCCCTGCCAGATGGAGGTAACAGAGTTCGCTACATAGGACTGTTTTAAGAAATTTTAAATGGGTTAATATATACAAAGCAATTCAAACCCTAAAAGTTAGCAGTGGCTATCGCTGTAATATTTTTTCTCAAAGGTTCATGGGGGCAGAACTTATTTTTTTAATGAATGAATGAAGACATTTAAAAATCAATGTGGATCCCAGCCAGCATCCTAGTTTTTCTCAAAGAAAGATCCACAAATGTAACATGGATTCAGAAGACTGTGCTACATAGGAAATGGTCTGAAAAATAAGGGGGGAAATGCACTAAGAGGATATACACATCATTCGGGCGAAAGCCAGGGAATGTGAAAGGAAGCCAGACTTCACAAATCTCCCGACACGAGAAAGCGAACAGCACGGTTGGGCAGCCGAGGCTTCCAAACTGCCAGTTTGCCGGCCGGTGCTCATTCCGCTGGCGCTCTCGCTGGGGCAGCCCTGTCCTCAACATTGTCCTTGTATTCTATACGAGATGTCTTTTGTCACGTGCATCCTTCAGTTTGCTTCCCACACCAAGGCATCCAAATCCCTTTTGCTATTCCTTCCACCTCTCCATGGCCTCTCTGTCCCGGGACCTCATTTCCCATCGGTCTCCCTGACGCTGCCAGCAGACCATTCCAAATCCTCCTCTGCCCCAGGACAAAAGCCGCACAGATGTGGGAAAGCTGGCACTGGGAACTCTAAGAGCACCGTCATCCTGTCCCAGCGGGATAGTGGTCATTTCTCTCCTTTCTCTCGGGACCAGAGGCCGAAAAGGGGGGGAAAAAAAAAAAAAAAGAAAAGAAAGACTAGAGACAGAAAATGGGGGAAGACAAAATAAGCCATTGAAATCAAAAAGGAAATGCATGAGTGAGATTTCTATCAGGACACACGGTAGGGGGGCAAAGGGGTGGGAGTGGGAGGGTAAAAACAAAGGAGCGAAATGTGCGGGGTGGTAAAAGCCTAAAGCAACACAAAAGTCTCTCAGAGGGGTACAAGGAGGGAGGAGGGAGTGGGTAGAAAATGTGGTTGAAAGGAGCTGAAAGGCAGGAGCCACTGGGGGACCCTGCCCGGGACCCCTTGGTGTCCTTCCCTCCCCACTCTGTCCCGTGGAATTTTAGCTCCTTTCCTCCTCCATTCTCTCTGCGACCCTCCCGAGGCCCAAATTCCAGTTTTTCATAAAGGAAAACAGCAGGCTGTGCATTTGAGAGAAAGTCCCAAAGAAGATGCAGGACAGAGAAAAATGCAAGCCGCCTGTGGCTTTTCAGAGCCCACCACACCCTCCTGCCCCTCGCCCCACAGCCCCGTTTCAAAAGACACTTAGATGAGAAAGACATTGCTTAGTGTGCTGTCTCGGGAGACAACTCATCTCTCTCGACTTCTGTTTGGGGGGCGCCCTCCCGACTGGGGGCCCCACTGCTTACCATAAATGACCCTTGAAGAGGGGTGCAGAGCAGAGGGGAGAGGGGCTCCCGCCTGAGCAAGTGTGCAGGGTGCCAACAAGCCCCTAGGCTCTCAGGCACCTTGGAAGGGGCCCATGGGTTTCTCAGAATCTTTGTCAAGAAGGCATCTTTATTGTCAGGTCTTTGAGCAGACTTTACAATTTTGATCCTATGAAGTCACAGGAAAGACTTGAACCGAATTAGAAAAAAAAAAAAACAACCAAAAGTTTTGTAGCATTGGAGATTGGGAGAAATGTCCCTCTCCATCTTTGGCACCATGTAAC
The DNA here is from genome assembly GCA_028646535.1 of Procyon lotor. NCBI lineage: Eukaryota > Metazoa > Chordata > Mammalia > Carnivora > Procyonidae > Procyon > Procyon lotor. Next base: position 11,823,267 of record CM053614.1, on the reverse strand, counting down.
ATTGTAGTCTTTTCCCATTTACATGAATTCAAATTGATCAGACTTGCCTACCGCAAATCTGAGGCTGGTTTATAAATACATTGCCACGGGCTGGTGTACATCCTGAATCCCGGCCTCCTGGAAGCCTCTCGGAAAAGGCTGTTTTCCTTGTCAGACCAAGGGGATTCCAGAGTCGCCATGACATAAAATTAGGAGAGATTATTTTACTGACCAGGGGTCACATTAAGAGGAATGTTACAGAGCAGAGAAAGGGTCGTGCTTCCCATGAGCTTGTCCCTGCCTTCGGGAACACTATATTTACAGGGGTTTCTATCATTTAAAAGAGACAAGTTTTTCCGCAAAAAGAGCTTGCAATCTCAACATGCGCAGGCTAATATACATTGTTATCAGTGACTAAAGAGGTTAAAACAAACGGCAACAATGAAAACAGGGGAGCTGAAGCGCTTAGCTCTTGGGGAACCTGCTAACTTAGGCAGGCCAGGCCAAGAGATCTTTATGCATATTCCTGAGTAAGTAGAAATAATGAGATCAACGTTAAGGCGGAAATCGACAGTGCCTATCAGGTTGATAAATGCTAGTTTCAATAAGAAATCCACTGCGAGTTAGTTCCCATTATTTGACTATCGTAAAGAAAGGCTAAAAACCACCACCCTTCAAAACTGCTGTGATTCTTGGACCGGAGAGCGGAGTAAGATTTTATTTTCACACAGAAAGACGGAGTGTGCTTCCTATCTCTCGTCTCTCTCTCAGGTATGTATTGGCTAGTGAGAGATCCTGGTTGAGGTGGGCAAGGAATCAGAGGCCTCCCGTGACAGTGACCTTGACCGTGACTGTGACGGTGGGAACTGCTTATCCATGAGGGAAGAAGTGAGGTGAGCTCCAGTTGTTTTTCTCATTAATCATAAATATTAAACCAACTAATTTATGAAGTCTAAACTGTCCCCCCAAAGACACTGGAAAAATAAACACCTGCCCAAATTAACAGATTGCTCTGTTGTCCTTCAGTTTTGACAGAGAGTTGTATTGAGTGACTCGCCCTGCAAGAGATGCTGGGATGATAGAGAAAGGAGTTTAATATTGGAACGCCAGGCTTTGGTCACAGCACCGAGAGACTAACGTACCAGCTTGATTTCGTGCCGGGCAAAGTATGCGTGCACCAATCCACAGGTGGGGTTTGAAACTACCACCTTTTAGAAGCCCTGTTATTTAAGGCAGCGGAAAAAGTAGTGGGGGAAGTGAAAATCTATGGTTTGGACTAGTATCATCTCGGGTCTCATCACTCATGCCCCTGGGGGCGTGCAGCTGAGGAGAGGAATTTTGGCTTGGTTTTTAGTGCAAGTATGTCCCAAATATTGCACAGGTCATACTTATGCTTAAAAAGGGGGAAATTGTTGTTGCTGAGGAACTTGCAAATTTAAAGAATTATTGTTGCTAATCAACCTGAGGACCCAGAACCAAAGGAAAATAGAAAAGCTGAGGTGTAGGGGATTCCAGGTGGGACAGTAGTTCAGGATACAGAGAAGGTGAGCTCATCATTTTCAACTGAAGAAGACAGAGGCTAAGGGGGGGATGGTAGATTAAATCTGACCACAGATTATTTGCAGCTTCTTTCATGGAGCGGTGCGGGATATTTTGCCCTCCATTCAGTCAAGGCCAGCTCTGTGACCTATTTTAGCTAAAAGAATGCTGCAGAGATAATGCAGAACTTTCTAGCCTGGCCTCAGGACATCTGGAAGCTTCTATCCTGACCCACCTGGAACCCTAGGACTTGCATGCTATGAAGAAGCCTGGGATAAAAGAACGGGGCGAGAAGGAGGCTCAGGTGTCCAGGCCATTCTGGCCATCCCTGCTGAGAGCTCAAACATGAGGGGGAGTCTCCATCTTCAAGACAGACCCCATCACAGTTGCAGCTCCCTGCAGCCTCATGAGTGGAACTAAGGGAGACACCAACAGGTAACTAATACAAGAGGTTTCCAGAACTCTGTGTGTGTGTGTGTGTGTGTGTGTGTGTGTGTGTGTGTGTGTACGGGGGGAACACTAGCTCTTCAGGAGAAGTAGGGGTAAAGAGCGGGGGAGGGGGGTGTTCCTAAATTGTGTTCGCACTCTCACCTAACTCGGCAGAGGGTCTGTGGGTACTGAACAGGTTAAGCTATGCGAACAAGGTTCAATCTTACGGGATAAAGGACAAACTAGGAAGAAAACACTGAGGATGGGCAAGAAGACTTCAACCAGAAGTACTTTAACCCGAGCTAAAGACAAGTAAACTGACAGGATGCATAGGTAAAGCTCCTCTGTATTCTGTATGGTAGAAATCCTGAGAGCTTTTTGAGGAAGAGAAAGATAATCACAGCAGCTCTGTGACTTTATGTGTTGTCTATGGGGCTGGGTTCTAACATTCGGTTCTGCCTCTCGCCAGTTTTTGGAGACGTCACTATGGGAAAGAGAAAACATGTATAATCTGTTTTCATGAAGGACACAAGCAGAACTTATGCTGCCATTGCTCTGTGAGCCTTGCCTCCCCACCCCAAATGCTTTCGTTGCAGTGGGTCAAGTGTGCAGGGGAGTAGAAGATGAAAAGCTGCATATACCAGACACGGCATCAAGGAATACAGCTCACCACCTAGGCTTTCTAGCATAGACAGGCTTGGGACCGTCCAGCCCAGCCTCCAAGGCAGAACGAGATGGTCTAATGATCTCCAACCTGCTTTAACATGCTTTCCTTTTCCTAAACCATTTTCTCCACCATAAGTCAGGCCAAGGGTTCGAGCAAACTCGTCATGGTGAGAAGGAACTGAAGACATAACAAGGTGAGTCAAATGTACCTGACAAATACCTACCTTGTAAAGATTAAATGATAGGATGTTTAGTATAAGCATCTGAAATATAGTAACTGTGTGACAAATGGGAGCTACGTTGTCTACCAGTGGCTTTACGACAGACGTAAAACATCTATATAGAACTGTTTTCAATTGAAGTCTGCAGATGATTATATGTTTTTTAGCCTCAATTGCCTGAAAATAGTGACTGTGTTGTGTGTGTGTGTGTGTGTGTGTGTGTGTGTGTGTGTACACAATGGTCTACAGCAGGTAGCTCCTGTTAAGTACTCCACAAATGTGTGTTGACTGTAAGACATGTTTGTGGAACTGAGCAAAAAGAGGAGCGGAGCGCCTGGCCGACTCCGGCGGTTAAGCGTCTGTCTGACTTGATTTCAGCTCAGGCCACCATCTCAGGGTCATGAGACGGGAGCTCCACGTTGAGCTCCGTGCCTGCTGGAGATTCACTCTCTCCTTCTCTCCCTTCCTCCTTCCTTCATGCATGCATGCTCTCTCATTCTCTCTCCCTCAAAAAAAAAAAAAAAGAAAACAAAAGAGGAGCAAAAAGGAATGGGCATATCTACTAATACACTTACTTTTTTCAGCCTGAATCTGGGTGGCACAGCCTCGCTTCTAGGGCTCACAGGAAATCTTCAGGATCTCTGCGTACCTACACGTGGCAGAGCTGGAGGCTGTCTCACTCCTTCCCCCCTCAAAAATAGCCAAGCCAGGCAGACTTTTCCCTTTACTGCTGTTCTTACTTCCTAGAAATACTATAAACGTGGGAAGCTGGAAGACATGGTCAAGATTTGGGATGCATCTATGTGTTTATGCCCCCATGGGGCTGTCAGAGGAAGATGCTAAGGTACCTGTTACTTCCAGCAACTATCTAACCACGGAAGACAGGAGAGTCCCAGATGTTTTCAAAGAGACTGAAGTGTGGCTTAAGTTGAAACGATGCATGAGATTCAAACAGAAAAGAGAGAGAGAGAGAGAAACCAAAAAGCTGGTAAGAAAACTTGCTCGTGTAATTCTCAGAGAGATCGGCCGTGAACATAGATTCAGTACCTAGTCCCAACTAGGCAACTTAAAGCTCTTCCTGAAATAATCCAGTGTCTTATGTCAGGACACATTTGTTCTTGCCTTTTACTTGTCAACCAATCAGCTCCCCAATACCCTGCGAAGACCTTGATAGGGGAATTATTTCTAGGAGCCGTTCGGTCACGGCGACCCACACGGGTCGGCGGTCTGTGGTTCCGTCTGCCTCACATAAGCTGGGGGGGTGTCGGCCGAAAGGCAGGGAGCATTTCTCCTGTTCCAAGGACAGCCAGGGACAGAGCCCGCTTCAACAGTTGAGTCGCTTCGTGGATAAGTGCCCCTTGGTTCGCTGCGCCTACTTACCGTGGTCCAGGATATATTTCACGATCTCCCCGTGGCCGGTTTTGGCTGCGTGGTGAAGGAGAGAGCAGTGGTCTGGGCCCTGAATTAGCAGACTGCCTCCATTTTTATAGCTTTCCATTAGCTGAGAAAGAGACACAGGAAAAGAAGCTCAGGCAGAGTCCGGAACAAGGCAGAGTACAGCTAACCGGTGATAAAATGGGTGATGCAGCAAACCACAAGTGTTTCTAGCCTCAGAGGACGCGGAGAGGTCAAAAAGATGAAGCAATGCTCCTGGACGGTGTTAGCACGCGGCCAGCTGGCCAGCGTCTCCCCTCCCTCCGGAGAGGGTCTGTGGGCACCGCGCAGCCCGAGGAGACTGAAACGTGCTGCAGGAGTTCTTTCTTTCTGTTTGAGGTCTTTTTTTTTTTCTGGGCACTGGTCGCTGTCCCAAGAGACGGAAGGGCAGCAAAGAGAAGAAACGCTTTCCCATGTCGGCTCGGCTTTCTCTTGAGTGAAAGAGTAATTAAGGCCGGAGACAGGAATAGCCTGGTGTCTGGTAGCTAAGCTCCTTTCCGAGCCTAGGATTTCTCTCCGGCCTCTAATGAACCTCACTACCAAATGTGGAAGCCGCTCCCCCTTTTCCCGTGGGAGATGGTGGCACACGCGTGTGCAGGCTTTTTCTTCTTCTAGATCTGCAGGCCAGCCGGCATGCCTTCTGTTAATCATCTAACTGGTACCCAGTGAGGCTAGAGATGATGCACAGGACGAGAACCCAAGGGATTCAGAGCATGTGGCAGGAGAAGCCTAAAATACCTATACTGTGAGAACAGACTGGAAAACAACCAACAGATTTTGTAGTCTGAGAACCATGTGGAGAAATGAGGATGTGGTCTCATTTCATGAGATACTGCACATTACAGAGAGTGTAAACGGGTCCCCCTTCTCCAAACCGCAGTACAGAAGAACAAAAAGAGTCTTTCTGGAACTTCTAAAGGGTAGTTTTAGGACTAAGAAGAATACAATAACCCGGCAGGTACCGAGCAAAAGGAATGGATCTATCACTAAGAAGTTAGATGGCACTTTATTTAAAAAAAAAAAAAAAAAAAAAGTAAGCATCTCCTGAGGTCAAAGAAAGTAGACTCATAGTTCAGGATTTCACTCACATCCAACCAGGGAACCGACATGTGCCAGATGCCAGGGAAACAAAGATGAATAGGACTCGGTCCCTGGCCTCAGACCTTGCCGTCCATGGGGAAGACGGACGTCAAAGACACATGCAGGGATGGAGAAGAACATGAGGAGTTTATCACAGGGTGAATAAACAGCCAGGGAAGGCTTCCTAGAAAATAGGCCAAAAAGGAACAGTTGAATGGAAGTAAAGAACATACGGGGACTTTTATCCCTAAACTACGAGGCTAGAGGACAGCAAGAGGTAGCTAACAGTCTTCTGCAAACAATCTAAGCATATCCAGTACTGTCCAACTTCAGTCTTATGAAGACACTCCCGTTCTTTTTAGGCAGATCCATAAAGGATTGGGGCTCATCGGAGTAGCACAGACCCAGTCCATCAGCGGCCCCGAGGCCGCGTTTCTGTGGGGTTTTTGGACACTGGGGACATGAGGTTAGTCCGTGGGTATCTTAGGCAGCTCAGGGGCATGGCAGCCGCTCCCAGCAGCCTTCACACTGGATGGCTCCTGGGGCCGCGGTTCTCCGCTGTCAGCTGTGTACTCTCTCTTGCAGACACACACACAGTTTAATAGTTAATATTTCTTCTGCTTTCTGCATGGACTAGGCAAACAGAAGAAGGTGGAAAAGAAAGAAAAGGGGAAGGAAAACGGGAAGGAAAGAGAAAAAGAATGAGAAAGAAGAAAAACTCTATGTCACTGCATTTCAACTCTCAATAAATAAGGTTAAGTAATTTCTTAGGCACTTAGGAAATGATTGTAATAGAGAAGACAACCCACTGAATATAGCAATTTCCCGTATTTCAAATAAGTCTCTATCAAGTACCAAAAAAGTGGGGTTGTATACCCAGAGACCAGGAAAATATGCTGCCTAGACTAAAAGCACATGAGAGATGAAATACATTTCAAATGTCCGGTAGTTTGCACACTTTTTTCCACTTAGGAGCTCTGCCAGGGCAGGATCCACGTCTTCCTACCCAAAGTATCTAATATAGGGCCTTGCAGGGAGTACAGGATAATATTGCTTCAATCCACTGCTGGGCAACAACATCGAACTCCCAGCTACACTGCTTGGCGAGTACATTTTGCTTGTGGGCAATGATTCCTAGATGTGGACAGGACCACAAGTACCATTTCCAGGATTATGTGTCTAAAGATGGCAGTTTACCAAGGTGCTTGCAACCTTCTCGCCATTTCTTTCCTATTAGTAACCTGTTAACATTGTAGCACAGAGGTGTCTCAGTTCATTTAAGAGATTTGCTTCGAAAGAAGTTGCATGCAAGGTCAGGGCTCCTCAGCTCTCTTTTTAAGGCGTCTGGTTTCTCGATCTGCAATGGCACCACACTCCGCAGGCTGGTGGCCTTGTGCCCTGCGCAGCTGCCAATACTATAGAGCAGATCAATGCCAATGTGGGTCATACAAGGATAGACGGGCACTCATGAGTCCCAATGCCTGAAAATGACGCGAGACCAAATATAGCTTTTAGAATACCCATGGACTATACTGTGTAACAAGTACTTGCATCTCCTCTGTGTTCATTAAAAAAACACAGACTAACACTACTAGCTAGCATTTTAGAGTCCCTTCTATGGAATAGAAACAGTTTTAAGAGCTTGACATGTATTATTACAGTTGATCCTCACAACAAAGGACAGAGGCCACACTGTTCAATTTTACAGATGAAGACACTGAGGCACAGAGAGAATTAGATAATTATACAAAGTCACACGTACAGTAAGTGGCAGAGCCAAGATCTGAACCCAGGCAGTCTGGCTCCAGAATGTGCATTCCCTCTGGAGGCAGCAGTGGCCACTTCCTTCCCTCTGAACTAAGAAAACATAAGCATGAGTTAAAGTGTTTGAGGGAGATCAGACGTAGCATATTCTTTTGGGCTGCTGTGATCCCCAGAGTACAAAACTTAATAATGTTGACAGCTGCAGGCTCTGGCCTGGAGGATGTATTTCTGGGTATCGTCCAGATAACTCTTACAGATGCACTCATTTCAAGACCTGTCTAAAAAGAAACCTTTCAATTGCTTCTAGAGCAGGCTTTCCAGACGTCGTGAGCACTGCACCTGGGCAACGTGCCGCCCATGTTAACTAGTCGAGAAAACCAGCAAGGTACCCCTGCATACAATCTCCGCTGCTGGGCAATGTGGAGATGCTGAGAAGACTCCCCTGGCCCTCTCTGCCCACTTCTCAAAAGAGCACCCTCCCCCCTCCAAGTCAGCTAGCACAGGCAGGGGGATGACGTATGACATACAAGAGATCATGAAAATTTGGTGAGAAATGATGTTAAAGTTCTTAAAGAATCACCAAAAGTGCAGGTAGGAAGATATCTTACCTTCATAAGATCACCAGCTATTACTGCCTGCAAAATTGCTGTGGAAGACAAAAGAGAGATGTCCCATTAGTAGAAGACCCTCTCATTTAAATATCCCAAGGGGTTGGATCCATAGTGTGCAGAAATGGTCTATATTTGAGGCAGGGATCAGGGAAGGAGAAGCATGCCAAAGGTTGAGTCTGGCAACAGGCGAAAGCCTTCTCTTCGCTACCCTGGCACCCATTCTATGCCTCATTCTAGAGTCTACCTCAATACTCCCTTGTGAAGCTTGGAGCCACAGAGATTACGTTCCAATCTTGGCTCCAACACAAACTCGGGGCTAATCACAGAAGTCGTCAGAGTCCAGTTTCCACATCTGCCAACCAGCAAGTCTAAATCTTACAGAATGACTGAAATGATCGATAAAATCATGTGTTGTTCTCAACTCATCTACTTAGGTGGGCTGGGTGCTGAACCACGATTGCTTCCGCTCTTTTCTTTCCACTTCCTTGCACTTTGTCCTCTTGGGGTTCCAAAAATCACTACCAATTTTGCTCTGTAGTGAGAGACAACACCTACCGTTATGGAAAGGAAGATGACTAGAGTTAGGGAGGAGGGAACATGTATGCTCTTTTATGTTCTGAAGAAAACAGCCATGTGGTCAGCATCTAATCCACCGGTGACTCTTATGGAAAGAACTCAAAGTATTAGGAAACCTAAACTAATTATAAAAATATGTAGCTTCAGGGGCAAAAATTGAAGCGCAGGTACAAGTGCACTTGTATTCCGGAGGCAGAGGATGGGGGAGAGAGGGGACTGGTGAGAGAGGGCAGGATGTATGAGCATCTAATGATAGTGTTGGCTCCTGAAGGGAACATGTGCATTCTGTTGGAAATGGTCCCTTCAGAAAAAACAAATACCTAGATTCTAGAGCTACTGAAAAATAGGTTATTTTAATGCTTGAATGGCACAAAATTTTAGAAGAAAGTAACTTAAATTTTATCTCTCAAAGTGTCATTTTATTTTTTATTTTTTTTAAAGATTTGTTTATTTTAGAGAGAGAGAGAGAGAGGATGAGTGGGAGGGGCAGAAAGGTAGGGAGAGAGAGAATCTCAAGCAGACTCCCCACTGAACTCAGAGCCTGACTTGGGGCTGATCTCACCACCCTGAGATGATGACCTGAGCCAAAATCAAGAGTTGGATGATTAATCAACAGAGCCACCCAGGCGTCCCAGTGCAGTGCCTTTTCACAACACTATGAACTTGAAAACCTATAAAGACTACTTCCAACCCTTTTCTCCAGACCTCACATAGCTAGCGGCGCTCTACTGGACAGAGGCCTTGACTGGACACAGGGACCTGCATTATGGTGACAAGTGGGCCGCTCATGTGCATGCACACTCTGTCTCTCAAAATAAATAAATAAGTAAAATCTTAAAAAAAAAAAATAAGGCAGTGGATTAGGGTCTAATTCTAATCTCTAACTTAGCAGACGTGTAAGCTTAACAAGTCAATGCTTCTGAACCAATTTTCTTATTTGTAAAATAAAATTAATAGCTATCCTGCTCATTTCTCTATCCTAGGAATAAAACCAACAAACAAAAGTTTTATAAGTTCCAAACAGTAGAGTGCTTATTTTTTCAAGATTATACTGGAACATTTCCCAGAAATTAAAAGGAAAAGAAAAGAGAAAGAAAGAAAAGAGAGAAAAGAAAAAACAAGTTCATTAATTTAAAGCACCTGTGTAATAGCCAAGCTATGGAAAGAACCTAGATGTCCATCAACAGATGAATGGATAAAGAAGATGTGGTATGAATATACAATGGAATACTATGCAGCCATCAAGAGAAACGAAATCTTGCATTTGCAACGACATGGATAGAACTAGAGGGTATTACGTTAAGCAAAATAAGTCAATCAGAAGAAGACAATTATCATGGGATCTCTCTGATATAAGAATTTGAGAGGCAGGGCAGGGGATCATTGGGAGGTAGGAAGGGAAAAAATGAAACAAGATGGGATCAGGAGGGAGACAAACCATAAGAGACTCTTAATCTCATGAAATAAACTGAAGGTTGCTGGGGAGTAGTGGGGTAGAGATAGGGTGGCTGGGTTATGGACACTGGGGTGCTGTGAACATTGGTGAGTGCTGTGAAATGTGTAAGCCTAATGATTCATAGACCTGTACCCCTGGGGCAAATGATACATTATATTTTAATTAAAAAAATAAAGCACTTGTGTAATAAAATTTGGTGCATATAAGCAATGCATCAGTGCAATAAAGGAATTCCCCAGGACAAAGTGTATTTGAGGAACAGCAGGAAGGGAAGTGAGAAAAGAAAAAGAAAGGGAAGGAAAGGAAGGGAAGAAGAACAAAAAGAAAGAAAAATATCAGAAGTTAGGGAAAAACTTACTGGCTAACTGTGGAGCTCCAAGATTTCTTGGAGGAGGCGAAATTTAAGCCAACTCTTCCATGGTAAGTGGAATTAACTAGCAAAGAAGATTGGGAAAATCCTTGCAAGACGAAGGTAGGATCCCAGCAATGACATGGAAGTTAAGTTGTGATGTCGAAGGGAACCTGCGAAGAGCTGTGTATCATCCTCCCTGAGGGGGGGGAGCAGTTGCAGATAAGGTACTGCTGAGTCAGAGGAACCCCCCCTAGTGAGTAACTCTTCTGTTGAGATAGGGCACTTGGAGTTCATCCTGCAGGTGGTGAGAAACCATCGCAGGGGTAAAAGTAAACCAGAGAAGCATATAAATATCAACCACGCCAGTTTGACCCCAGCCTTCCCCTCCTGGAAAGAGAGTTATGGCCCGCTCTCTGCTCATTTTCTCCGGATTGCCCAATATAATAGCCTCTTTAAATGTCTACCCCAGACTCATTCACAGTATTGCTATGTTTGTTGGTTTCCAGCAGCCTCCTGATTTAAAGTCCCCACGGACAGGTAGAGGATCACATAACAGAATCATAACCACGAATAATTTCCAATTGTACTAGAGATGGAAAGTGGAGATATTTATTCTGATGTCAAACAATACACCCAAGGGTAGCTATTATGCAAACATTATTAGTCTCAAGGCTCAGTTCTCTCTCCTGATTAATGTCCTTCCCCATGAACACTGTTGTTTAAGATTTCCTCTGCATAAAGAGAGCTTGAATCTATTAGTATTCAACTCCAGATAATAACCTTCTGAAAGATCAAGCTTCAAAAACAAATAATAAGTTGTTATGATTATAGTATTAGTCTTCATTATTTCTTGAGCTCCAAGTTTGCCCTCCTGCCTTTTCCAAAACTCTTTCCAACTGGGGAAACCATGATCCCAAATGCAAAGAAGGCAAATCAATTGCTGATGGGATCTAAAGGCAATTGGGTGGAAGGATAGTAAGTTTTCTGCACAATTAAATCACAGAAACTTACGTAGTTAGGCAGGAGAGTAAGGGATAGAGAACCGCGAAATTTGTCATTTTTAGAGCTCAGAAGTAGATTCATTAATTCATAGGAAATGGCTGATTTGTCCTCGAGTGCTATGCCTTCCTATAAACTGCTCTCTAGTAAACATCCTGGAGCTGAGAAGCCAGGATTGCCAGGAAGGAATCACCATCTTCCTTCTTAGTCTCTACCCTCTTGGGCCTCCATTCCCAACAGTCTGAATATCCTCAGGCATCATGCACGAACAAACACTGGCTACCCTCTGGAATCGAGAGAGGGACAAAACAACCCACAGGGTCCCTGGCTGGCCACCTGCTCCTGCCGTGCCAAGGCCCTGTCCGAGCTTCTGGCGACCATCTCTGTACATGGCAAACTCCGTCCTCTCAGGAAACTGGCATTTTGGCAGTAAGTCCAAATTAGGAAAGGATACATCATAACTGACCCAAGACCCAGACTCTCTGTGAGCACCATGAATTGGCTGTGACCTTGGGCAAGTTACAGTTTACCAACCTTCAGTTCTCTCGTCAGAAAACCGAAGATAAAGTCAGTTCTTTGGGGACTCAGCCTTTCAAATCAGCTCAAGGAACAGAAGACTATTTTGGTCTCCTGTGTAGAACGAACACCATGGAATCCTGATGTTTTTGACCTCATGAGGTCAGAAGAAGAAGAAGAACCATTTCTCACCTATGAAGTGAGAAGGTTACATGAAGGCCAATTACAGCTGTAGACTTTGGCATGTGATTACTTCCAAAGGGATAGTTTAAGGTTGCAGTTTTTGCTATGCCAATGAAAATATTTAATAAAAAGAATACAGGGCTTGGCAAAGCCACATATATGAGTTCTCAATAAATCAACTGAAATAACTACATCGTATAGTCTCAACTCTGAACACTTAGGTCTATTTTAAAATTTTAAGCTTTCATATTATTTCTTAGTTCTTAAATTAATATTCTATTTCCAAACTGTGTGTCATCTACTAATGAGAGCAGTCACTTAAGTCTATTTCAAGAAATTATGGAAGAAAAAAGTTAAAAGTACAAATAAACACCATCGAACAAAGAATAGCCTATAGAGCCCTGGGTTGGGGGAGAAATCAGTTGTTGCACTGAGAAGCATAAATATATATCTGGCTTTGCCAAGTTCTGCATACTTTTTACTCCTAATAGTTCATCCATGAAGCAAGAAACACGTCCTAGAACTGTCCCTTCAGAAGTGGTCATAGTCTATATTTCGGAACTACTTTGGGCTCTAGCCTAAACCTCTCATTTCATAGATGAGAACAGAGGCTTGAAAAGTAAATGGACTTTTCCATGATCACATAAGATAGTTAGCAATCCAGACAGAGAGACTCTTATTTTCTTCTTCTTCTACATTTTCTTTAACGTTATTGCATCTGACCCCTATGTTAGAATTCCTGCCACCATGCTGTTTCCTCTTGAACCTAGAGCAAGGTGGGCAAAAACTAAAACAACCCCAAATAAAAGTTTCATGAATGCATCCCATGCCAAATGAAGTCAATGTAAGACTTCAAGGTCCAAGTCTTTTCACGCCAAAGGAGACACTGAGTAACGCGGGCACCCAGGGCAGATGTTGTGTTCACAATTCTGTTAATCCGATCATGAAGGGCATCTTCCTACTTGTCCTTTATTCAAAGTTACTTATTCCTTAGTCACCAGATGGCTTGCCTTGTCAGCTGCCCAAGAGCCTACTTCTTTTAGATACCTTCTGCAGAGCTTTTCCTGCATCTTTCTTACCAGAAGCATTCTGTCCAATTTTTCTACTTCGAAGCAGTCTGTCATGGGACATGAGCAACAAATTGTGAAGGCTTAGCTCCCCAAAACGGAATTTAGTACAATCATCAGATACGGCAAAGGTACCTAACAGTCATTTAATGGGATGGATAACTACTGCACATTATGCTAATGAGGCATAAATGAGAAGCAGCTCATGAAAATGACTGTAATTAGTATTATTTTACATAGCCATATGCAACACGATGAGGTGAGAGAAAGGAGGAATTAGATATTTTGAAAGACCTCAGCATTTTAATATAAGCCTAGAGGAGGTTTTGACAACTGATAATAAGTTATGTGCCAAATTATTTGTTAATAGCTAAAATACTGAGGGTTTTTAATATAGTGGGACAAACTCAAGATTACTCTTATAATGACTCACAAATCTGTATCAGTTCTCCGTGACTGCGTGACTGCTAGGCAGTCAAGGGGAGCTGCATCATCCCAAAACATAGTGGCTTCAACCAAAACAATTATTTGCTTTGCTCAAAAATCTGCAGTTTGGGCCAGGTTCAGCCAAAAGCTTGTCTCCCCTCCACCTGGCATCAGGTGGGGCCGCTCCATTGGGAGCTCAAAGATCGACTTTCAAGATGATTGCACAGGACAAGAAACTCGGTGCTAGCCTCACCTGGGAGCTTTTGTTCCCTGAGAATGACATTCCATGGCTGCCTGGGCTCCCTCCCAAGATGGTGACTGGGTTTCAGAAGCAATCATCCCAAGAAAGCCTCATGGGAGTCACCTTGCCTTGGAAATCATGGGGTGTCCCTTCTGTGGCTACGGTCTTAAGTCTGCCCATACTCAGGAAGACCGAGACCCCACATCTCAATGAAAAGAATGTCAAAGTCATATCACAAGAAGGATGCGCAGGATGGGAGACAGTGCTGTGATTGTTTCTGGAAAACTCAGTCACATCATGCCTTTGCAGTGTGAAGTGCTTTGAGTCAGAGGGTTGACACTGACCTTTGGTTAGCACTGGGAAATGGCCATGAATAACAGCCTTCGTTACCTGTGTCCTCTCTGAGAGCATGTTTTGCACACAACGTCATCTGTTTTATGTCATGAGTATCTCAGCAGAAAAATACAAAAGGCTGCCAACTGCTTATCTGAAGGATCAGCTTTTTGGAGCAGGAGGAAGAAAGGCAAGAAGAAGATCATGCAGATAACAAGTGTTTGTTGAGTTAAATTAAGAATTCTATCTAAGGTAAGCTTCAGCCTGAATCTCTATTTAACAATCAGATGTAAGAAAAAAACACTGTCTCTCCTCTTTTTCCTCCTCTAGTCAAGCAAGCATTCACTCACCAAACTCAAGTCCCATTTCCCTCTTACCTGGTCTACCAGCTTCTCCTCCTTTGCCAAAATACAAAATGGAGGGCTCAGAGCACACATTTTTCAGGATCTCCTCCTCACTGGGATTAATTCATCAGCAGCATCGGAAGGCCATGAAATGCTACAATGGTCTAATATTCAACCACCACCTCTGCCAATGGCGCTCAGAGTGTGTAACCATAGATGGGAGATTAAATAGGCTTTGTTTCTCTCTAATGACAGGGTTAATCCTCAAATTGAATTAGTCCCTGCTAATTGAATGCATCAATGCATATGGGTTCCTTCCATCTGCTGCAGCAATCCTTTTGAAGCTACTATTGGCATGGAAGGAGTTTCCTGTTTGGAGAAAAAACAAATAGCCCCCTATCCAGTGTTCCCTCCTGGCAGGAAACCTCCACCTTGCTGCCAGAAGACCGGGACGTGCTCCCTTCAGAAGCGGTTGGTTCCATTTCTCTTATTTCCCCCCTGGAATTAGCTATAAACAGTGTGGGGACCAGATGTCTCCCCCTGACACCCCATTTGTTTACCTGTGGTTGTGAAATCATTCTCTGGTTGTTTCACATGTGGAAACCCCATCTCTGCACTTAAGCCACAAGCACAGGACTGTGTTTTCATTTCTTTTTCTCTTTATCTATATCCCATCCTTCAATAAGAACTCTAGTCCAAGAAACATATGAAGGGCTTAAGAAATACTTGGTTGATATTTGTGGTCTGGTGATTCTGTGAGCTATCACTCAATCTTCTTCCAACCCTGAATCAAGGAAGACGTGTTAAGGAATTGAAGAAAGCCCACTGCACTGGCCCCTGCCACATCTGGCAGTCAATTCTGGAGTTGAGACTATTTTCCTATCTTTTCAGATATCTAGCAGTGTTTACTAGATGCAGTGAAACAACATTGTAAGTATCTCAATAAACCAGAAATATTTATATTATGGGTCAAATCAGAGCCTTATGCTATGCAGTGGTTACTTCCTAGAATATCAGCTGTAAGCCTTGGATCAGTGTTAAGAGAAATTTCATGGGTTAATTTGCTTTGAGCACGGCTAGAGGAGCCAAGTTCACAGGTCTTCCTCGGTCTTCCCTAGTCACAGTAGGCTACTTTCAGCCGGCTGTGTAAAATATATGCCAACATTCACAGGAGGGATGACAGAGGTTCTTGAAAATATCCTCCCGAGAATCTGTGTAACTCAAAATTAATATGTTCTCTAGTAAAGATATATTAATATTATCATCTTTGATAGAGTAGCCAACACTTTTTAAAAAAATATAGCCCCACCTTCTAAAGTAATATCCAAATATTCCCTTAAAACTAGAAAAATATCACTTCCTTTTTAGTGCTAATATTACAGAATCCCACCAACTATTTTTGTCCAATAACTATTAAGCTTCCACCAACAGGGAAGATTTTTCATATATGTAAAAGGTTTTAATCTGCTTATACCTTACTAAATTCTTATTCAAGAATCCCAAATAATCATAGTATCTGATAACACTCTCCTTCTTAACATTTGAATAAAGTAGTACATATTAAAATTCATAGTATGCTAGAACTGTTTTATCGATGAAAGAGATTAAAACAAAATTCTTGCCCTCTCCAAAAGTCCGCCATTCTAGAATGTCGAGAGAATTCAACTTTGGTTGATGAACTTTATTTTTGCTTTTCCAGCATTTGGATGATAAAGCTAGAATCCTAAGAGGCTAAGAGAAATGAAAGAACTAATGAATAAGGTCCTCCTTCACCTCAAAGGTGAGAGGAGGGTGCTAAGTAGAAGCTGGACTTTGTTTCTAATGACTGAGGACCTTGGAGATAGCATCAGTGCCTGGGCCTCATCCCATCTCTCAACATCGGGCCGCCTTCCTCCTATGAGAGGTCTCTTTGAATTCATCTGATATATTATTGTAGCTGTGTCCTTCAGGACCTCTAAAAGGAACTCAGGTTGCAAAGTTGGGCTCATATTTCATCCCGTGATAACCGTCAGCAGATCTGACATGGCCTGAAAGTGATGGATGGTTATTGGTTTTAACCAAACATCAAGAGTGTGTATGGGAAATGGTATTTAAGGTCAGGATCTCAGTACAATATAGTGTGTTCTGGAGCTCAGAAAGATGATGGGTTTACGTGTCATCCAGTCATCGGGAGGCACAGAAAGTACCTTATCACTGCTTAGCAGCACGCTGACCAGTCTGAATGAAGAAGGCCTTTTTTTTTTTTTTTTTTAAGATTTAATTAATTTATTTATTCGACAGAGAAAGAGAGATCCCAAGTAGGCAGGGAGGCAGGCAGAGAGAGAGGGGGAAGTGGGCTCCCTGCTGAGCAGAGAGCCCGATGTGGGGCTCGATCCCAGGATCCTGAGATCATGACCTGAGCCGAAGGCAGAGGCTTTAACCCACTGAGCCACCCAGGTGTCAATGAAGGCCTTTTGAACTATGAAGAACAGGTTTAGCCAAAACACCCCTCAATGGAAAACAAGTAAAACCAGTGAGGAGCTAGCACAGCAAAAGTCACTTTCAGGGACAAACACCAGCAAAATTCATGCAGAGCAAAATGTACAATTTTTTAAAAAAGATAGTTTCTAGAGCCTTCTTCAGTTTAAGTGTATACAGCCAATTTGTACCTGTAACTAAGTTAGAATCAAAGGCTAAGTTTGAACCTTCTCCAGATTAGCATAACATGGATACTGACTGAAAGCATAGAAAAATTAAGCATTTTACTTCAGAAAAACGAACAAGCTTTAACTTTCACTTTGACACTATGCTGAGTTAAACAGTATCACACCTTAAAAGTAAGAATTCTAAAGTAAATGGTTAGTTGTGAAGCTTGCTCAGAAGATACAAAATAGAACAGGCTTCAGTATATGGGCAAATTTTCCATGATGTTTACTAAGGAACAGATTTTACCAGTTGCCGTGAAGAGAAATGAAAACTAAACCTTCATTCTTCTTAGGAACTCCTATATTGCTAAGGAAGAACAGAGTTATCTATAAAGTTACCCGTGTGTTCTTACACATCCACACGGAGCCCCTGAGGGCTAAGGGAAGAAAGCGGTGTATGGAATGATTTCCTAGGGAAGTTGTAAGAAATTGTCCATAAAGGGAAGGTCTGTATCAGCAGAAAATATGGGTGGAGAATTTTCTGTGGAGAGGTCCAGCTGGGGTAGAGGCACGGATAAGCCAGTGAATCCCATTCTGGCCAGGACTATTACTCTCTTCCTCAAATCAGATGAACATCTTGGGGTAAGTCAGGCTTTCTGAGAATGAGAAGGAGCCCAGAGAGTTAGGGAAGATATGCGGCCCGGAGAGGCACATGGTCAGAGAGCTACAACAAGCAGCTACTCAAACAACATGGTTTCAGTGATCTTTTCTGTGGTCTTATAAAACATTAACTCTAATTTTTTCTTTTTTTGGCAATGGCTGAAATAATTGTCTTTCCTTAGTAGGGCACAAGAGCGGATGGAAATGTCACCGGACTGCGCAAAAGTGAGTGGGCTCTGGGTGATTACAAATCCCTTTTTCAATAAGCACAGAGGCTTTGCTTTGTCAGGAGAAAAGCTGGAAACTGCATAAATTAAATAGCAATGTATTTTGTTACCTTGTTAAAGAAAGCCATCAGTGTGAAAGCAGCCCGAGGGCGCTTATGCCTTTGCAAAGTTGATTTTCTTTCTTTTCAGGAGGCGAGTACCCGGTGAGGTGTGGAAACAGCGGAGCCGTGTGTCATCACCAGCAGAAACAGTAAGACCGGCCCTCCTCTGTAGGAATCCATACGCCTGCCCCATAGAAAGCAGGACATGGGTGTCTCCCAAATACCTTTCCAAAACTGAAGGTGACATTTTGGGGTTCTCCCCATGTATCTCATTGCCCAAGATTCTTCTGTGGCTTAGAGGCCTGAGTCTAGAGGACAGAAGATGGCTCACATGGCAGCCGGCTCAGCCTGCTCCCTGAAGAGACCAAGGCCCAAGGGGGAATGATGTGCCCCAGGTTCCCCCATCCTGCGGAGGACAGCGCTGGGGCCGGGCCAGGTCCTCCCCACTCTGGGACCACGCTCTCGTCCTTGGCCGCCACTACCATTCATGCTCAAGTGTCTGTCCAGAACAGAACGAGTCAGTCTCTGCCCACTGAGCTGTAACCTGAAGGACATGTTTAGTTCCAGCAAAGTCAGAAACCAGTACACTTGAAGAATATCCCTAACTCCATGCAAATACGACGTATCAGGTCTATTTACAGAAAAAGATACTCCCATTTTGGGTATTTGACACTGACAGCTTCTCCTGCTCTCTTGGGCACATCTACTCTCCTCCCTGGCCTGTTCTTTTGTGAATATTTGCAAGTCAACCATGCTCCAGGCATGGAGCTAAATACTATCTAAGTTAATCCTCACGATACAGCTGCTAGATATGTGCTGATAACTGTCATTATCATCATTTCAGGATGACGTGCTGAGGCTTCTTGAGGTTAAGTCATTTTGCTAGAGGCCACATGGCTTATACGTGGCAAAGCCAGCATGGAAACCTAGCACGTGGGAGAGTCACGTGCAAGTCAACCTTGCAAGACTGGGGCACCACACTCCTCCCTTATTTGGTGACAGACCGTACGAGGGTGTCACTAGGGGGTGACAGGAGGTCCTCTCTTGCCCCAATCTCTCTGATCAGCCATGAGGAATGCAGCCGTAGCGTCTCCGTGCCCTATGCTTCCCTGGCTCTGATGAGGGAGGCTACAGAAAGAAATTTAAGTGCTGGGGAAAAGAAACACTGTAGGAAGGAACCGCTTCTGGGCGCCATGCACCGCCATGTTGACCAGGAGGAGGCACACTGGGTGCGGTTGCGACTGTTGGGCCCCGACAAGCCAAGCACCCAGAGTAGATCCAGAAGATGAGGACCGACTCAGAAGGCTGGCCAGACGAGGCAGCATTTTGTTGACCTCATTAGCTTGAAAACGAGCTGGACTGATGGCCGTTTCTACAGTTCCAAGGAGTGAGTATAGAGAGCATGGACAGACAAAAATTCACACAGGAAAAAAAAAAAAAAACACTTCCAACTGGAATGTGCCGGGATGGAACACACTGTGAAATATCTAGGGCTGATCTTCCAGGAACCAACTGAAAATGTGAGAAAGCATTCTAGTATTTTGCAACTGGTAAGCATGATGAGGGAGGCCTGGGCCAAGACCATCATTCAGGGAAAGTGGTCACCGGCACCCACATAGTTCTTTGCAGAGGAAGGCATCACAAGAACAAAGAAACTTTCGGTGGAGCGCACTGGGGGAAAAGTGTTCATTGGATCCCGGGGTTTCTCTAGTCATGTAGATAACACACAAATGGAGTAACAAGGACCATCGTCTCAGGACTGTACTACTGTCACTGTCCGTGTATCTGCCTGGCTGCTTGGGTTCATGGGGGTAAACACAGCTCGGATCCTATGATTTCATTCAGTAAAAAGCCTAAGTAAACACAGTAAACATTAAAAGTAAGCACAACTTGATTCTTCGTTTTGCTTTTATAGATGACTACATGGAGACCAAGTTAGGCAGCTGCTGAGCCCTTTCACACACTAACCTGGGGGATAAGTAACCCATCTACAGGCATGAGATCTATGATAGCTTCATCCGTGACCAGAGGAGCTGTGACACCAGCCTTTTTTGATGACCTCTTCTGACCTGTCTGCGTACAAGCAAACCAGGGGGTTAGCTTTTCCCCCTCCCTTCTCCTTTCCTGTCATTTTCTTATTTCGTGGTGTTGTAAGTACTTAGAATATTCTCTGAGGCCAGAGAATCTCAAGCCAAGTTGTAGGTGAATCTCAGTAAAGAGCACTCCTCCCACTCAACATACACTCAACTCTAATAAGGCTTCAAAAGATAATTAGGTGATGATCAACAACAAAGCCCTCCAAAGAGACCACAGGATCAAAGGAGTATGTGATTACAGTCAATAGTGAGATTTAAGAAGTGGGGAGGAGAGAGAGAAGAGCAGGGTCAGGACACATAGAAAGTGATATAACCTGGTTCTGCAAAGCCCAGGGTAATGGGTTTGTTTTGTTTGCTTGTTCCGTTTTATTTTGTTTTTTAATCAGCAGTGATTGTCTGCTTTCCTAGGAAATGTGAAAGAAGGCTAGCCAAAGAAAAGCATGCTGTCATTTTTATTCTTTTCCTTTCACACAGTCTTTGGGAAGCACCCAGTGAGACCACCATAAAAGGCCATTTTTTCCAGCACATTACCAACTGAATTTCTTTGGAAGAGGACCAGGACGAACCTATCTTCTACAACAGGGAACAATGTTAATGAGGCTACATGGGAATTCAAAGATGTGTATTGAAAGTTTCTGTTTGCCAACAGCACATACAGCAGCGAATATAACAGTGAGATTTGTATAGAGAAAATCAATTCTGTGCCAGGGCACGGCATAGCATGGGGCAACATCTCTATTCACTGGGTTCATAGTCAAATAAGAAGGGCAACACCACCCATGGGGGGAGAAATTTGGAACACACTCAAAAAAACAGTAAGTGAATAGCGAAGGGAAAACCGCGGGCATTTGAGTTGTCAGGAAAATTCATCATTGTTTGTCCTCCGAATCTATGGAGGTGGTTCCAACACGCAGGAATTAATGAGCACCGAAGAGGGGCTTGAATGGAAGACAGTGAAGGTGGTCTGCCGGAGAGATGGCAGGAGGTGATCCAAGCCATATGGCTGGGGGAATATAGAGGAGATGAACCTGGAGAGGGGCCCACGAGCAGGGGAGTAGAAATAATTCACTAAAGCAACATGAACTAAACCAGGGTAAGAGAGGGCCTTGAGAGTGAGCACTAAAATGTTGGAATCTAATTAAAAAGTCAATGGGGGATTGCATAGTCAGAAACAGAATATGGGGCAAAAAAGAACTCTCTAGCAACTTTGCATTAGCTAGCCCAAAGTCATTGCAAAGTGGCCTACTGTGACGGCCAACATTGAAAACTCTTCCCAGAGAGGCAATTAAAGATCTGTGAGGTTTCCATCTGTATCATCGCCGAGTTTACTTTGCTCATTGCATTTTACTCATAAACAGCTTAAAATAAAAGTGAAAAACATCCACCTTTCATAATCTACACTACTATTCTGGTCATAATATTGTTTTCCTGTTGTGATATTTCCTTAAGGAAATAGCTTCCTCTCAAGAATTCTACCTTTTTAAAATGGATGTTATTGACAGGAAATTATTTTCCTTGATTAGTTTCCTTGATCGAGGAAACCGTTTCCTTGACTGAGGAAACCATTTCCTTGATTATGGAAATATGAGGATAGGAGCAGTGGACCAAGAACACATCTTTGAATCATTCTGCATCAAGGGTACTGGTCACTGCTATGAAAAAATGTGTACCTCATTTTTAATGATGAATTACTGTCCAATAATTAGGAGCTCTCCATTCAACTGAAAGAATCAAGGTTTTTTACTACGTGAGCCCAACACTTGGCAATGCTATTGAAGGACTACATGGAGAGTGGCTGAGTGTGGATCTGGATCTAGACAGATTACCTGAGTGTAAATCCAAGTTCTAACCCTTACCAGCTGTGCATGGGAGCTTGGACAAGTCACCTAAGAGGTTTGTGCTTTAGTTTCCTCATCTGTAAAGTGGGAATAATAGTATTACTACGATTGTTTTTTAGAATAAATGTATCTAAGATCTCTGGAGTAGTTGGTTCAGTATATACTAGTTTGGTGTGACCTAAAAGAGAGCATTTAAACTCTCTTAAGCCTCAACACAACACCTTAGGACAATGCCTGGCATTGATTAAGTTTTAATAAACACTGACTTTTGTTTTTAAGTTTTAAGTACACCTAAGAGTGTATTATCCCACATAATTCCAAAGGAGTAGTTTGAGATTATTTGGCTGAAACACAAGGACCCAAACCTTAATTAATCCCTCCATTCTGAGTTTCTCAAAAGTAAATTATTCTTGTTTTAATTTTTTCAATTTCAGGGGCTAGCAGAAATTTAAAAACATATATATAACTTCCAAGGTGTTGACCTTTTATTTGAATAAAGATGAATATAGGGCTCTCTTTTTGATAACAAGGGGAATCAAAGACACTAACCTTCCCTGACAATTTAAGCTAAAATGATGGATTTAAAAAAATCAGGAAATATGGGAAGGTGGTGGTAATAGTTGAAGCCGACTTTTTGAATGCTTCTTTTTTGTTGTTTCTTTGTCTTTTCCCCAAGTTTTTATTAAAACTCCAGTTAGTTAACATACAGTGTAATATTAGTTTCAGGGGCAGAATTCAGTGATCCATCATTTGCAGACAATACCCAGTACTCATCATAAGTGCCCTCCCTACTACCCATCTGAATTTCCACAAAGAGAGATTGAGAAACTGGGCAAAAGAACCAAAACGCATGTCAATCCTTAAAAGAAAGCAACAAGATATACTCATAAACTTCAAGATTACAAATGGCTGGGGAGAGGCCATCAACAGCACAAAGACCTGCATTCTCCCAGTATCTGCACAGGAGAGCACAGCGAGGCAATGGGGCGGCTAATGCACCTTACGCCAGAAATGCTGCAAAGGAGTCAACAGGTGATGGTCGAGGATGCCTGTATGGACAAACAATGATGAATGCCTGTATGAGAACAGCCTCAGAAGCCGTTCCCACTCCCTTGACAAATCCGTGCAAGGGGCCCCTGGAAAAACTGAAGTATCCAGAGCACTGCAGCTCCTGGGAACTCTCAAAACTGACCACCTAGGATGCCCCCTTCAAGACAGGACGCAAACTGGGGATGACTTTCCCAGTGGAATGCACCCTGAGCTGAATCCAGCTAACAGGAGTGAAGGAAGAGGTCTGGATAAAAGCGAGGGTATGGATCAAACCCAGGAAGTCTGAGAAAGCAAGCCACCACATTTCAAAAGGTCACGGGACCCACAGAAAAAAGAGCCCTCTGAAGTGAGAATAGCTAACTGAACGTATTTTTCTTTCCACAATTCAGAAAGATGAATTCCGTATCAAAATAGCAAAGAAAGAAGTAAAATATATGAAGTTATTTTAGGGAAACAAAAGAATAAAGAACAGAATAAAATCCTAGAAGCAATGAAAGTATACCACAAAAACTTGCTCAAAAAATAGTAGCATACTATTTCAAACAAGCTTAATGGCATTGGTAAAGTGATACATGATATCAAGAATAGCATGAATCAGAATAATTCAGAAATGAATGATGTCATTCAACAAAGAACTAGAAATAAGAGAAAAAAAATAATTTTTCAAGGAAGACAACCTAGAAGGAACACAGAAATAAATAAATTCAACCAATAAAGTCTTAGAAAAGTAGAAGACACAGATAAAGAAACTTTTAAAAAAGTAAGGCAAGGGGCAAAAAGAAGGTGAGAGGAAATGACAAATGTTAAACATACAAAAGGAGCTCCTGAAAAAGAAAACCAAAGCAAGAGAAGAGAACACATAAATACTTTCTTCAAGAACACTGTTCTGAATTTCAAAAATGAACGGTACATTTAAATACTGTATCACGTACCTGAGAACAGGAATGTCTCAAAATGAGACATTCGCCAAGGTATATTTTTGGAAAAGTATTGGACATTAAAGAAAAATATCTTGGGGCACCTGGGGGCCTCAGTAAGTTAAGTGGCTGACTCTTGGTTCCCACTCAGGTCATGATCTCAGGGTCGTGGGATCAAGCCCTGCACACACTCGGGAGACTGCTTGTGGATTCTTTCTCTCCCTCTCCCTCTGCCCCTCCCTCTGCTCAGCTCTCTTTCTCTAAAATAAATAAGTCTTAAAAAAATCCTTTGGGTATCTAGACAAAGGAAAAAAAATAATTTTTTAAGGAAAATATCCAGACTTTAAAAGCAATCCTTTATGCCACATGTGACATGATGAGTCTGTATGGACCACAACTAATTTTAATGTAAAAGTCCCAGACAAGTTATTACATGACACAACCCAAGAGATAATGTTTTCAAAAGATTTTCCTAAGGGATCTAGTGGAAAATGTGGTTTAGAAAACCAAAATAACTAGAGAGATTTCAACATAAAGACTCGTGATGAGCATTAACTAGTTACTTTTGCAACTAGGTCAAAAATGAGTATTAAAAGGGAAAAATTATAGTGTACAGTGGCTATATGATCTTAATACCAATATATCATAAATCAATAAAAATATAAGGAAATATGTTTTAATTCCTTTCAGTAATTCTTTTTTTTTTCCTTTCAGTAATTCTAACTGAATTGTGTGGGCTAAAATAAAAGATCGAACATGTATATGTGAATACACACACATACACATACACACGCACACACATCCTGAATGCAAATATAACTGTTTTATCTCAACCAGAAACAATGAACTAGTAGTATCTAGTGCCCAAATTCTGGTCTTAGAATATTATTTTTCATTGAAAGCATCTAAGAGGTTTTAGAGAAATGGCATCTAGGGCAAGAAGCAAGAATACAAAGATGAGCCTGAAACACCTTCCTGTGCTGGGTATCAAGGACATTATCTAAGATTAATAGGACAATGTTAGGAAGACTTAGAAGTCAACACAAAGGGACTTCCTTCTTGCCAAACATAGAAGAATTTAAACTTCAATGAGAATAATAATTGAGATGTACTGAAGCCCATGAAATGTGCTAAAATTCACGGGGTACCTGACCGGCTTTATCAGTAGAGTATGAGACTCTTGATCTCATGAGATCTCATGATCTCAATGTGAGGTTAAGCCCCACACTGGGCATGGAGCCCACTTAAAAAAAAAAAAACACAAAAACCACGATTCATCAAGATTTTTGAAAATTGGTCATTTTTTTTACAGTGATAAGGAATCAACTAATTATTTTGGTAGCCAGATAAATAAAAGGACAGACTTGAACATTTATTCCATTTTCCTGAAGGGCCCTGTTTTACTGAGTAATCAAACAGCAGAGGAGATGAAGTGGCTCTTTATAAAATGACAGAATTGGAAAACCCCCAAAGGTAGAATTAGAACAGCAAATTTTATAACCCCAATTAATAAATCTAGGTATTGGACATCAATAAAACCGTGAAATCCAGATATCAATTGCCCTTGATCAAAGAACACATTCTCACCAATAGCCTTGCCGAAGAGTGAGACCTGAGTTTGATCAAGACTCTGTGTGTTAGTGTTCACTCACTCAGCAAAATCTCCCTGTGAAAGTCTGCAGTTCAAATAGCCTGAGCACTTCAAAAATAAATTCTAAGTAAAAGAAAAGCATAGAGGGAGAATGTATTGTTTAAAAGAGACCTAAAAGACATACTATTTTTTTTTTAAATGGGCAAGATTAAACTATAGTATCTAGAGTGTGCTAGATAAAACTAGAGTTGAGAAATAAGATTTTATAGATATGCAAAAACAAACAAACAAACAAACAAACAAAAACCCCCAAATAAAACAGAAGCCAAAGGCCTGGAGACATGCCTATAGGATGGAGACACATGGAAGGAATTCCGTATTTTGCCTGAGTAATGGTTACAAGGGTATTACTATGATTTTATATATATATAATGTTAGGAAGTTAGGCAATGTTAGGAAAATATTGGAAAATATATCTAACTAGGAAAAAGTTAAGAGATATATATATAAAATATGCCAAGCTATATATTATGTTTCATTTTACAACAAAAATAAAGTAAAACTCATCATACACACTCACTCCCTACTATTAAGAGAGACAGTAAGGAATCCATAAACCCATTAAATAAAGTGAATCCACTGACCCTAGCAGAGGAGCAGATACCCAAACTACCTGATGCCCTAAAGGTTTCTGCGACATGCTGAGAATTTTGAGCCACTTTTTGATGGTGATGTGAGGCACAGGATACAGAAGATAAAGCCGGGAACCTGCCCAAATAGACCCCCACACAAAATTGTGCCCCTGAAGAGCTAAATCAGTATAGAATGAATAATAAATAAAGCCAACAAAGGATTTAAAAAAAAAAAAAACTTGATGCTGTGTGGACATAAAACCCAAAACAAGGAAATTCTTATGTGAATTTATTGCCATCAACTGAACACTGTGCACTCTGAATTAATATGTCTGGGTTCCCTATGTAGCTTAAAAAAGAAACAAACAAGCACGCCCACACAAACACACCAATGGAGAATTTAATTTACATTAATCAAGTTTGGTAGTTTTCTTTGGTGACTGACAGACCTCTCTGAAGGACTTAAAGAATTCAAAGAACTCTGAAGTTCCAAGGAAATGAGTGGCTCAAAGGATAATCTAAATACAAATCAGTAAAAAACAAGAAAACGACTTCGAAGAAATTATCCAGGATGCATTCCAGAGAAACAAGGAGAAATAAAATATAAAAGAGAGTAAGATACAAACAGGATAGCATCAAAAGGTCTAACATGCATCTCAAAACAGAATTCCAGAAGGAGATATACAGAGAAGAGAAAGTGTTCAGGTAATGTTCGTATGCTTAAATTATTTATGTTAGGTGCCTGGGTGGCTCAATTGGTTGTGTCTGCTTTGGCTCAGGTCATGATCCCAGGGTCCTGGGATTGAGCTCCGCATAAGGCTCACTGCTCGACAGGGATCCTACTTCTCCCTCTCTCTCTCCCCCTCCTCCCTGCCTGTGCGCTCTCTCTCACTCTCTCTCAAATAAATATCTTTAAAAAATAAAATAAATTGTCCATGTTTGAAAAAAGTATAAAAATAAGCCAAATGATTAGAAAAAAGGAAATTATAAGGATAAGAAACCAACAACACAGAAAACAAATATATAATTCAGTGGAACAATGAAGCTAAAAAACAGTTTCTTGAAAAAAGCAATAAAATAATAAGAGCTCCAAGGCCTGTGGGGGGTGGGGAAGGGGGAAGACACAAAAAAGAGAAATAAGCACAAATAATATTAAAAATGAAAAAATAGATGTAACTTCAGGTCTTACAGAAATTATACAGATAACCAGATATTATAAAAAATTAATGTCAAAAATGAAAACAACTTTCATAGATGAATCCCTAAAAAAAAAAAATACCAATAAGAAAAAATAGAGAATCTGACTAGCTCTATAAACAAATATTCTAAATCTGCGATTGAAATTTTTCCCACCAAGGAAGTGCCATCCCCATATAGTTTTACTGATAGGATTTTTCCAAAGTATTCCAAAAATCCATAAACTAAAGTGTTATACAAAGTCTTCCAGAGATCAGAAAACAGGGAAATACTTTCTAATTCCTTTTATGAAGCTAGGTATATCATACATGCTCCATACAACAGAAAGGAAAATGAGATCACACAGATGACCATGGATGCAAAAACTCTAAATAGAATAGGAGCAAACTGAATCCAACAATATATAAAGGAGATAAATATAAAAACCAATTTGAATTTATCTCATGCATATGATACTGGTTTCTACTAGAAAATGAAGTACACCATAACACCAAAGAAAGAAAAATCATTATCTCAAAAGATGAAGAAAAAGCATTCATTAAAATTCTAATACCTGTTGAATTTAACACATTTGGATGAACGGGAAAATCCTGAAGAGGCTACCTACAAAACAACCAACATCATCAGGGCTGTTCACCTCTTAGTGAACTTCACACTTACTGGTGATTTGTGGATGGTAGCCACCTTGCGATCAGAACAAATTGAGGATGCTGACTATCTCTACTTCATTAAATACTGTACTGTTCTAATCAGCACACAAAGGACCAGAAAAATATATGACAAAGCACAGTAACTGGAAAGAATGAAACAAAATTCTCATTACTTGCAGATGATAATGTCTCTGCAGAAGTCCTTCCTCAAAAAGACCCTTGAAGTAAATTTTATGAATTTAAAAGTTTAGCAGGAGTCTTGAAACAAGATTTGGAAACAAGAAGCTTGAAACAAGATTCTAAGTGAATTTCATTTTACTATGCCAACAATGATCATTTAGGAAATACAATTTTTAAAATGTAAAAAGATCACCAAAAAATGTAAAGTAGCTAGGAATATATTTAACAACAGATGGCCAAACCCTTCAGGAAGAAAATTAAGAAATTCTATGGATAGGCATTTCAAAAGGCAAGTTAATCTCAAAAAAAAAAAAAAAAAACAAAAAAAAACCAAGTAAAAGTAAAGTGGTATGGTTTGAGATGGAAAGACTCATTGTCATAATATCAATTCTCTTTGTACTGATTTATAGATTCATGTAATTTCCATGAAAATCATAACACTAAACTTGGTGAAACCCTTCTAAAATTTATAGGAAGGAGTAAAGGTCCAAGTAAAATTTAGACATTGTTGAAGAAGAACAAATTTTAGAGTATGTGCTCTCCAAGATAGCAAGATTTTACCAAAGTTAGAGCAATTAAAACAATGTGCATTGTACAGGAATTGACACATGGGTCAATAAAACAGGAAAGAGAATCTAGAAACCCACAAAGAGGGGAAGAAAGAACAGGCTCAGCAAGACAGTGAAGGAAATAATAATAACTGGTTATATACATGAAAAAAATCAAAATAAAATGGGACTCGAATCATGAAATGGGCAAAAGAAAGCGACATTTCATAGAAAAGTAAACACAAATGGCTTATATGAAAAATGCTTAATCTGATGTCTAATCATTTCACACAAATTAATATCCCAAGAGACCATTTGATACTCCCACCAAATTGGCAAAATATTTTTCATTAGTTAACATCAAGTGTTGGCAAGGATGTGGGTCAATGGGAGCTCTTCTTGACTTTGGTTGTGAGAGTAAACTAGAATGAATACTTTGGGAAACAATTTGTCATTATGTGATAACTTAAGTAGGTGTATAACCTACCACCAACTATGCCATCCCCAGGTTTGAACCCCAGAAAAATGCTTACATACGGAAGCTGGAGGAGTTTTAAAAAAGAATGTTTATAACAATATTGGTTGCAATAGCAAAAAAACAAACAAAACCAAAAAAACTGGAGTCTACACAAACATTCATCAGAATTTAGATATATAAATTGGTATATATTCACACAGTACAATACTATACAACATGGAAGGTTAATGAAATAAATATACTCCACAAAGCACTCAACAAGGATGTATCACAAAAAATTTTGAACAAAAGAAGCAAATCAGAAGAATGTATGACAGGATTCAATTTCAATATAAGTCAATCTATATACATACACACACATATCTGGAATGTGTATATATATATATATATACACACACACATATATTCATACATGGACTATGTGTATATGTAGTAAAATGATCAAAAGAAACAAGGAAATTCGTAGCAAAAAAGCAGAATAGAGGTATCTCTGCAGGAGAGGGAAGGGAATGTGTAAATAGGAAGGGAAACATGAAGCTTCTAGATGACTGTAATGTTTTTACTTCTTAGGTTGGGGGCTGGGCAAGCCATAGTTCTTTTTGGTTATCATTTAAACTGAGCTGGTAAATATTTTGTACATTTTTATGAACATTATCTATGTCAGTAAAATATATATATATATATATGCATGTTTATATTGTAGGAAAAAATCAATCTATGATTTTAAGCCAAGAGATAGTCATTGATATATGAAAGAACTTTAGGCCACCGCCCAATGTGTGGTTTTGGGGTTTTATTTTGTTTTTGTTTTAGTTTTGCACAGCCTATTGCAAAGTAAAACTGCATCCAAGTCCAATAGGAGACTCCTCTTTGGGCACTTACGCTAGTGATCGTGGGCATTACAATTTTCTTTCCCAATACCTGCTACTTCTACCCTTGTTCACTGTGTTACCGTTTCAACAAAAAAGCTACTATGCAATGTGAGAGCCATTACTACCAACAGGTTTAGGAGGAAGAAAAGGAAGGGATGTCTGCTTCAGACCCCTGCGGGAATCAGATTGTTGGCACTGCCTTGCAAGAGTCAGGGACTGTCCTGTGTTTGGGAAGCGAGCAGACATTAGCTGGAAGACAGTCTGAGGTGCAGGACCCCAGGTAGCAGCGGTAGAGAGGCATTCAGAGAGGGCCCCCAAAATAAGCAGGCTAAGATGACAGAACAGAATGTGAGAGCTCAGGCAAAGCAGCCTGGGCACAGGAAGGGCTCCGGGGCAATTTAAATGATGAGGTGATAGGCAGTGAATGCAGAGGAAACTCCCAGGGCAGGGCAATCAATCACTGCCAGGCTTATCTTCTGACAAGGGCTGGGACTCTGGCTTGCAGCTGTAACATTAAAATGTAACGTTTCCACTGGGATTTGGTGCGGCAGGTTTCCCTGAAGCTTCGTTTCACACAGTTAACTAATTATGAGAGAATGTGACATTGATATTTACTTTTTCCACGGGGACAAATCATTCCCAGCAGGAGAGACAGGCTGTTATTTTTGTTCCGTTTTGTTTTGTCATTAAAAAGAGATTACTTACGTGGTAGTAAATAAACCTTTGTTAGAGGGAATTTTTTTTTCCCTCAATAATTCTATCAGTTTGCCTTAATGCGGACAATCATTTCTTATGCTTTCCAGAGACAGGGTACATAAATGAGCAAGAGGTGGGTGTTAGAACTAGATTTGGAAATTAACTCTACCACTTATTAGCGGCGTGATCTTAAGCAAGTTATGTAAGTACCATGAGCCTGTTTCCCCCACTAAAAAATTGAGGATAATACATCTACTCTGTGCTATTTGTTAAAGAAGTGAAGTAGTATAGTTGAAGTCCTTTGGAACAGTGTCTCTGCATTAAAAACGCTCAAAAAATTGTAGCCTTTGTTCTTAATGTCTCTGATCCTATATTACACAAATAGAACAGGCTACATTTCATTTATGCTGTATATGGTCAGTTTTCTATAGGACCCTGCATCGAATCATAAGCTAGAGCTGCATCTTTGCTTTGCCAATGTAAGCTGCATTGTATATTAACCATTTCACTCTTCCTCATCCAGATATAAGAAGGTTTCCAATGAAAACACAATATTTAATGATAGCAGTTTTCTGCTATCCTCCTCCATCACCAGGACACCTTTTAACGTTTCAAAGACAGAACGCAAACATCACTAATAAACTCACACCTCCTCACCCGTGCCTGGACAATCACAGCATTGTTTGTGGTGCTTTTAGCCAACTGGAAAGTGATTTCACAGATGATCTCCCACTTGAATTCATAATCCCATGAGGAAGGCAGGGTAGATATGATGAGCTCCACCTTACAGGTAAGGAAGTGGAGGCTAAGAGAGGGTAAAAGAGCCATGATATTCAAGCCTATTTCCTATGAAAGGTAATCTGTGGGAACTGAGAATGCCGGGCATATTGGGCTTTGGAAAACTACATTTTCTCAAGAACAAAGTCTATTTTGAAGGTAGCCCGAGCAACCATTAGGCGGAAAAGTAAGATCCTTGGAGGTAAGCTAACAAAATAGAAAGTCAAGAGGCATTAAAAAGAGATATATATATATCCCAATTTCACAATCCGTTTGCCCAATAAGCCTCAATTTTTCTGTTGCTAAGTTTAAGAAAGCAAAAATGTTACTTCTTACCATTCTTAAAAGCACACATATTGTAATATCATTATCGTGTACAAACATAATATCTTTCTATCACTTGATAGAATATTCAGGAGATTTAATGTGAATCGCAGAAAACACGAATACTTAAAAATGTATAAGCATGAGAAAACATATTTTAAGTGCCAGTAGAAAATGTTGGTGATAAAAGAAAAGGATAAGGATATTTACCAAGGATACCTGGGCTAGAGGATGATGGAAAATTAATAAGATTAGACAAATCAGTACTGAAATTTCACATTACATATTTGAGTAGTTTTTGAAAGTTGCAGAATCAAACCAAAAGGCACGGACACGTGAAAGCTTTTGAAGCCATGAAAATCTAAGAGCCCTCAGATCTGGATAATGTTTCTTCAATCAGGTACACTGGTTCTTAAAATAATTCTGATGGGTTATTCATACTGAGCAAGTGTTTCTGGTGGTAGGCATTTTTTAGGGACTTCCAAGGATGCCCCCACCAGCTCACCAATAGCTCATAACCCCATAAGAATTCCTAGCAAGCTACGGAATAACAATTCAGAAGTTCCCCACACACCCCTTGTTTGGGAATAGGGGATAAGTTCTAAGAGACTGGAAGGCCAAAGCAAACAAAAGTCATTTAGGAGAACCCTAGATCAAAATAAAAACAAAACGCAAGTTTTGACTCAATGGAACTTGGAAGCCCAACGATCTCTCAATATGCAATAAAAAGTCTAGTCACACCAACACGGATGAGCAGAATAGTGTATTCACTCATTCTGATTCAGTAAGTCTACACATGATTTGCCCTATGATCTTCAGAGAATGTGATACATCTTCATTTCAATATTATGAGAGATCTTATGATATGGCAGAATATGCCTGCCTAAAATGCCCTCTCTTTGTTCTCAACTCATTCACTTAATAAGCATTTGTTGAATATTTGCTATTTGTGGGGATCTGTATCAAAGAACTCACAGCTTAGCAGGGAGACAGGTAAATCAAACATCAAATTTATGTGTTAAATTCTAGAAGAAAAATATTTCATGTAAATGCTAAGTGTGTCAAAAAGCTCTCAGAGAGGATGAGGTGATTAGCAAGGTCTCAAATGGTTAAGTATAAACTGTGTATATTGCAAAAAGAAGTAGCTTCCTCTTACAAAGAACAGCACGGATAAAAACAGGAAATGTAAACACGTGCTGAGTTCCAGAAATCAGATGCACTACCACATAGCTAGAACTTTAGCATGAGTAGGAGAAAGGGGAAAAGACATCAAAAGAAGCAATACACAGTAGAAGGAAACAAAGGTTCCGACATTTAGGATTTCCATTCCACATTAAAATACAATAATGGAAAGCTGAATACAATGGTTGGTCTATTGATAAGATTTCAACCCACAGGCAATGGGAGTAGATTTTTGCCAAAGAACACTGTGGTGTTATCCAAGTGTAGAGTGATTAGAGGATGGGAAACTAGGGTGTGGGCATCAGTTTTAAGGCAATTTTAAAAGTCCAAGTAAGACACAGAGAGCCCCTAAGTTACAGCAGTGGGGACGGAAAAGTGAACAGCAATAAAAGAAATATCAAAAACAGAGTTAATAAAATTTAGTGACCAAAAAGAATAAGGGGACAAAGAGGGAAGCTGACAGCAGGTTTCCTGTGTTATATTTGGCTGGTTGAATGCATAATGGTGCCCTTCACTAGTCAGGGATGGCATGAAGAGGAATGCCAGTAGTACTCGAGTCCTGGTGTATCTCCTCTTTATAAGATTAATCACATTTCACTTTATATTGCAGGAGGTATGTGTCTTTCTACCACCCCCCTCACCACTAGACTCAAAGCTCTTTTAGGGGAGAAATTCTGTCACATATCACATTGTCTCTGCACATGGCCCCTAAAAGTATATTTATATAACATGATTATATAGTATCACAGACACAATGTAGACACTTGGTGAACATTTTTGAATGAATGACTGAATAAATGAACTCCCAAAACTATACCTTTCATCCTTCAAATGAAATAATTGTGTCTTAAATGTGAATAACTCACCTCAGCTGGGTAACAATTCACACCACTACTGATTAGGTTCATTTCAGACTTCTAATACTTTCGGCAAATTCCAACATCAAATCTTGAAGGGACTTTTGGGAGTATCTACTATAAACTCTCATTTTAAAGATGAAAATCTGTGATTCAGAGAAATTATATGGCTAACCCCAACTCACAAAAAGTATCCAGTGATGGGACAAAAATTAGGTAGATACACTAAGTTTCGTAATATTTGTCAACCAAAATGGTTATAATAGATTTGAAGATTCTACAAGATATATTTAACTAGGATGCACTGAGTTTTTAAAACTGCATGACATTTCACATGACAAAAAAACACAAGGCCAATG
This sequence comes from Procyon lotor, assembly GCA_028646535.1. NCBI lineage: Eukaryota > Metazoa > Chordata > Mammalia > Carnivora > Procyonidae > Procyon > Procyon lotor. The sequence continues at coordinate 11,789,195 of CM053614.1, read as the reverse complement.
TCTTAGAAACATTTCCTTGAATAATTCTTTCCTCTGACAGTGAAATGCAAGGAATGGAACTCAACTTTTAATCTTGAATTAGTATAAGTAAGACAGATTCTTACCGTGATCTTCTGAAGAGACTGGTGACCTAAAACGAGATAATAAGCATGATAAATGTTTTGTAAATGGTACTGATAATTATAAGTGTAATAACGATCAAGAATAATCTCCTAGAAATATTACCCCCAAATTCAGTTAAATAGAAAGTCAATAGAGTAGGCAGTGTAATTAATTTGTTGATCGCATGGTATATTCTAATTGATCACTCCCAAAGCTTACCTGGGTTGGTTGGGTGGTTGGGGTTAATAAAATTTCAGTCCACTGCACCGGGTCACGGGACTGCAACAAACTTAGTTAAGTCTGAATTTATGACACACAAATAGAAAAGTCATAGTAATGTGGTAATGGATGGAATCCTGTGATGTCACCAAAGGCCAGGCCTCCAGAGAATGCAAATAAGCACTAGACTGAGTGTACATAAAAAGAAATCTACTTGGACAGTAAAAAATGAGACAGAAGTAAAATAAATGGCATGTACCTTTATCATTATTGTTTTTTGTTTCCACTCTTTGTGGAATATAAGGTTTAAGTGAGCATGACATAGACCCTTCGTGTGCTTGTCTCATAGCTCTAAACCCATGAGAACCAGGATGAGGCAAGAGTGCAACCATTAGGGTCCCATAGAACTTTTATAAATCAATGACTTTTGCATACCATTTATGCAAAAGTTCCAATTATGTTAGGAAGACCCCTATGAAGCATCATAGCAATGCTTTCACAATAAAAAGCTTTATTTCTTCCCCAGCTGACCACCAGCTGAGTTACTCTGAGCAACACAGACACAATCTTGAGGATGAATTCCCCTCAAGCTTGAATGATACAGTCTTGACACTACCAGCTCATTCTTTCCTTAGGATAAAGTGAGATGTATAATTCTGTACTATCAGGTGATAGAATTTTGAAGGGAAAGGCAAGAAACCATACAGAAGGCATCCTCTGTTCTAAATGATCAGCCTGCTGGGGACCGCTGCAGGAAGGTGACCAAAGGGAAATGCAAGCATTTAGTAATAAACCCTTTAATATAACTAGTGTTGGGGCAAGAATGATTCTATGAATGTACAGCAGTTGGAGGAAGAGTGTAGCTACTGTGGGATGCTTGAGAATGCTTTACTTTATCTACTGATCAGTAATATTTTTGTCTGTTATGTGAGTGATCAATAAAGTTTAAGGACACAGCAGTCATGGTGGAAAAGCCTGGACCTTCACTTAGTGGTGAAGTGTCAAATCATTTCAACCTTACCAGTCTCTTCAAGTGAACCTTTGCATGTGAAAACAATAGAGGGTCCCTAGATTTGGTAGGGAGAAAACTGGCATCTGGGTGATGGGCACAGGGAACCCTGAGAGGGAACCTACTCCAGGCTAAGCCATTTCTGCAGAATCGGCTGCTTGAGAAACACCACCACTAGGTCTCCTCAGGTGCAGCTAATCTGGGTTCTCCTTGGGATTTCCCTGTTTCCTACTATCGCACACCCATCTCCCTGACTGGGCTGTGAACAAATAGAAAACTAGGACCATTTCTTATATAGTACAGAATGGGACCCTGATGAACATTTGTTGAATTGAATTAACATCAGCACCACCACACTGGTGTTTAAACTCAAACACATTTTGGAGTGCCTCAAAAAAAAAATCATCATGTCACCTTCAAACCACCCGCAAGACAGGTTTGCCAAGCTCCAAGGCCAGCCATGGCGGAAGGGCCTAGGGAGTGAGACAAGCTCCAGAAAAGAGAAAATGTGAGCACTCCCAGAGCCAGAAGACAACCAATATACCCAGCAACAGAGACCCACAATCTGCCTTAGTAGTTAAGAAAAGAAAGGGGGAGAGAGAGTGCAAAAGAGAGGTGAATGGGATTGAAGGGTGAGTCTAATGAGAAACATGTATTTGAAATAAGATAATTTCTTAAGATGCCTAGGGCATGAAAAGAAGTCAGCAACAAGGTAACATCTTTAGCCCTAGGGTGTTCTGATGGGAATTAAGCAAAAACACATCTTGAATTGTTGGCAATTAATTTCTCACGGAGCTCTAGGGACAAAGAAAAATCCATGCCAACAGACGACTGAATGTCTCAGGTGGAAGGCTTGTGAAGCAAGGCATTTTGTGCCTTTCTGTGAAAGCAAAGCACTAATATTAAATCTGAAAAATTCCAGATGGCTTGGTTAAAGTCCCCAGGGGATGCAATGGTCCAGGCAGTGGGGAAGAACTATCCATTTCAGAGTGTTTGCTAAGGATTAGTCATGTTGAGTTTCTGTGTGGAATGTCTCCCACATGCCTGGATTTGTGGAATTTTAAGACATATGGAGTATTTCAATCCTCACTCAGTATTTCACCTTTCACTCTAACGAGTCACTAAATTATACTACTGAGACAGCACACCATCCATTATTGCTGGAAATGGGCATAAAAAGTTTTACAGAACTTAGCTCAGGAGAGAGGAAAATTCATGAAATCAGCAAGAGAAGTAGTTATTTTTAAAACAGAGGTTGAACCCCAGGAACAGATAATCTTCCTCAACCTGACAACTGAGGAATGCAGGAGAGTTCACTGCTCATTCCTCCCACTGACCCTGCAAGAGTTAAGGTTTTGTTCCTGTTTATTTCTCCTCCACATACACTTTATCTCAGGAATGGCATTGCTCTCATAATGCAAACTACGACCAGCATTCAGAGAACTCCACGATTTTGAGTTCTCGCCTCTTTCCTCAGCACTAGCCTTTTATGACAGTCTGGAGAATATTTACACTTGATTTTGCTTTGTTTTGTTTTGTAGGTTTTTCAGAAAAACATTATTTACATCCCACTCAAATTTGGCCAACAACAAAAAGCAAAAACTCAAGTCCTGGATTTTAAAATCTCTCTCCTATTTTAAATCTATTTATATTGATTCAAACCTACATAATAATTATTATTTGAGACCCTATCAGGTACCAGGCCCTGTGCTTTGTGATGGGGATACAAAGATGAACAAGCTACTAATTTCAAGGAATTCAATCTAGTGAAGGAGAAAAATAGGCAAACAAATGATTATAGTGAAAAAAGTGTAATCATCAAAATATGTATGAAGGAGCATGAGAGAGAGACACATTCTGTTCCAGAAGAGTGAAAGAAGATTTCAGAAAGCAAGAACCATGGCAGCCGGGCTTAGAAGGAAGAGCAGAAGCTTGTTAGGTAAATAAGGAGAAGAATGTCAGGCAGAAGCACCAGCATATGACAAGGAATAGGGATAGGAAATTTCATAATACGTTATCAGGTACAGAAGGAACTCAGTGTTGCTAAAATGTAGAGAAGTGATAAGTTAGGATTGGAGACAGAAGAGGCAGGGACCATTTCATACAGGGCCTGACAAGCCATTTTGACATGCTGGTAATTTACCTTCTAAGCTAAATGAAGTGAGTTTCTGAAGCAGTGAGGTCATACATTCTCACTGGTGCTTCTGATCAGGCAGGCTGTGCAGAGTAGAATAAAAAAGCAAGAATAAAGGCCGGAGACAAGTTAAAAACTATTAATGCAAAGCTTCCGCTCTTCGAAATTCATGAAAAGTTACAAGGAGAATGAGAAACAGAAAAGGAAGCATCGTCTTTGACTAAGCTAAAAGATAACCATAAGCTGAAATCATCTATAAAGAGCTACCAAGTACAAGAAAAATTGGGCCAAGTTTCAGGGAGACAGAGAAAGCATATTTTGATCTCAAAAGATATGAGCTACACAGTGCACCATAAAATCCAGCAGAAAGTACTGAGCCAGGTGTCCTGCTAGTCAGAAGTGGAATCAAACCCCAGAGGATAGTGCTGTTAAAAAAGAATTTGAAAGGAGACCCAAAGTCAAGCTTCCAGAAACACACAAACCCACTTTCCCTAATTATCTATCCCAAACTGACGGTTCCAAAAAGAACTCCTCCAAAACAAACATGAGCAATAAAGAAAAAGGAACCAGCATGACAATCACACAAAAATATTCTAAGAAGGAAAGCAGGATAAGGATCTGCTGACAAACAAAACTTAAGGTGGAAGTACACTAAGAAGATAATGGCAGTGGGCAGGTGAACCCTATTAACAGACCTCCATGAAACAGAAGGGAAGGAGGGAATGAAGGAAGGAGTAAAGGATGGGATAGGCCCTTTGCGACCAGAAACAAAAAAGAAATACAATGATTACAAAATAGTCGTAATGCTACAGCAGCAGAAAAGGGCAAACGGTGGTCCAGAGTCTTTGAATCAGTAAGTTATAGAAACAGCTTGAGGACTCTTTCCACTGTATCACCACTGGAAAAAGAATATTGAGAGGAGGTAAAAAAATCCATAATAACATAAATATATTAAATATATATAATTTAATATAATATTATATAATAACTTAAAAATATATTAAGATGTAAGCCATTCACGTATTCATCCATTCAAGTAACTGCTTTGTGCAAGTGTCTTGCTGTTTTCCAGTTTGATTTACTTTTCTGTGATTTTCTTTTTGGCTTTTTAAGTTTTTATTTTCATTCCAGTTAATGAACATACAGTGTTATGTTATGTTAGTTCCAGGAGTACAGATATAGTGACTCAACAATCCCAAAGCTCACCATAGGTGCACTCACTGATCCTCATCACCTATTTACCACCTCCCCCCACCCACCTCCCTACTGGTGACCATCAGTCTGTTCTCTGCAGTTAAGAGTTGGTTTCTTGATTTGTCTCTCTTCCCCTCTCTTTTATTTTTCCTTTCCTCATTTGCCTTGTTTCTTAAATTCGACACAAATGAAATCCTATGGTATTTGTCTTTCTCTGACTGGCTTATTTCACTTAGCATAATACTCTCCAGCTCCATCCATGTTGTTGCAAATAGCAAGATTTCATTCTTTTTTGTGGCTGAATAATAGTCTACTGTAGTCCTTCTTTATCCTTTCATCAAGGACATGGGCTGCTTCCATAGTTTGGCTATTGTAAATAATGCTGCAATAAACGTAGGGTGTTTATATCCTTTTGAATCAGTATTTATTCAGTATTTATTAGGGTGCAATCACTGAATCATATGGTAGTCCTGTTTTTAACTTTTTGAAGAACCTCACACTGTTTTCCAGAATGGCTGCACCAGTTTCCATTCCCACCAACAGTGCATGAGAATTCCTTTTTCTCCACAACCTCACCAACACTTGTTTTTGTTTCTGATTTTAGCCATTCTGACAGTTGTGAGGTAATATCTCACTGTAGTTTTGATTTGCATTTCCTGTTGGTGAGTGAGGTTGCCCATCTTTTCATGTGTCTCCTGGCCATCTAGATGTCTTCATTGGAGAAATATATGCTGTTGTCTTCTGCCCATTTTCAAATTAGCTTATTTGATTTGGATATTGCGTTGCATAAAATCTTTATGCATTTTTCCTATGAAACCTTTATTTGCTATGTCACTTGAAAATATCTTCTTTCATTCCACAGGTTGCCTTTTAGTTTCACTGTTTCCTTTGCCGTGCAAAAGTTTTTTTATTTTGATGTAGTTCCATAGTTTATTTTTGCTTTTGTTTTCCTTGCTTTAGGAGACACATCTTGAAAAAAAGCTGCTATAGTCAGTGTCAGAGAAGTTACTGCCTGTGTTCTCGTCTAGGATTTTTATGGCTTCAGGTATCACATGTAGGTCTTTAATCCATTTTGAATTGATTTTTGTATATGGTTTAAGAAAGTGGTTCAGTTTTCCCACCACCATTTATTGAAGAGACTGTCTTTTTCCCACTGGATATTCTTTTCCGCTTTGTTGAAGGTTAATGAACTGTATAGCTGTAGGTTTATTTCTGGGTTTTCTATTCTGTTCTGGATCTACGGGATTGTTTTTTTGTCAGTACCATACTGTTCTGATTACTACAGCTTTGTAAAATAACTTGAAGTATGGAATCGTGGTTCTTCGCGCTTTGCTTTTCTTTGTCAAGATTGATTTGGCTGTTGGAGGTCTTTTGTGGTACCATACAAATTTTAGAATTATTTGTTCTAGTTCTGTGAAAAATGCTGTTGGTATTTTGATAGGGATTGCATTAAATCTGTAGATTGCTGTGGGTAATATAGACATTTTAACAATACTTTTTCTTCCAGCCCATGAACAAGGAATGTCTTTCCATTTCTCTGGGTCTTCTTCAATTTCTCTCATCAGTGCCATAGTTTTTAGGGTACAGGTCTTTCACCTCTTTGGTTAGGTTTATTCCTAGGTAACTTATTATTTTTGGTAAAACTGTAACTGGGATTGTTTTCCTAATTTCTCTTTCTGCAGGTTCACTATTGGTATGTAGAAATGCAACAGATTTCTGTACATTGATTTTGAATCCTGTGACTAATATGTTTTTCATTTCTAGCAGGTTTTATTTTTTTTGCTGGAGTGTTTCAAGTTTTCTATATATAGTACTGTGTCATCTGCAAATAGTGAAAGTTTTAATTCTCCTTGCCAATTTGGATGCCTCCTTCTATTTCTTTTTGTTGTCTGATTGCTTTGGCCAGGATTTTCAGTACTATGGTGAATAAAAGTGGCAAGAACAGACAAATTGGTTTTGTTCTTGACCTTAATGGAAAAGTTCTCCATTCTTCCCCATTAAGAATGATGTTAGCTGCTGGTTTTTTATCTATGGCCTTTATTACGTTGAGATATGTTCCCTCTAAACCTACTTTGTTGAGGGCTTTTATCATGAATGGATTTTGTACTTTGTCAAATGCTTTTTCTCCATCTATTGAAATGATATGATGGTTTTTATCCTTTCTCTTACTGATGGGATATATCATGTTGATTGATTTGTGACTATTGAACCACCCTTACAACCAAGAAATAAATCCTACTTGATTATAGTGAATGATTTTTTTAAGTACATTGTTGACGGGTTTCCTAGTATTTTGTTGAGGAGTGTTGCATCTGTATTCATCAGGGATATTGGTCTCTTGTTTTCTTTTTTAGTGATTTCTTTATTTGGCTTTGGTATCAGGATAATGCTGGCTTTACAGAATGAATTTGGAAGTTTTCCTTCCTCCTCTATTTTTTGGAATAGTTTGAGAAGCATGGGTATTAACTCTTCTTTAAATGTGTGGTAGAATTCACCTGTGGAGACCTCTGGTCTTAGTCTTTTGTTTTTTGGGAATTTTTTGATTACTAATTCAATTCCTTTGTTGGTGGCAAGTCTGTTCAAATCTTCTATTTTTCCTGTTTGAGTTTTGGTAGTTGATATGTTTCTAGAAATTTATCCATTTCTTCTAGATTGTCTAATTTTGGGCATATATATATATATATAGAGAGAGAGAGAGAGAGAGATTTATTTGACAGAGAGAGAGAGAGAGATCGATCACATGTAGGCAGAGAGGCAGGCAGAGAGAAGGGGGAAGCAGGCTCCCTGCTGAGCAGAGAGCCAGATGTGGGGCTCAATCCCAGGACCCTGAGATCATGACCTGAGCCGAAGGCAGAGGCTTTAACCCACTGAGCCACCCAGGCACCCCTTGGCGCATATATATATATATATATCTATATATATATATATATATAGATATATACGTGTATATATATATACACACACACATAAATATATGTATATATATGTGTGTATATGTATATATTTTTTTTTTTAGATTTTATTTACTTATTTGTCAGAGAGAGAGAACAGAAGCAGGCAGAGTGGCAGGCAGAGGGAGAGAGAGAAGCAGGCTCCCTGATGAGCAAGGAGCCCGATGTGGGACTCGATCCAGGACCCCTGGGCCGAAGGCAGCTGCTCAACCTACTGAGCCACCTAGGCATCCCTTGGCATATATTTTTGATAATATTCTCTTATAATTATTATATTGGGTGTATAAGTATTTTCAATGTTTTTTTCTTCTTGTTGGTTTGTCCCCTTTATCATTATATAGTGTCCTTCTTTGTCTCTTGTTGCAGTCTTTGTTTTAAAGTCTTTTTTGTCCAATATAAGTAGTGCTACTCCAGCTTTCTTTGACCTCCATTTGCATGATAGATGTGTCTCCATCCCCTCACTCTCAAGCTGTAGGTATCTTTAGGCTTAAAAGAGTCTCTTGTAAGCAGCATATCGATGAGTGTTGTTTTTTTTTTTTATCCTATCTGTCACCCTATGTGCTTTGATTAGAACATTTAGTTCATTTACATTCAAAGTAATTACTGATAGCTATGTTTTTATTGTCATTTTATTATTTGTTTTGTGGTTGTTTCTAAAGATTTTCTCTCATCCTTTCTTGTCCTTCTTTCATGTTTTGCTGATTTTCTTTAGCGATATATTTGGATTTCTGTCTCTATTCTTTGCATATTTATTAGTGGTTTTTGATATATGGTTACCATTACGTTTGTATATAACCTCCTCTGCATATAGCAGTCTATATTACGTTGGTGGTAGTTTAAGTCTGAACACATTCTTTACCCCTCTCATCCCCATGTTTTAGGTATATGTTGCTATATTTGACATCCTTTTATTTGGTGAGTTCCTTGACTGATTTTATTTACTGAAACATCCATTTTTTACTGCTTTTGTTTCTTACCTTTACACTGTCACTTTGGTCTCTTCTTTCACATTAAAGGGGACTTTAATGTTTCTTATAGTGCTGTTTCAGTGGTCATCAACTCCTTTAGTTTTTGTTTATCTAGGAAACTCTTCATCTGTCCTTCTATTCTGAATGATAGTTTTGCTGGATAGAGTATTCTTGGCTGCAGATTTTTCCCATTTAGCACTTTGAATATATCATGCCCCTCTCTTCTGGCTTAGAAAGTTCCTTCTGAAAAATCCCCTGCTAGCCTTATAGGTTTTCCCTTTATAGGGAAAGTTCCCTTATAACTTTATAAAGTTTCCTTATAACTTTCCCTAAGTTACTGTGTTCTTTTGTCTTGCTGCTTTACAATTTTTCTTCATTGCTATATTTGGCATAAAATTTGTCTTGGTGTGCATCTGATTTTGTTGATTCTGATGCAAGATCTCTGTGCCTCCTGGATCTGGATATCTGTTTCTTTCCCCAGATTAGGGAAGTTCTCAGCTATTATTTCTTTGAATACATTTTATGCCCTTTTTCTCTCTCGTCTTCCTCTGGAACTCCTATACTGTGACTGTTACTGTGTTTGTTGGGAGTCACTGAGTTCCCTAAGATTATTCTCATTCTGCATATTTCTTTTTTCTCTCTTTTGTTCTATGTGATGACTTAACATTACTTTGTCTTCTAGGTCATTAACTCATTCCTCTGCTTCTTCAGCCTGCTGTTCATACCATCAAGTGTGTATCTCATTTCATTTATTGAGCCCTTTATCTCTGCTATGTTATTTCTTATCTCTGTGTTAAAACTCTCACTCACATCTTCTGCTCTCCTCAAGTCCAGTGAGTATCCATATGATCACTGCTTAAAATACTCCATCAGGCACATTACTTAAATCTATTTCACTTAGATATCTGGCCATGGCCTTGTCCTGTTCTTCAATTTGGGATAAATTTCTCTATCTTCTCACTTTGTCTAAATCTCTGTGCCTATTTCTCTGTGTTAGGAAAGTCAACTATATATCCTTTTTTTTTTTTTTTAAGATTTTATTTATTTATTTATTTATTTATTTATTTATTTATTTGAGAGAGTGTGCTTGCAGGGAGGAGCAGAAGAGGAGGGAGAGGGAGGTAGCATCTCAAGCAGATTCCATGCTGAACCTGACATGGGGCTCCACCCCGCAACCCTAAGATAATGACCTGAGCCAAAACCAAGAGTCAGACGTCTAAATCAGACGTCTAAATGACTGAGCTGCCCAGGTGCACCTACATCTATTCTTGAAGAAGAGGTCCTGTAGTGCCCTACCACGTCATGTCCCCCGTTCTCCAAGGCCTGGCACTTCCAGGAGTGTGCTGCGTATGCTCTGCTATTTTGTCCTGGTCACTTTATGCTTCAGGCCAGTTGTCTGCAGAGGCTCTCTCTGCCTGTTATGAGCACTGTTTTGTTCCTGGCCTGAATGTGGAGTATTTTAAGTAGGTTTGCTCTAGTCTGTTTATGAAATGAGATCTGTCACCACTACCACTGGAACTGAGGCTCTACAAAAGTCCCTGTTGGGAGGTATAGTATGAGTAGGATTTTAGGCTAGTCCTCTGGAGGCAGGAAGGTCCCATGTGCTGAGAGTAGGAAAGTGTGACTGGAAGATGAATTTCCACCAACGGTCAGGGTTTGATGTAAGCAAGTTAGGTAGCGAGTGTTGGCCCTGCACTCTTGCTGAGGGGGAGGGAAACAGCGCTGGTTACTTTGTTCCCAGAGGGGTCTCTCTTCGAATACTGATCCTCTGGGACATGCTCCAAGATGAGTTAATAACCTCCCCATTGTGTGTCCTAGGTGCTCTTCAGATTTCTGTTCCATGTTCTACGTCTGCAGGCTATTTGCTCTGCCTTTTCTCCAAGAGCAGTACAATGCCCTCCAGGCTTTATCCCAGCCAAGTTTGCTGACCTTTAAAATTTCAGGCTTTAAGTCCTGCTGGTTGCAAGAACTCACGAAATTTGGCTTTTCCCGCTTACCAAGCCAAATGCAATGGGAGTTCATTCTCCCCATGGCACTCTCTGTTAGTCTGTCTCTCGCCCTTCTCCACAACTGTGGCTCCTTCCTTTCCACAGGAGTTATGTGTTTATCTCCTAAACTGTGTTTCCATACCTCCTACCTTCTTCAATGTGGCTTCTTCTCTTCCTTTAATTGTGGGGTTTATTCTATCATTCTTCAAGTCAACTTCTGGGGTATTTTGGTACTTATCTATTTGAATTCATAGGACAAGGCAAGTCTAGGGTCCTCCCCCCCCACGTTATTTTCCTGGGATTGCATCTACTTTTCCATAAATTTTGATTTGAAGATTTGTTGGTGAAAGCCCTCTTGCCAATGTTAACCATGCTAAGCAGAATATCCATACTGTTCTCTTCTTTTATATGAAGGTAACCCTTCTCAAACTAGGATATACACAGGAATTTGAAAATAAGGGAAGCCCCCAGGAAAACCACATGCTGGTTTTAGATGGGGGATTATGTAATTTAACTGGTAAAAATTAAGATATTATTTTTTATTAAAATCAGCACAGACATATTATGGGTTCCAAAGCAAAAGTCACTTGACTTCTTAAAATCAAACAACAAACTTAAAAAAAAAAAAAAAATCTGTGTTTGAGGCAGTTAGCCTAAGGCAATGTCTCCAAGGCCTCAATGGGGTGAATTTGTTCTCCTTCAGAATAGGAATGTTTTCAGGGGAAAAGTCTGAAAACATGAAAATATACAGAGCTATAACATTTTGGAACAAATCATTTTTTCAGATTAATGTCTGTACATATTCAGAATCTGAAGGAATGACACATTGGCTACTTGACGCTATATCGAACAGCACAGCTTACAGAACCTGTTGTCAGTCACTAAGACACAAGGAATCACTAAGAAAATCAAAGATAGTTATTTAGGTTGCATTCCATCAAATTTCCCTTCAAGGCCTCTAATCTTTCCAGTAGATCAATCACAAGGCTTAAAGACATTGAAAAATATGCCCAGTTTTCAACCAGCAAAATGACACATAAGAGCCAAATAGTTATATATTTATGAAGGCAAAGTCTTTAAGAAGTACTACACTTCTTGTGATGTCTTGTTGTTTTAATCAATAAACCTAGAACTGAGATGATGAGCCTCATGACTACTTCAGCCTGTAGGACACAGTATGATCCTCTGCAATACATTTTAAATGAATGCTTTTTCTTGGCAATTTCCATGAAACGCTCTAAACTATAAGCTCATCCTAACACAAGATCTTTTTATTAGAATAATACTGTCCTGACTCTATTTTTAAAGCGTCCTTGCAATATTTTGCTTTTATTTTCATTTTGTGGCTTAAATCAAAGCATCCGTGGCTTTCCTACTTGGCCCATCCTCAGAAGGTCTGTATCATTTCCTTTGTAGGAGGTAGGTAGGAGATCCAGAGACTGTTCAGTTTGGATGAAATCTTTCTTAAAGAAAGATTGGATGAATACTGGGGACCCATCTACTTTTTGGAGAGAATCACTCACAAATAAATGTCAATTTCCCTTCTCAGTGTCCCCAACCCATATACCCTCTACTTAGCATGTCTAAACCATCACCTGATGGAGAGTGGGCCAACGGATGGAATTACCTATATAGAGGTGAACTTGGAATAAACACATAGAACAGGTATAAGAATGAAGTCTGAATAGACACAAAGGCAGAGATCCACATTCTGAAAATACTCAGCAAGAGAATATTTTTCTAACTGTGGATGGGGAAGGAAGCACTGACATATTCATACCAACTCACAGGCCAGAAGAGCCAGGGCCCTCTATTTCCTGGTTACTAACATGGAATTATAATAGAAAGCAAATAAGGAATGGTACGGTGAGCTAGATGCTCCACTACCCCACAGTCCACTTGGTACATTATGAATAAATAAACCATTTCATGGCTGCGAAGTCCTCATGGAGAAGGTAGCCTCTGCCCCCCAAACCAAAAGCATCTCTATGAGTATTTTGTCAATGTTCCTTTTTCTGTCTGCCTTCCCTCTTTACCCTCCAGCTTTAGGGATGAGGACCACAGCAAGAATGTCACTTTCAATAAGCAAAGGTGACCATCCATCCTGCAGAGCAAGAGGAAGAGAAAATCAAAGTCTCTGGTTTCTAGCTGTTTATATCAATTCTGAATGTTCTTGCCCTCTTTCTTTCATCATTCTCCTTTTATTTCTCTTTCCTGCTCTTTACCACAGCCCTGAGCATTCTCTGGGCTCATCTCATCCACCTTCTTCACACTTTGGTAGAACCCAATCTCTGTAAAAGAGTCTCCCATCATGTGCTAATTAATGCTCTTATTCCAACTGAAGAACACTAGGAACATTCAGGTGTGGGCCAAGGTCCCTGGGTTGGATGCTGTTCCCTGCCTGGACCATTACTGCTAGTTGTCTGATAAACTCCCGAGAAGTAGCCCAAATGGAAACTCACTTCCCAGCTGGACATCCCTTCCAGGCACATCTCAAGAGTCTACACCACTGCTGCAGAAACACCAGCTTTATTTTTCCTCTGTTTTACCTTAAAGTAATGATGCTACACAAATTCAATTTATTTCCCGAAAGTGTTGATAGACAAAGAATTTTTATTTAAGTGAGCCAAGGGATGACTTAATGTGATTTGAAGGCATAGCTGTAGATGATCATTTCTGGCAATAGCTTTTCTCCCTTGCGATTCCCTCAGGGACGTGCACTGCCTGGAAGACTGTTCGGTCCAGCCCATGACATCATACTGAGAGCTTGAGGGAGAAATAGTGAGATCACAGACCTAGGTGACAACTTCATGACCATTAACTCTTCGCACCAAGGAATCCCTAGCCAGGTAAAACAGAACCAGAAATCCCTCAACACTGAGAATCTCCGTCAACCAAACAATTCTCTCTTTGTTTGCTTTTCTTCCCTCTAAGGACGAATATTGCTTTTAAGACAATGAACAAAGCATGTACAGTAACAGAGCTAAGGAGAATGGGAGCCAGAGAGATGAAAGTCACAGCAACCATACAAAGTGCCATTGAGATGAGAGAGACAAACACATTCTCTATTCAAGTGGTCACAAACCCATTCAGGGAATGCCAAATAGCCTCAAAGGTAACATTCACCACAAATGGAGGTGGGGGGGGGGGTTGCTGGGGAAAGAGCAAAATCCAAGGAAGGAGAGTGAGATGGGTATTTGTGTGGAGGCAAGGAAATAACACCCAGAGCTTAAATAATAAAAGCTGTTTGCTAATTTCTCCATTTGATGTAAATTTCCTCTAATTCCCTTCAGGCTCCTAATTTCCTATTCTTTGAGAGTCTCCTACCCAAATACATACCTGATGATCCCCCTGTGAGCTGTACTTGAAACATCTTTTATTTTTCCGTAAGTTCTTATATTTAGTTGGGATTTAAAAAATACCACTGTTTTACCACTGGCCTGGAACAATCTGGTTTCTCCTCTCCACCCTCTGCTGAGGAAGCCCCTGAGGCCCTTTGAGCTCGAAATTGTACTGCCACCTACTGTTCACGCCCAAGAACCGCAACAAAATGACGGGCAAGGCTTTTTGAAATCTGAGGGGGAAAGATGAGGACAAACGGGCAAAGCCTGCAGCAGACACAGGGAAGAAACAGATCTGAAGAGACCAACACTGACCGAGGTCAACTTTTTGATACCTAAACCATGAGCATTCCTGGGAAACATGTTAGTGTTTTTGAGGACATGAAAATAATTGTGTATTAGACACAGAGCAGCCGTGCAGTACAGAAGATGTGATACTTCACATTAGAAATCAGTTTTTGGGGCGCCTGGGTGGCTCAGTGGGTTAAAGCCTCTGCCTTCGGCTCCGGTCGTGATCTCAGGGTCCTGGAATCGAGCCCCGCATCGGGCTCTCTGCTCAGCAGGGAGCCTACTTCCCCCCCTCTCTCTGCCTGCCTCTCTGCCTACTTGTAATCTGTCTCTCTCTGTCAAACAGATAAATAGAATCTTAAAAAAAAAAAAAAATCAGTTTTTATAGTTGCTTGCTTAATTAAAAAAAAAAAAAGGGAGGGGGTGGAGTAAAGGAATAGAAAAGGCATGTTATTCTGAAATCGAACCAAAGGAGGTGGACCTACAGAGACACAACAGGGAGGCCTGGTAGGGAGAACCTGTGTGGCTTAGTGACTCCGTGAATGCTGGCCAGCAGCTCCCACTGAGGCACAACCGACCTGGAGTTCTGTGAATGTGGACTTTTTTTTTTTTTTTTAAGAGTACATTGAAATGAAGCTCTGGGATCTGAAGGCAAATCGTTTAGTGTTAACACAAGAAACTTCTACGAAGGGCTGTCTCACATATAACACTACTCAGGATAAGCAGTATCTACCTTGTGGGGCCAAGGTAACTGGGCAAAGGCTTACTCACAACTAATTTTTTTTTATTAAATAAGGACTTCTGAATCCAGCTTTAGAAAATGGAAGAAAAAGAAGAAAAAGACAGGTGGGCGCCACTTCGGCCTTATCCTGAAGATAATTGTGAGATATTCCAGAAGTTTTCCTATCAACATCTCCCACCTCAGCTACTTCTTGGGAAAGGGAGTTCATGTTCAAGACGGTGGCATGGGGGACAGAATCCAAAATGTGTCTGTCTCCTCCCCACGCTGCTGGGTCCGAGGACAGGGCAGTTTCTAAGTAATGTATTACAAACGACCCAAAACAGTAAAGGAACTCTATGAGAAAACCAAGAGGTAATGCAAATACATCACTGCAAAACTGAGAATAAGATCTGAGAGTGGACTCCACAGGCTCTGTCTTTGAGAATAATTAATTCCACGCGTGAGTATCAAGCACAGCTGTAAACTTATTTCCATTCCAGGAGTTACCGGAGATACAGAACTTACAACATTTTATCCCACTTTTAAGGACACTCGAAGGGGTTTATGGAGGGCGAGTAACATCAAAGAGAGAAGTTTAGAAACTATAAAGCAATGCTGTTGATGTTCTTATGCTTGGTGATTAGCACAAGCACCAGAAAAGTTAGGCAAAGGGAAAAACGTGGTCCTTGTCTCCCTGAGTTCCAACCAAGCATTTTCTCCATGTTATAGAGTTTTTCCTTATGCTGGTCTCCTCAGGGCTGTGGGCTCAGGGGTCCCCAGAGGCTCATGAGAGAAGCTCCACACTCTATACCCACCCTTTCATTTCTAAAAGCAATCAAGCGACCCCTTCTCACCCTGACCCCGCACCTGCACACTCCACGTAATTACTAGTCAACCTCCCTCCAACCTGAGATTCATGGGCAAATATTTCAGGAAGGATTGCAAATTTATCACTCATACTTTCAATCAATTTAATCCAATTACTCATCTAAGGCAGATACACTGAGAAAGTTAAGAGTTTGGGTGGCAGTTGGAGAAAGAAGCAAAAGGATGAACAGGGTAGTGTGGAGGTAAGTCAACAGGAGGCAGGCGCAACCTTGAAATAGACCCTTGAACACTGAAAGGCGTGCACGGGGGTGGGGGGGGGTGGGGGGGGGAGAAGCAGGACAGACGAGATGAGGGGGAAGCGCAGGCAGGAGGCTCGCTAGGCCAGCCCTGCTCTCCCAGCACCCTTTCCCCTGTGATGCCTGAGTGCTCTGCCCCCCTCTCTGGAGGGAAGGAGGCCAGCAAGAGGCAGCCAGGACCGAGCTGACTCCTCAGGGACCTTCAGAGGAATGAGAGGGGGTGAGGACAGCCAGAGGTGCACCAGAATCATATTCTGGAAAAACTATAGCCTCTTCTCTCTACTCTGATGGTTAAAATTAGAAGAACAAATATTTAGGGGCTGAGCCGGTTAAGCATCTGACTCTTGATGTTGGCTCAGGTCATGATCTCAGGGTCGTGAGATGGAGTCCTGGGTGGGGACCCTGTGCTCAGGTCAGAGTCGGCTTGAAGTTCTCTCTCTCCCTCTCTCTGCCCTTCCCCCATTCAGGCATGTGCACGTGGTCTAAAATAAGTACATTAATTAAACAAACAGTGTTTTGGGCTTTTTGTTGTTGTTTTTGTTTTTTTGTTTTAAAGCTTGGGTCCCATTCAAGACACCCTAAATACCTCCTCTACCGGACTGATGAGATTTCAACGTCAAGCCCTTAAAGATCCGGGGACTGGTTCAGAAAAGAAAGGACCAATTGTGCAAGAATGGACTGTGTAGTAAACCAGCCACGAGCACACCGCTACTCCCAGGGGACACGAGACAGAGGAAGAGATGCCCCCTTGCATCCAGGTCTCTGTCTCTGGCACAGCTCCTGAAAACAAAGAAAAATTCCCATTCCGCTATTAGCTTAATAATATGGCTCTCATTCCAGAGCACAGAGGGAGACAGTCCTCTCCTAGTCTTAGAATGGCGGCTAAGTGCTTTTGTCACAAAAGACTGTCACCTTGGACTAGCTTTCCTTAATGCCCTAAAGCAGAATGTGTTGTTGGAAGGAGAGAGAAATCTCCTTTGTTTTGTTGAAGACTCAGAATTTCCTGCGAGGCCCTTCTAAGGCTCCCTACTTGTTAAGGGCTTGTTAAGGGAACTCAAGAAAAGTGCTTTCCTTCTGCGCATCTTGCCTCCATATTTCCTCACGCTCTGGCTCTCTCTTGTCTCTTTGGGTTGGAAATCCTTAGGAAATCCTGGAATTCTTTTTCATCCATAAACTGTTGATGGTTCCCCACTTGCCAATGTTCTTCTTCTCCACCCGAAGAACATCTGAAACCTCCTCAAGTATTCAACTTAGTGATCTAACCCAAAGAATCCAGAGATCTGACATGGGGAACATACTGGCATCTCAATGCTCAGGGTTCTAGATGGGCTTCTTCCGCTCCACCCCCTGTCCTCATCTCACCTTTGTGCTTATCACCCGTGCCTACAATCCTCTATACTCACCATGGTTGCCTTCTACTCTCACTTGTAAAAGAGCAACCTCCCTCTGACAGAGGGAATTCAAGGCATCTTTATTATTTTAATGCATATTCCCTGGGTCACACAGATCTATATTAAAATTTGAAATATATAAATGGATTCCAGAGCCTAACAAAAAGTCTCACATGGAGTGGATCATTTGGTTACATTGGTGTGTGTGCGTGCGTGCGTGTGTGTGATTAGAACAGAGTTTGCCGCAGTATTATAAAGAGACATCTCTATTTTTGTTTGACAGAGTAACTTCTCTCTAACATCCCAAGTTCATCCATGTATCCATGAAGCCTGAGTCCCAGGACACCTGCTATCCAGCTATGGTGCAAAGTACTGTAGAAGTGGAGGGAGCAATACAGTTTGTCCATCCAAGGAACTCAGATGCTTTAAGGGAGGATCTGATCAACTTTCCCTCATTCACCACGTTCCTCCAGGGTGAGTAGGTAAGGCCACCACAGCCATCACAAACGAAGAGAGAGAGCCCTTCAAGTAATATTTCCTCATGTAATCACTGGCCAAACTTGAACTCCTAAAGATGAGAGGGCAGAATTCCTTGGCATCATTTTTTAAATCAAATGGATGTTTAATATTAGAGCTTATTTACCTCAGCAAGATTTTTCTTCCAAGTGGGTCACACTGAGATCTGATATCTCAAGAATTCTATTCCAGTGCTGCCCCTGCCTGAACTTGGAAATGGAACTTCGTATCTGACAAAGAGGTTTAGGGGCCCCATAGGCATTACTGTTTGAGGAGCAATTATAAAAAGAATAGAGAAAAATTTCTTATTAAATATTTTGCACCCCCAAAGGAACAGAGCATTGTGTGCTTGGCTAAATAGGGCGGGTAACAACGGGAGGGAGGTAAGGCAGGGAGAAAAAGAAGAAAGGAAGATGTACATCAGATAAACTGGAACTCTTCCAGCTTCAGCGATTAGGCAGGGAAAACAAGATTTAGACCAGTCAAAGGTAAGGAGGATGGGAACCAACTATCTTCATGAAACAGATGCAAACAGCACTGATTTCATCTCTAAGACAGATTCTAGCAAAACCCCTATCCCACTAAGAAGATTAATTTTCTCCCTCTTATCAGATTGTGATGCTCTAAGGCTATTTCCCCATCACTGCCCAATGGTCTGTCCTCCCGGGGAGAACCTAGAGCTGTGACAATAAGCACAATTATCCTTTTTATTAGAGTCAGGCCATCCCCGAATGTTCCCGGAGAAATTGGGTAAGGCCAATAGTTGGAAGACAAGAGGGGAATCTGAAACTCTTAACCCTTCTCACTCTGAGAGTGACTGAGTTTGTGGAAGGGGGTGGTTTCAGGATTATCTTCTTGATATGGTGGTTCCGAATTTTAGACTATCTAAAAAAGCCAATTTTTAAAGGTATTATTAGGTATTTCGGATATCCCTAAATAACGTGCTACTTGTACAAACTTCCTTAAGCACACATCAGGTAGAGTGATGCTAAACTGAGTACTGAGTACATTCAAGTATTCGGGGAGCATTTCCGGTTATGTAATGATGACGAGCACATACCTATCTGCTCATGCACAAAGGTGGAAGAAAATAAGCGTGGAGTCCTTAAAAAGCCTCTTTCCTTTGAGGCTAACATTTTCATTATTTCTTTAAATCCTCATTCTTTTCATATAAAAATAAAAAAGTGAAATCCGGAGGAAGTAGCAAATTCCATTCCTCTTGTTTCCAGAACACTTTCTGCATCAACTCATCATAGCACTCAGCGGCGAGAACTCTAATAATTGATTTGTGGACTGTTTCTCCTTTGAATGTAAGCTCTTCAAAGGCAATAATAATTTCTTGTTGAGTTTTACATCTTTAGTGCCTAGGTGTGTGGGAGTGTGTGTATATACACATACAGGAGATATACAGTTCCTACCTAGAAGGTGCTCAATATTTATTTGCTCGGTACGTGAAGACTAACTGAATGACTCAACCTGTTTCTTAGAATCCCAGTGAAAATAATCAGACCAGATACATTATAGTTTGATTTTTGGTAATATAATCACATAGAGACTGCGGATCATATAAATCCATTAGCCCTGCTTGGCTGATCAGGTAACAGATACCTGCCTAGACACAGATGTCTAAAAGGAATGTCTGCCTTCAGGTGGGTCTCCCCACTCTTCCCCTTGTCTTAGTGCCATGGCAAGAGACTCTATTTTTTTTAAAAAAATAAGATTATTTATTTATTTATTTGACAGACAGAGAGATCACAAGTAGGCAGAGAGGCAGGCAGAGGGGGTGGGGGGAGCCAGGGAGCCTGATGTGGGGCTCGATCCCAGGACCCCGAGATCATGACCTGAGCTGAAGGCAGAGGCTTTAACCCACCGAGCCACCCAGGTGCCCCAAGAGACTCTATTTTTAACCTGTGTGAACTTTATCTTGGTTCTTTCAGATTTAGGATTTGGAGACACTAAGAAAAAGTGCATCTCTTTCAGTCAGTATTGGGGGTTTCACGTAAAACAAAAAGAACTAAAAAATATTCTTTTTCAGAAACTGAGTACCTCCCAGTCCCTTTACCTGTTTTCCCTTAACCCATCTGACTCAGGTTAAGCCTGTCCTTCTCCAAAAATAACTTGTGAAGAATATACTAGAGTTTTCAGTCAGTGCTATTTTTTTTTTTAAGTCTCTAAGTTGAGAAAAGTCTGCCTTAGGACTAAGATTCTGTTTGCTAAAATTTCAGTTAAATCCTCCCTTACAAATCTTCTGCCAAAATGAAATACAGCCTTGTCACTAATTTTGGTAGTATAATTAATGATGAGAGCGAATGTGTTTCCGGAATCATATTATTTTAAGTAGAACTTTCTTAGACACTGAAAACATTTTTGAAGCTGAAGACAAATTCATTATGGTTCTAGCAGTAGTAATGTAAGCCAACCACCTCTCACCAATTTATCTCAAAATTGGTTCTTAAAGATTGTTCTTTATTCTGTTCACAGGTTTTGAAGAGCGTATATGTGTTGTACATCCTTCTCTGGAATGATGCTCTCTCCTAGAGGACCTGTGTATAGTTGGACTTTCTATACCTTCTTTATAAAATTATAATGTTTCTAAATGGAGTTACAATATATTACTGGTTCCAGGAATAGAAATCTAACTCATTCTATCTGTTCATTCCACCCCACTTTCCCTGAAGCAGAGGGGAGGGTGATGGATTTTAGAAATAAAAGTTAAAAGGAGGAGACCCCCGGGGGGGAGGGGTTGGGTCCTTTGGAGTTCGGAGGGGAAAGGGTCACCTTGAGCAGGTGCAGACCAGGTGCCGCGGAGGAAGAATGAGGTAGTAAAGCATTGCAGTTACATCCTTTCTGTTTCCTGTGTTTACTATTTTTAAAGTCAGTCTTCTCAGGATTTTGTCTCTTACCTGCCTTTTTATTTATTTTTATTATTTTAACATTTATTCTTTAATTCTCAGTTAATCATTTCTTTGTTTTATTCTCCTCGTCAGTGACTTCTGTCCTTGTTATTCCTCTTCCCTCTAGTTTCCTTGTTTTCTACTCTGGGATTCTTCTCCCAGTTTATCAAACTGAATGCTTTATTTGTATGAATCATTTTTCCTTTGATACGTGAACTTAGAGTCATAAATCATCCTGTGAGTAAGACTTTAGTGGTTTCTGCAGACTCTGATAGTTATTTTCAGTTCTAAGAATTTAAAATTTCCCTTTTGATCTTTTTATATAGTGGGTTATTTAATATTGTGAACATGACGTTAAACTTGGACTCTCCCTATCTCCAAGCTGACTGCGGCTTTAAAGCTGAAAGCAGCAGATGCCCGTTGTACCTAAAATGTTACAATAATTCTTCAGTCCTTTTTTTTACATACTTATTTTTCATATTCCTGCTGGGAATATTAAGCAAAGTTGAAACTGCACATACACCCTGCAACACTGGACCCACGCAGCAGGAGATCCACTGCATTTTTTAAAATCATAAAATATTAGAAATCACTACCAAAATGGAGAAATGAGTTATGTAGTATTAATGAGGCAATATTCTATACCAATCAGAGTCAATTAAAAACTACATATATCAACATGAATATATTTTAAAAATATGACCGTTGAATGAATATGGCAAGTCTGAAAAGCATATACATTATTCAAAACAGGTAATGAAAAGCAGAAAGGGAATGCAAACAAGAAGTCTGTAAAACAATATATATTTGCGTGTGACTGCATGTTGTTTATGGACGGAAAGAAAGACCTCATGCGAATAATAACATAAAACAGCATAATATATCAGGGTGTTTGGCACACGAGTACCCTTCGTATAATTGCTTACAGTTTTTATTTATATTCCCGTTAGATACCATACATGTAAAATCAGCTTCCGACGTATGACGCAGGGATTCAACACTTTCATACAACACCCACTGCTCATTCCATCACGTGCCCTCCTTAATGCCCATCACCCA
Source organism: Procyon lotor (assembly GCA_028646535.1). Lineage (NCBI taxonomy): Eukaryota > Metazoa > Chordata > Mammalia > Carnivora > Procyonidae > Procyon > Procyon lotor. Next base: position 11,767,296 of record CM053614.1, on the reverse strand, counting down.
GTTACCCCATCCCCCACCCACCTCCCCTCCAGCAACCCTCAGTTTGTTCCCTGGAGTTAAAAGTCTCTCATGGTTTATCTCCCTCTCTGTTTTCCTCTTATTTTATTTTTCCTTCCCTTTCCCTATGTTCATCTCTTTTGTTTCCTGAATTCCACATATGAGTGAAATCATACCGTGTTTGTTTTCCTCTGACTCGTTCTGCTTAGCATAATACCCTCTAGTTCCATCCACACCATTGTAAATGGCAAGATTTCATTCTTTTTGATTGTTGAGTACTATTCCATTGTGTGTGTGTGTGTGTGTGTGTGTGTATATAAGCATATACCACATCTTCTTTATCCATTCATCTGCCAAGAGACATCTGGGCTCTTTCCATATTCTGGTTATTATGGACATTCCTGCTATACATATACATAAGGAGCATGTGCTCCTTTGAATCTGTATGTTTGTATACTTAGGATAAATACCGAGGAGGACAATTGCTGGATCATAGGGTAGCTCTACTTTTTAACTTTTTCAAGGAACTCTATACCGCTTGCCTCTTTTTTTTCCCCTTTGCTCATATGTGGAATTTAAGAAACAAAACAAATGACCTTACAAATAATTTTTGTACTTATTTAGATTGGAGCAAATTTAATATGTATTTAATAATTTTTTTTAAATAAAAGTCTATCTTTAAAAAAATTTCAATTTCTTTTTAACAATTCCCCAGACACTTAACAAATGCTAAAAGCAATAGAAACCAATGTAAACCTTTCTTGGGCCACAGGGCTGTGGGCACTGTGCCTTTGCACCAGCCCTTCAGGAAGATAGTACCATATAGTAAGAAAAAGCATCAAGTCAAAAGTCAAGCCAACCTGACTCAAACCACAGTTCCCACTCTTGCTGTCTTGTGTCATCCAAGATGAATATTTCAACTCAGTAAGCCTCAGTTTACTCATCTGTTAAGCAATGGCAAGATTTAAAAGTCATTAAAAGAATAAAAGATAATTCAGCTCTGGCACAAAGCAAGTAGGAGACATTCTATCAA
>CM053614.1:11710616-11765766 GCA_028646535.1 Procyon lotor | reverse complement strand
CCCCCCCCCCCCCCCCCCCCGGAGGTCCCCGGCATTCCTCTCCCAGGATCACAGGGGGCCAGGGGCTTGCAGGAAAAGGACAGAGAGAGCGCTCTTACTGTAGCACGCGGGAGTGGCTGAGATCTCTCAAATCCGAGTCCTCGTACTGCGGAGTTCCGGTTCCCAGCCCGCTGTCGCTCAGCATGCGCCTCCGCAGGGCGGGGTTCCACCAGTCGGACATTCTGGGAGAAAGCAGGACACTGGGCATTTAGACATTCAAAGCCAGCATGGGACTCACTCTGCTCTGTCTCAACATGATTCTTGTCTCAATGTGAGATGGACAACTAATCGTTACTGGGTATTTGCTAGTTACTTCTTCACATTTATTATTTAGTTTTCTCAAGTATGGATCTGTTTGTGTGCTTCTGCCCTCTACAGATGAGAAAACTGCCTTTCAAGATTAAGTAATTTTAGGGACGGAATCAATGGGTGCAGTGGCTCAGTGTGGCTCAGTCCCTTAAGAGTCTGCCTTCAGCTTGTCATGATTTCAGGGTCCTGGGATCGAGCCCCGCATTGGGCTCCCTGCTCAGCGGGGAGTCCGCTTCTCTGTCTCACTCTCCCTCTGTGTGCATGCTCTCTCTCAAATAAATAACTAAAATCTTAAAAAAAAAAAAAAAGATTAAGTAATTTTAAATGCGATGTGAATAAGAAATAATGGAACCTGATGTAGAAATGGAAATGAGGAAACAACAAAGCCCGTTCTTTTTCACTGCTTTCCAGAGGGGGCAACTGATCAGAAATAAGAAAGGGACTGACTGAAGTTCTAATGAATTTTCAAGCTACTTTGGGCTACTTCATTTTTGGAGCTAGGGCTAATAGAGGATTAAGCCAGGACAAAGTCATTTCTTTGGGCCATTAGTTGATACAGAGAGAGGGTGAAGAGCAGGGTGAGTGTGGCAGAGCGGGTTTGCTCTTTACCAGATCGAAGACTGTAGCCGAGATCAGGTTGGGCAAGAGGACAGCCAGACTCTAAAGCCCACTGCTGCTACAGGAGGACCCAACATCTCACTTGCTTTCCTCACAGCGGACAGGCTGGATTTGCAGACACTGACCGTGAAGACGGGCTTTTCCACTACCTTCTGAGACACCCAGGGATACATATCTGATATCACCAGTTCTGGCTTCCTCAACACAGCCATAGCCCTGCCCCATTTACCCCCATTTCTGTCTTCTCTTGACCTGATACATATCACCGATACCAGCTGGCCCTGGCAGAGGGAGAAATATTCAGAGATGGCAGCGATGGCCAAATAAATTAGTGCCGAGGAGTAAACAGGCATACGGTTACCTCAAGTGAATGTGTCTACATATACATACAGACATATATGTATGTGTGTTTGTGTGTGCATGCAATTCGCAAATGCTATTTGTGTGCATGTGTGTGTGCTTTCCAGGAAAATCCTTATTTTAACTATTTGGCCTCCATATACCAGTAAGATATCAAAGTTCATCAGACTTAACAAGGGTAGAAATTTTTGTTTTTTAAATTTTTGCCCTGTTGTTTCCTAAATGCTTAGACTAGTAGCTGACATCTACAAAGTTCTCTAAATAAATATTTTGGAATTGCTGAAACAACCTAGAAAGACTAATAATATTTTGGTGGTTCAACGTAGTGACTAGATGCCCAGGCTTTAGCATAAAACCTGGGACCAAATCGCAATTTTGCCATTCATTTTCTGTGCAATATTGGCAGAATTAAAGGACTCTCTGAGCCTCAGTGTTGTTATCTGTGGCTTTAGGATAATAATAGCACCAGAGGTGCCAGGGCACTGTGCCCGGATAGCGATGATGAGGATCATTTTGATAACATCATACTGAATGAGTGTCTACCAAGTGTCAAGAACTATCCTAATAATTCACATGTATCAATCCATTTAATTTTCAGACAATTCTTAACATAGGCTTCATTTCCATTTTACAGATCAGGAAATAAGTACGGAGCACTTCTGATGATTTGGTTGCTATGAAGTGGTGGTGGGGGTATAAGAGAGGCATTTGGGACAGTATGTGGCTCAGAATAAGTGCTCGATATGTCATAGTTATTACTATACCATCTATGTCTCAAGCTGCCTGGATATAGCAAAAAAGTAGGAGGAAGGCGTGGAGGGGAAAAGTAAGAGTCAAAAACCACGTGTGCCCATTTTCCCTTGGCTATCACAAGCATTATAGATATCTATGCACAAATGCAAATATTAGTACTTTATCGTTTGGTAAGAAGTGTGGCTGTGGCGGAGAAAGAAGGCTCAGACATGGTATAAATCTTGGTGGGAAGGAGCAGCTGTCTGCAGCCATTCAAAAGACAAACACAGAATGGAACCAGTTAAGGGACTCGCTAATGAGACACGCAAGAAAACCTGTATTCTAAGATAGTTCGATGTCATTAGAAACGTCAAGGGCAAAGCCGCATCAGACACGGATGTCGCCCTGCGGTCAGCCTCACGACCGCGTCACCAAAGAAGGGCTCGCTCACCCTGAGGCCTGCTCCACCACCAGGTCGGGCATTCCTGGGGGTGTCCCCGCCTGCTGTGACAACACCATATCTGGGTCCAGAATAAAAATCTCGTCTTGGGAAATCTCCATCACAAAGTGCAAATGTTCCTAAGGAAGAAAAATAAGTGTGTCAGAGGATTGACAGGATGCTCAAATCTATCATCTGCTAAGGGACAAAACAAAGCATCCTTGGTCTGGAGGGAGGATAAAAGTCTATGACACATCAAAAGACCACAGTGTATTTTCAGAGACCCAACCAGTGGACACCCATCCCTGAAGCGGTAAGCTCGCCTGAGACCCCCAGGATCTGGCCAGAGCTAAGAGGCATGATTAACAGCTGGTTTTCTCACTGGATTCCATATGTATTATTATCACTTCTCCTTTTTGGCAGGAGAATTTGGACAGTGGGAACACTTACTATCATTGGGCAGAAGCATTTTTGTCCCCTCATTATGGAACTCTGGGAAGTGACGAGTGCCAAGTGAGTAGCATAAATATACACCTGAGCTGTCCAACTTGCTAACCAAAATAAACCTAAAAAGCCATAAAATGGAGCTAGGAAGTAGTAAAAGTGGCAGAGTCGAGAAAATTTAGAGCACAGACTGATGATAACATCTATAAGCCTAGTTATTTTCTGGGCCTCATTTGCAAGGTCAAATCTTGAGTCCACAAATCACAAAATGTGTGAAGACAAAATGAACAACCTCATAACTTGGGCTGTGAGTAGCATTCCGGAATTTGTAAACGTTTAAGGGTTTACACTAGGAAAATGTATAAGATTAGCTACCAATAAAGTCTATTGATTTGGCAATCTTTCACTTTTACAAATAGGCTCCAGAAAGCTTACCTGAGATCTGTCTATTCGGTAAAAGCGATCAGCAGAAGTTGCTAGGGGGAAAAAACAGATGTATATGGCATTCAGAGTCCTGTGATCTGGCACCCAGTCTACAACGTTGTCTCCTCTTATGCCATTCAAAACCTTTACATTCCAATCATGCTGGCCTGCTGGCCAGTTTCTGAATTTAGAAAAACTCAGAACCTGCCTGTGTGTTGCGGCTTAGAAAGCCCCTCCCCGGTCCATCTCCCTAACTAAATCTTACTTGTCCCTTAAGGACCCACTTAAATGCTACCTCCTCTGAGAAACATGCTTCCGTCCCATCCTCCCTACTCCAGACAGAATTCATTACTCCTACCTTTATGCATATTCGCATTTTGTTTATACTTCTTGGAGACACTATCTTCATAAATAACTAGGAGACAGTTTAAAGGTCTGTGTTTCTTTTACTCTTTTATGTCTCCAGACATTAAATGCACAGGACCTTAAACAGAGCTGGGACTCAGTATTTATTAAGTAAATCAGGGGAGGGGGGAGGGGGGACCTATAGGTAGCTAGACTGCCCAAGGAAGTGATTCTCATGTTGGGGAAAAAAAAAAAAAAAGCTCGAAGATGCAGAGCCAGGGACCACATCTGGTATTGAAGGATTCATTTCACTTCAAGACTGAATCCCTAAACCATGACTAAAGAAAGCCAAAACTGTAAAAATAATTATTTAAGCATTCCTAAAAGGGACTGGGCTCCATCTGTGGTTTGGGGAAGAAAACTGCAAACTTTGGGTTTGTAGACACTGTTCTGATTATTCTTAATACTCGAAAGAATTATGTTCCTCCTCACTTAAATCTACCTAACAGAGCCCAAATATTATAAATAGATTTTCTACAAAGTACATAGTCCTAAAGGGAATAACTCAAAATGCAAATAATCACTCAAAAATCATAAATATTTAATGAGTAGCTTCTCTCCAAAGGACATGAGCTGAGAAACAAGACAATCACGGTCCCTCCCCACTAAAAGCAACAGGGGAATAAAATCTATTTCAGAAGGACCTGTTCTATTTTGGTTCTTTTTAACCATAAGTGTGATCACCTTTTAAAGGTTCTTATATCTATAGAATATAACTAATATCACACTTGTAGTTTTATCTAAGAATGTATATAGAACAGACTATATATAGAACAATTCATATACATTTCTAAAATCTTCTCAAATATAAGTTGTTTCCCTGGGAATTCAGGGGAAAAAAACAACACATGATTGTGTTTCTCATCACGAGGGAATAAAGGAGCTGGAGGAAAGTAGTGTAAATTATCTTCAGAGGTAGGCGAGGGTCTATTAATGAAAATCTAGGTCATGCTTCAAGTGGGTTAGATCTGATATAAACACAAGTGTTCATCTTCATAGTACTGTTCCCACACTCACACATCCTGTCGCCCTCCTGTCCACATTTATGTCCTCTCAGATGCATCCCAGAGCAACCAAAGAAATGCTGACAGTGAAAACCACATGTCCACATAGACAAGAGGGACCCAGGGTAGATGATACACCAGGCAGTAGGTAAGGAGTTGTTTTACAATATGGTAGGAAACTGGATTAGGCAGCATCTACGGAGTGGGGGGTGCTTGCAGTGGAAAGTGAACCCATGAACCAATCAGAAAATAACTAAAATTACCCGTTACACAGAGCTACATGAAGGGTTTCTAAATAATCCCTTGGAAAACCAAGGACCACTCCATTCCATGTATCAGTGCCTTATCCCACTGCTTCTGCAATCCCCAACGCTCCATGAAATAGAGAAACACTCACCATCTAGAAAGCACCACCGTGGCGAGAGTCTCTGAGCTGAGAGAGCCCTGGGGAAGGAGGTTTCGTGGTCCTGGAAAGAGACACATAACATCCTCCTGACTCCATTTGAATTACCTGAGGGATTTAACCTAAGTGTACCATATCGACTACTTCTAAGAGCGAGCATCCTTTCCTAAACTGAGCACCGGTGAGAGGCCGAATCATATTTTTACTAGAAATATGATTTACTAAATCATGTTTATTGCTATGTAAATATTTTTACATATTTTGCTTCAAATTACTTCACATAGAACCTTCTAAAACAACCCCCACACAGAATTTCCAGGAAGTTTTCAACTCTTCTATTAAGTATTCATAAATGATGTAATGGGGGACATTTACCTCGTTTGAGAATTTCTTTGCTTTTGTGAAGCTGAGGAACTAGGGGCAGCTGGCTGTCATTTACACCTTGGTTCCCCACGTAGGTATAAGGAAGGCACTAGCACAAAATGGGAAGGAGTTGAGCCTCATTTACTGGCCAGAATGGACTCGGGGCATCTAAGAAACACAAGAGGCCATCCATTTACAGGGTCAAGTCCCCTAAACTAGAGTAGCTTCTGTTGTACAAGGCAATTTGCATGAAAGCAAAGAGAATCAGCATTATATGTTGAGGCCACCATCACCCCAACTTTATCCACTGAACTTGACTGCAGAGCAGCGGACAAGGAGGAGGAACGTTCTGCCAGGCTGGCTGATGACCAAATGGTCTGCCCAACACGGACTCGGCCAGCGCTGTACTCATCCACCTTAGCTTTCTCTAGCCTTCTAGCTTCTAAGATGCCCAATCCTCCCTCCCTCTCATGTGTGATCTCAAGGCCATCTGCTAGCCTCCATCTTCTCTCCTTTAGCCTTAGATAAAAAGGGTTCTTTCCTGTTCCAAGATAACCACCTCATCTAATTTCCAGATTACCCTCTTCTTTTCTTTTTTCTTTCTCTTTCTTTCTTTTTCTCTTTCCTTTTTTTATATCTTTTTTATACCTCTATTTTTATAGCTCTATTTCTTTATTTCTGCATTCTTACTGAAATCTTCTCCCCTACCGAGAAATTCATTCATTTTTCAGCTTTCAACGGCTCCCCCTCTTTAAAACGAATTCCCCTCAATTGATCCTGTTACATCTTCTGAAAATTAGTTTCTCCTTCCTTGCCCTGCCAAACTCCTGAAGCATGCCTTTCGTATCTCTTGCCTCTAACTACCCCTTAGCCATTTTGGCCTGACCTCTAGAAGGCTGGCTCCTGATGCTTCATTCTTCAAAAACTGCCCTTCGGAAGGACTAGCATCCTTCCTGGTTGAATACTACTCCCAGTTCTCAGGCTTTCCAGAAGTCTCTGAAGCTTTAATTTCTCACGAGAAATTAAGGCCACATCACAGAAGAACAGACTGGGGAACTGGCAGATCGAAAGCAGAAGGGATTATCTCTTTATAATTCCAAACTTTCCAAAACTAAAAATCTCCCCTAAGAGAAACTCTGTCAATGATAATCAAAAAAATAAATAAATAAATAAAAAGCACATTCTAGTTTACAACACATGACTTGGAGCATTCTAGCCCTGGCTTATAGAGCAATGGAAATCGTTGACAGAAATAGGACAAATGAGGAGGGAGGCTAGGTCTCTGTGGGGAAGGCAGTGGGAGTTTGACCCATATTAGGGATTTGAGATGTTCTAATACAGGGAACATCCCTGGAGTGCGGCTGGGTGTGTATGGGAAGGGGATGGGGGTAGGAAACAGGATTATCATGGGACCAACAACAAAAGAACTAATCAGCAGTTGCATGGACTTCTTTGGGGTTTTGATCTACACCCCTGGATGCCTCACTTGCTCCTTAGGAAAAGCCTATGCTTAGATCAGTGGTTCTCAAAGTGTGAGCCATGGAACAGCAGCACCAGCTGGGAACCTGAGAAATACAAATTCCCAGGCACGACCCAAGTTTATAGACACCCTGGGATCTTTAAACCCAGGGTGTCTATAAACCCAGTAATCTTTCAGGTGAAGGTGATGTATGCTAGAGCTTGAAAAGCATGGACCTAACAAAAGGGATCCATTTTATCATTAGAAACCTTGAATACATGGAATTTTTTTAATATGAATGGATTCTGCAAATTAAATAACTGATAGAGAAAAAACTGGTCTCGGGCCTGGCACCAAAATTTTATATCTACAAATATAGAATTGATATAGCCATGGATAGACAGATAAATATATCTCTCTATGGATGTATATGTAGCTAAGGACACAGAGATATTTCTCTCTTTTCTGAACTGGCTTTGCCACCCTGCCGGTTGCACTAAATGAAATCATGACATGTGCTCAGTGCCCATTTATATCAAAATCATTTTTAACATTTTGAGAAATACCTTTTGACATGTGATAAATTGTTTTTAGGAAATTTAAGGTTCTTACTATATTTTTATAAAACATGTCAAGTCACTAACATGTCAGTTTAGTGTCAAGTGTAATAAGTCAAGAAATTGAGATGTGATTTGAAATATTTTGTGCCAACTATGAAAGCTACTAAATAAAAATATTCAACAGAAACGTGGCTGCCTTCTCTAGAAATAAAGATGGCATAGACACCAAGGACAGTTTCTCAAATTTGATGTCAACTGTGCTATGGAGAGCGTCCCCCGCCCCACAAAAATCTAATTTCCCCGGGTAAAAATCTACTCTGAAAGCACACAGAAATGCTTAATTTATCATTTTAAAAACCCAAGGGTTAATAATGTTATTGCTGGAGTATTCAAATGAGAGAATATTGGATATTATGTCATTTAATAAACTGCAGATTGAAAAAAAATAAATGAAACAAATAAAAATAATAAAAATAAAATAAAATTAAAAAATAAATAAAAATAAATAAAACGGAGACTGATACACTCTCTCAGCCATGTGACTAGCTTACCACGGGCGGGGAAATAACATTGGCCTAACTGTATACATTTTAATGTATGAGTGTCTGTGTCACGAGAGTTTTATGCATGTGCCTACTTATTTTGTGTACTTTCTATTTATTTTTTTTCTATATACCTTAAGTCACAGGCATTTGCTACAACTCAACTTCCTTAAAGAGGTTTTATTTAAAGAGAATGTTACCAGTTTGCTCTGTGAAAACACACTGGCTGCCAAAGAATAGAGATCTTTGAAACACTTCGAATAGGTTCAAGTGGATCCTCAAGTAAGTTAAACGAGCCTTTACTCCCTGAAATTTCATGCTAAATTCAGTGTGTCTATGTGGAGGTGTGTGCCTCGCTGCTTTCCATACATTATCAAAGTGATCTGGAATCCCAGGAAGCTCGTGAAAGAAATGTCATTGAAAAATAATAGGATGCTTTCTTGGTCACCTGGAGATTAATCTGGCATCTTAGGAGATGGTTATAAGTGTACAAGGAAAGCACTAATTTCTCTGATGTAGCTCCCCTGAACTACATGAGAGGTTTGCACCCTCTCCCTCCTTTTACAGAGCTCCCTTAGCTTTGTTCATAAAAAAACTGTCAGCTCGGGGCGCCTGGGTGGCTCAGCCGTTAAGAGTCTGCCTTCGGCCCAGGTCAGATCCCAGGGTCCTGGGATCGAGCCCCGCATCGGGCTCTCTGCTCTGCGGGAAGCCTGCTTCTCCTGCTACCGTTCCCTCTGCTTGTGTTCCCTCTCTCGCTGTGTTTCTCTCTGTTAAATAAATAAAATCTTAAAAAAAAAAAAAAAACTGTCAGCTCTTAAAAAGAGAATTATTAATATAATGAAGTCCTATGTTAAAAGGCATTTGAGGAGTGTCTGGGTGGCTCAGTCGGTTAGGCGTCTGTCTTCGGCTCAGGTCATGATCTTGGGGTCCTGGGATCGAGCCCTGCATTGGGTTTCCCGCTTAGCAGGAAGTCTGTTTCTTCCTCTTCTTCTGCCCCTCTCCCTATCTGTGCTCTCTTTCTCTCAAGTAAATAAATAATTTTAAAAAATGCCTTTGAATTCCAAAGTAAAAATGCAGTTATTTCCTACTCCAATTTGGGAAGGATTCATAATGCAATGCAATTAAACTACTTATTTCATAATTTTCAAAACCTCAATGAGATACCACCTCACACCAGTCAGAAAGGCTGAAATTAATAAGCCAGGAAATGACAAGTGTTGGCGAGAATGCAGAGAGAGGAGAACCCTCCTACACTGTTGGTGGGAATGCAAGCTGGTGCAGCCACTTTTGAAAACAGTATGGAAATTCTTCAAAAAGTTGAAAACAGAGCTACCCTATGACCCAGCAATTGCACTACTGGGTATTTATCCCAAAGCTACAAATGTAGGGATCCGAAGGGGCACGTGCACCCCAATGTTTATGACAGTGATGTCCACAATAGCCAAACTATGGAAAGAGCCTAGATGTCCATCGATGGATGGATAAAAAAGATGTGATGTGATACACACACACACACACACACACACACACACACACACACACACAATGAAATATTATGCAGCCATCAAAAAGTAAAATCTTGCCATCTGCAATGACATGGGTGGAACTAGAGGGTCTTATGCTAAGTGAAATAAGTCAATCAGAGAATGACAATTATCATATGATCTCACTGATATAAGGAATTTGAGAAACAAGATAGAGGATCACAAGAGAAGGGAGGGGAAAATGAAACAAGATGAAACTGGAGAGGGAGACAAACCATAAGAGACTCTTAATCTCAGGAAACAAACTGAGGGTTGCTGAGGGGTGAGGGGCAGGGATAGGGTGGCTGGGTGATGGACATTGGGGAGGGTATATGTTATGGTGAGTGCTGTGAAATGTGTAAGCCTGATGATTCACAGACCTGTACCCCTGAAACAAATAATTCATTATATGTTAATAAAAAAAGTAGAATGCCCTATAGAAGTCATGTGACTTAGAGTGTTTAGTTTTACCTAAGGCATCCCACTGGTGGGTGTTGTAGAATTTTTAAAGAATACTGAAATAGATGTAAAGGCATACATGGATTGGGCAATTCAATAAACATGTCAGTTTTCTACCCCCAAAATTTACATATGAAAGATATATAAAAAAGCAGTCAAGTCTCAAATTTTTCCCCTTGGATCTAATCTAGCCCACACATATATATGCAGATGAAAGGATCTTACTTGCATTAGGACCTAAAAGTTGAAGATTACCTAAAATCAGTGTTAAAATGATGTTTCAATGCAGCAGATGGGCAAAATGTAAAACATACCCACAAAATATACCAACAATCTATAAAATAAGACACAAAGAAATCCAGCTAATCAGCACAGCTGGGTGCTGGGACAACATCTAAAAGATCCAAGGGAGAACAGGAGGTAAAGAGCAGGCGAGGGATGGGAAATCTGGTGGTGATTAAGGTTGTTGTATTTTGATTGAGTTGAAAAACTGAGCCAAAAGCTACTTTTAATGAGAAAGTCTGCTTTGGAAAACTGTTTTTGCGTGTGTGTTCCAATACAAGTTTATTTGTGGACGCTGAAATTTAATTTCATATAATTTATATGAATTGTAAAATATTCTTTTGGTTTTGTTCCGAGCATTTGAGCATCTGAAAACCATTTTTAGTTCACAGGCTGTGCAAAAGATGAACAGGCAGCAGACTAGATCTGACACTTGAGGTAAAGTTTTTTGGACCTGTGGTTTCAATCATTACAAGACTGCTTATATCGTGATTATATTACATTCAGATTTCATAGAAATTGTGTTTCTCAACAGCCATTTTTAAAAAATCTGATCTTGTGAATTGTCATGTCATTGCTGTCTCATCAATGGTTGCGATGTTTGAACATTTCTTAGGTGGAACTCGGGAAGAAGATACCCCTCAGCAAAGATAATTCCTTACGCTGAATCTGGTCCATATACTACCAGGACTTTTTCACTGGTAATCCTTTAGTATGAAACCCAAAAGACAGCAGTAGAGAATCACGCAATAAATTCTTAACATCTAAAAGTTAAGTCAAATGGTGTAGTGATGGGTTGGAAAACTCCTATTTTTGTAGGGTGACATCATCAGACCAAAAAATGAGATGACAAGAGTGTGTCTGTCCTGAGGTATTTAGGAAAGGCAGCTCTATGGAGAAGGAATAATAGCATAAGGAGATGGTATGAGATCCAGTCTCAAGTAGAGAGTCCAGAGACGGCGGATTTCTGGTAGTCGAGAGCACCAGCTTGTGCCCGGGACAGTCCTGGGACCTCACCACCTACTACCTGAGATTTTAGGCAAATTTCTTATCTATTCCGTACCTTGGACACCTCATTTGTAAAATGGCAACCATGGTATCTACTCTAAAGGGTTCTCTTGGGAAATAAATGGAAGGACACGTGGGATGCTTAACCCACAGGCCAGCACATGTACACGTGCTCATACTGTTAAGCTACATTAGTAACTCTGGGGCAGCTGGGAATTATGTTTTGTTTTTTTAACCTAAAACAATTCTGACCTTTGATCGCCTTTGGGGCTCATGGAACCTAGGCCACACTTCAGACTGGATCATTCAGATGATGCCTCACCAGCACAAAACTATTTTATCCATAAACATCTTTGTGCTCAGAATCTGGATTTCAGAGAAAACTGGGACAGATTTGTATGTGCAGACACAAAAAGGAAATACATCAACCCAAGGGTGAACTCCAGCCCTTGTTGGTTTGGTGCTTGCCCCCAACACCTCTTTTTACCCTACCAGATGCTAGAGAGTTGTCTTAGATATACGGTACTGTCTTCAAGACTTGAGTGCCTTCTGTCACCCACAGCAATACTTTTCAGAACACTGCACTTTATGGTTCTCTCTCCACTCAATAATATTCCCCATTCAATAATAACTGTGTTCACTTAGTTTCATCAAAATTGGTATTTTTTCTTTTGCTGATTGGGATGGTCAGGTGTCACATTACTCTTACATTACTTTTATTCCTTTGACACAATTCTAGTCTTCCTTTTCATCTAGTATTGATGGGAGCTAATGAAGTGCAAGGCATGTGATGTGAGGGTCACAAAGAAGAATGAAGCACGGGCCGTGTCTTCAGAGGGTGTCTACTGCACTAAGAACTGCCGGGGTGCCCTCCAGTTACCTTCTCACTCTAGTTTTTAGAGCTGCTAGATGTCTGATTTATCAGATTTCAACATCTCTCTCTCTCTCTTTTTTTTTTTCCAAGCGATGGCTATTTTAATTCTGATTTTATTTCCTAGCTATTGTCAAAAGCCATTGATTTCAGGAGAAGGATCTTGAAGTTGGCTGCCCACAGAACCGGAGCCTCGTAATGAAAACAGCAGAAGATATTAATAGCTGGGAAAGAAAACAGAAGGGTCAGCTCATATTTAAGAAGGCCCTTTCCTTTTAAATCTGAAATTTAAACCGGGACAGCGGTTTTCAGGCAGTCCTGACACTGATGGAGAGCGAAGACCCGTGGGTAGGCACAATCCTGCATCACACAACCCACTAACACAAAGGCCGGCGGCCATGATGTCAAGCACAGCAGCAGTTCACTCTTGCTCTCCTCCATCCCTTCCTGCTACTTTAAGTCTTCCCCCTACAGCTCCTGCCCAGACTCATTTCCATTGTCTGACATTAAAGGATATGGAACAATAATCTCAACAAGCTGTCAACTACTCGGGGAATAACAGTGGGTGACTGGTAAACCCTCCATCTTTTCCTTCCTTTTATGGTATGCTCCTTTTTTACTTCTGGGAATTTTCCATAAACATAATTCTGTTTCTGTATTCCTTGGTGATTCTGTATTACATAAAATTTAGACCACCAGTCTTCATGTTATTGCCTCTACTTAATGTTCTATGTGGGGAAAAATATCCCCTCGAAGCATATGTATGGGAGAGATTACGATGAAAATTCACAGAACCTTCCCTGTCGGTTTTTGGGGTTATGTGGCCACTACCACAGAGTTTATTTAGGAGTATTAGGCGAATATCTTATTTGGTAGGTTAATCTGAAGCCACATTCTTATGGCATATCCATTCTGTCATTAAGAAAGCTGCATAATCTAGCCTCGTCTACCTCTCTCACCATCTATTCTTCTCGAACTGCTTTAGCACCTAAAAGTGAGCCATAAATGAAGAGCGGAGGCTTTGGGAATTTAAGTAAACTTGCACCAGTATCCAGCCACTTAGTGGTGGAGTCACAATACAAATGCAAGCCTCTGTTACTTCAGAGGTTATGATCTGACATACTCAGTTTTATAGATTCTTGAGGAATTACAATTGGTGGGGGTTTTTGACGGATGGATGGAATTTGTGCAGGTCAAGTTGGACAGAAGTTGTCTTTTGACTCAGCTCAAGCAAAAACGTGAAGAAAGCAAAAGCCAGAATAATCTTAATGGTTATGAAAACCTTCTTTTGACTCTGGCACTCAAGGATTTTTCTCAGTTTCAGCTTTAATTAACTGTCAAACTAAAAAAAACCAAAAAAACAACAAAACAAAAAACCCCCCAAAACTGTCAAACTAATCTTCCATACTTCTTATCAGAATTCACAGCCTGGTAAATCAGAATTTTTCCTCTCTCAAATTCTCCAGTCACATTGCTGGCACATTCTCCCCTCCCATGGTCCCATCTGCTTGAGAATCCCACAGGAATGTGGCAATCAGTGAGAACAATAGTGAACCAAAATTCAGAATGGAGAAACTGAAACAAGATTGATGTAAATTCTGATTAAATAAGTTTAAGATAACTTGGCTGTGGTGCATGGTTGGAATTCTCAACTCCATACAAGTGACCAAGTGGTTTAGCATGTGATGTGATCACTTCTGTGACAGCTTTATTTTTCAATCTGCACAGCTCTGCTTTACTACAATGTTGTTTAGAAAAACAGTGGCAAAAACTGCACATAACCTAAATGTCTATCCAAAGAGACAGGGTTGAATAGATACCATGGAGTAGAACGGTGTTTTAAAAAACTGAGTTAGAGCTTCATTTATTAGCAAAACATAATCTTCACAGTATATTACTGTTAAAAATAAGTTGTGGTATAATAGAAATACATATTGTGAGTGTTCAAAGAATCCAAATCCACTTTTATTAAAAAGGAAAAACTGAATGTGTATCCACGTATGTCTGATTTGCAGAAAGGTAGCAAAAAGTACATGCTAGAAAGGTGTCATCCTAAGGTCTACTTTGAGTGGGGAGTTAAAAACCAAAGAGAAGTTTAGAATCACACATAATCGGAAAATTAAGGTAAGCCAGGATTACAAAACCCAGCAGACTTCACAACCCAAGTGGCAAATGAAAGTCAAGAGAAGTACCTCAAGGATGTTAATATCAAAGACAAATGCATATGTGGATGGATTAAAATTGGAACAGGAGTAAAAAAAAGAGTATTAAAAAAGATTTTGCTGTAACTTAGAGCCATGGTCCCTAAAGTTCCTTATACACTGATGTTTATAACTAATGATGACCACATAGGTGACTAGGTGACCAGGATTCTTGTACTTCCTACATCTTATCTACCTACACCCCTTTCTTTCCTACTCAAAGATAATCGAAATATGAGGGACGGTGACAGCAGTAGAGAGGTACTAGTGAATTTGAAATAATTTTGTTTTAAATAATTGGCATTGCTAACACACTGTGGGTGCTGTGCCTCCCATCAGGTACAGAGTTGACTAGCTGACTGTGTCCTCACACTGGGCCTCGCACGCAGGTAGAGTAGGTGACCGTGGCATTAAGGAATCCTGGATTCAGGGGCGGCGCGAGGGTCACGAACAGTGCAGTGCAGACAGAGAATCAGACTGGAGCCGAAAAGGGGAAATGAGAAAAAACAAAGAGCCCCTCACAGGAGGGTGAATACCGGCCCCAAGGGTAGACCTCAGCCTCGTGGTCCACAACCTCAGCCTCAACATCCATGTCATTAAGCAAGAGTGGCCGGAAGTATGTTTGCTTTGTGAATGCTGCATGTTAAAAGAAACGTAAAGACACTTACTTTCTGATAGAACCAAAAATGAGCTGAAAAATATGCACCTTTCAAAAGCGAGCTGTGTAGATACTTGAGAAATGCACTTGTGTGGGCGGGGCTAAGTGGCAGGAGCGATTCACGGAAGTAAGGGAGCTGCATCACTAACAAGGTGCTTTGGGTGCCAATTTAGGGCTCAAGTCCCCTCAGTCCTCTCACACTACATAATCAAATCTCCAATCCAAAGAGAAAGAAACTTGCTCATTTTGTGATCTGTTATTTTTCTTCATAAAAATGGTGTGATTTAGATGAATACGACCGTCCTTGTTCTAGAATGTAGGCAGAATCATATAACCTTGGACATACCAGGCTCCTTTCCATTCTAAATGTAATAATCAGGGACGCCTGGGTGGCTCAGTTGGTTAAGCGGCTGCCTTCGGCTCAGGTCATGATCCCAGGGTCCTGGGATCGAGTCCCATATCGGGCTCCTTGCTCATCAGGGAGCCTGCTTCACCCTCTGTCTCTGCCTGCTTGTGTTCTCTCTCTCTGACAAATAAATAAATAAAATCTTAAATGTAATAATCATGTAAAACTGCATGCTCTTTAAAGGAATAATATGAACAAATTTATTTCAAAAATCCATGATATGTGAATTTTTTCTACTATATGCTAATGGAAAATCAGGCTCTCATGCTAAAAATACAGCTGCACGCACAAAAGCAAACCTGTTATTTCTCATACGTATATTTAAAAGTCAACTGGCATCAATTCTATGTAATTGATAAGGAATTATCTGAACCACTGTTGGGCATGCATGTGCCAAACTTGCATATGCCAATGTAAACCTTAATTTACATTCGATTACTCACAGCTGATGCACACGTAATTTAATGAAAGCCCAGCAGCCCCATTACACACTCCAGTAGGTAATTCAATTAAACAGTATTCAGCTAGCATTTAACTATACCATCACTATGAATGAAATTTTTTCTCTTTCATAAAACTAAGGAAAGATGTAAAAGACAAAGAGGCAAAACAGAAGTCCTTTTGGATTGGGAATTCCTGCTGCATTTAATAATGTCCGGTCAATAACCACTTTACTTCTAAATCAATCTCTCATTTACCCACCCACACTTCTCATCTGCCTGCCCAACCCATCTATTCATTCTTTCTCTTTCCATTCATCACCAAGTGGATACATATCTCTTTATCCTTGGTGAACAGATCCACCAGGGATGGGTAGAAACTAGGTGTTTTCACCTCTCTGTCCAACTGCAAGCCTCCATAATAGACTTGCTACTATTATTTTTATCTTTCAAAACTCTTTCTCCTCAAGCCTCTCTCTCCTCAAACTACCCTAACTCCTATGGCAGCTGAATACAGAAAGGGGATGCCCATTTCCAAAAGCAGCTTTGAACAAATGAAGAAATAATGACAGCATAGCAGAAGATGAAAATGAGAGATAGTAGAACATTTTTAAGAGCTCTTTTGTGTGAGAATGTCCTCTACCAGCAACAACTACTCTGTGTGTCTATGTGTGTCTGTGTTATTAGCAGTAACGCCTTCACTTGAAACAGACCGGGCCCCAGGCAAGTCTTATTTTAACTCCTCATTTGATCCATTTCTGACAGCTTTGATCTAGCCCAAAGGAACACCACTCTACTAAGTTCCTAGTTAACCTCAGTCCTTCTCCGAGACAAGATAAATTAATTCCCAGGGTGACTTCCTTAAACTTGTTTCAACCCATTGAAACATTCATCCATTGAAAGACTTCTAAAATCTAGAAAACAAATTAAGGAGAAAGAGGCTACAGAGAAAGGAGAGAGATGAATGAGGATAGTCAATATGAAGAGAAGAGAAATAGAGCAAGTATTTATGAGCAAATGCTGTTTGCCTAGGACAGTCTCCGATGGAACAGAGAGCTCCATCTCCCAGAAGATCAGGTCACCATGTAAAGTGGGGAAAAAGGATCAGAGGATGAACAAATTGAGACGGACTCAGATCTGACCAGGAGTTTTTTTCTTTTCTTTTTTTTTTCAGGAGTTTTTTCTTATGGAAGTGAAAGAGACTTCTAAAGGATGAAAGACCTTTTTAAAAATGGTATTATCTATTTTGGAATACCCCAGCCATTCTAAAGTTGGTTTTAAGTAAATCAATTCTTAAAGAAGAAGAATCACCCGGATGGATTCCTGTTTTTGCAGCTACCACTGAACTCTACTGTAGTCTTTATTAAAGGCTCAGATTGGTAGCTCATAATATGCTGGAAAGCATACTCCTGGGCACCAACTACGTCAGTCCTCCCCGGAGCAAGCACCGCACAGGGGAAACAGGGTGTCTACACAAACCCTAACTGCTCCTGGTTCCATTATTCTTGGTTGTCAGTTATCTTCCTCTGCCCTAGCCACAGATGCCTCTGTTTCCCTGCCCTATTTTGTCTCATCCTGCTCTTTCCTCTGTGCCTCTCCTCACTGAGGACTTCTATCAGCCTGCATCCTCGGGAATGTCTTGTGAGCCATCAGAACAACTCAGGGGTTCACGAGGAGCTCCCTAATCGCATTAGGGGGCTGGATGACTCCTTGCGGTGGGGGGCCACCCTGCGCATCCTAAGATGTTTAGTATCATCGCTGGCCTCTACTAAGCAGATATCAGGGGCGCTATCTCTCCTAGCTGGGACATACAAAAAATGTCCAAACTGCCAAATGTCCTATATAACAGAGCAAAGTCTCCCCCTGTTGAGAGTCACTAGAACAATTGTGTCTGCTTCTACTCCCTAACTTAACGATTTGGGGTTCAAAAGGGTAGTAATAAAGACCAGAGAGGGAAAAGGGAAGGCATTATCTCATTATAGATGGTCTCAAGAAGCATTTCTACCAAGTAGATAGGTAGAATTCAATTTCTCTATGAATTCTACCCTATCTGTCAAGCTCAAGAATATTCTGAATCTGCCAGCACGGTGCATTTTTGCTTGTTGAGCTTATCAGTTACAGGTTATAAGAGATGCCATTAAGATGGAGGGGCCTTTGGGTTTTGACCTCAGAGACAGTGTAGGTAGGAATTTTCAGCGGGCTATAAATATCCAACACATTCTTGCATAACCCATAATGCCTTGTTAGGTTAATACAAGGTGTCATTTTTTTGAGCCTCAGTGCTTTGTTGGCAATTCACTATGAGTTTGGGAAAGGAAGAAACCAAAGCAAATGACATGCTTAAATGACTAGGAACTGCCATATGGCTCACTAATAAGGTGACTTGGGCACTTACACATCTTTCTAAATGCTGGTTTTCTCTAGCCTTAGAAAACAGTCCGCTAAAATATCAGCGGCCAGTGTGTGAGCTGATGGGAATTTCCCAACTTTTTCCCCCTTAACTTCCTGGTATTTATTTACGCTATCACAGTTAATTCTCCAGGCTTATCGTGTGTTACCCCATACACAAGAAGGTTCATTTAAATGCATTTAAGGCACTTTGTGGTCTGTGTTTCTGACAGGTCTTTCTCTTACATCGCCCTCTAGCCCCCCCAACCCCCACCGAGACAGACTAGAGAATCTGACATGACCAGTTTCTGCATTAGGAAACACACAGATTTAATATTAAATTTCCTGTCAGATGGTTTGGTCACTTTCCTTGGAAAGCTAATAGCACCTCTGTGCCATGGGTTTTCTATGCGCCCTCAGAAGTCTACAGAATTCAATCTACCTCTCTCAGCCTCTCCACAGCACTGACACATTTCACAAAGTCCCCCTCTAAAACACATTTCACTCTTGGCTCTCAAGGTACTACCTTCTCCTTGATTTCCAGTTTTTCTGTCGCTCATCTCAGTTGCCAGGACCCTTCTTGACTGACGGTTCTCTTACACTTGTGCTCTTCTTGACCCAACCGCTCATGCAGCTGTGACATCGAGCCTTCTTTATCTAAGCTCTCCCTGGGTGACCACCTCCGACCTTACAGTTTTAAGTAGCCTCTACTTCCTAATGACTCACAGATTTCTATCTCTATCTCTCGACCTGCATTTTCCAATGAGCTTTACAATTCACTGATCTCATTTTGTAAACCCCAAAACCCCTTGGATCTATTGGCATAACAAAACGAGGGTGGCTCAAACAGAACTCTCTATTCACCGTCCCTCTCACTCACTCCTCCTCATCCTGACTGCCCAAGGTCTTAGCCACATGTGAGTGCTTATCGTCCCCCAACTCCTTACCTCAAACAGCTCTTCATTGTTCTACTCAGGAAATTTCCTTGCCACTCTCTCCCTATTCCATGGCTGTGTTCATTCAAACAGCCCCCCTCAGGTAGACTTCTTATGACATGAGCAGATCTTGGGCTGCCCTAGACTTCCTTATTCCTTTATCCTTTATTCTACTCCTTCCTTAATACCCAAAGGCCCCTGTTATTTATACCTCTGCAAGGATGGCTGTGGGCACAGAAATACTCCCGACACTCATGTTTGGTCACTGAATTGGTTATCCTATGTGGTCAGAGCATAAAACCTTCTGATGTGACATTTATAATGCAGCAGTTTTGACACCAAAGTTTGACCTAACTGCAAGGAACCCAAAAAACACAACAAGCTTTTGGTATAGTTGGGTAAATACCATGAATTCTTCTGCATGTTTTTGTTACGAAATGGCAAGTGAAACAAATACCCTTCTCATATTCTAGGGTCTCAACCATCTCCTGATCTCTGGGGAAGCATGTATAAATGTGGTATAAAGAAAACATGGTACAAATCGCTTCTCGGCCTTTTGGCTAAGATCAAGTGAAGAAAACATGGTACAAAATATTCACCTATCAAAACCCTGACACCAAAATGATGATATCAAATAAGCCAGGATAATAAATAGATGTATTAGTTTCATAAAACTACTTAGAAAAAAATAGCTGAAAATGCCTTGATAAAAATGCAAAGATGCAAAATGTTCATGAGTAAAGAGTATAAACTCTTAAAAAAAAACCAAACCAAAACAAAACAAAACAAAAAATATCAGACAGATTCACGAACTCTTATAGGTCTTAGGGTCAATTTTTAAAGAATAGAAATCAGCGCTAGCTTCCAAAAGTACTAAACTTTTAAAATAAAATTAAACTTGGTGGCTTCAGGTAAATATGCAAGTAACTAATAGGAGGAATGTTTTACTCTATCTAAAAAATAGAGTGGAAATTAGCCCTTTAATGGCTGATAAAAAACAGTCTCAGAAGTAGAGTTTATTTTCTCAATGTAAACACACCCTAAGTGAATTCCTATCCTTTTTATTACAGCCAGATGGAAAAAAAGACTGTGGAATAGCTGGGTACTTTGTTTGAAACATAAACCTACAAACAAATAAGAACACCAAGGCTGTTCCTATCATTACCCTTGGCTGAGTGTAGAGGGTATCCACCAGCAGACAGAGATGCTACCTAGAGGTTACAAGATAAAATTTAAAAAAATTGTTGTTTAAAAAAATGTTATTTATATGAAAGGATGTTTAGGCGTAGCAAAAAAGAATCCAAAAGCAAATGTGAGGTGCTAAACCAGGATTCACAGATTGAGACATCTTTAAACACCTGTCCCCCACATGGATGTATGAAAGGGTCTAGGACAGGATTTTTTTATGGAGGGAGTCTTAGCATGCTCTAACTCCCACAGTAGAGGGATAACTTTCGTAACTGCCCCTTTAGTAGGGAAGGGGAATGGCTTCTCAGATAAAAGGGCTTAACTGGGATCACTCAGAGCTCCATGCTTGCCCCCTTACAGTTTGGAGTACACGTACCCAGGGATCTGAACCATGCCTGAGAAATCTAATTTGTAAGAGGATAGCTAGAGTGCAACAGAGTCGGGACAGGGGCATGGAAGACAGATAGCTGTCTTCCTAAAGACTGCTGGGGTAAAGGATATCTGAGTGTTCTCCTGACGACTTGATGTGGGTCACGTCAGAGAGGCAGGCTGGGTTTCTTAGATCCTGTCCAAAAGACCAGGGTGCGCCAGTCAGACTGCATTTTAGAACATTTGCTTGATCATTGTGGGAAACAGAGAACTCACTTTCCTGGATGTGAAGAAGACACATGTAGCCCTGGTTGCTAATGGCAGCCATCTTGGACACGGAAACATCTAGTTCAGAGGTAAAATTGACAGACAAGGAGAACAGAGCTGAAAGACCAGCAGAAAAATGAAGCATGAAGCTTGGCCAAATGGAACATAAAATCCACCCTTGATCTGAACTTTTTGCTGAGGTGAACCAAATAAGACTCTTTCCTTGTCAAGCCAGTTTGAACTGAGCTTCTAATATTTATCATTGAAAGCACTTCCTTTTATAATATTTTCTAAGTGATCTGGGAGAAAATCTACAGTCCAAATTTGTGCTACATTAGGATGGTTCAAAACCAGGAAAAGGCGTAAGAATCAGAATGTCCACTTCACTTGGTTCTTTGTGTGAACTCTATCCCTACGGAAGATGTGGCCTCTCCAAATGAAGCACTGATTAAGAGATGGACCTTCTTTTTGTCGGGGGAACTAAGAAAACAACCATGGGGGCGGGGGTCAATTATATGTTACCTGGTAATGAACTCTCTGGGAGCCAGAAGAAACTGACTGCAGGTCCTAATGAGAAAATGGAAAAAAAAAAAAAATCCATACCTTAAGGTTAGTTTGAAGAAGCTTCCTCTATAACTCTATCAACTGAACGCCCGACTTAGTATTATTAAACTCATCTAGAAAGTATCTATAACTTTTCCAAATTCATCAAGTTTGAACAAAGAAGATAATGCCCAAAATAACAAAAACACACCAACCTGGAATGAGAGAAGAAAGGTCATTTAACTACTGAAATCTAGACGTCCTAAATAGTTTTAAAGGTGAGTGATAGAGTTCTAAGGATCAATAAGACCAAAAGTAAAAACCAGGCAACTTCATTTTAAAGATTTGTTTGTTTTTTTTAAAATTTATTTGACAGCGAGAAACACAGCGAGGGAGGGAACACAAGCAGAGGGAATGGTAGCGGGAGAAGCAGGCTTCCTGCCTGAGCAGAGAGCCCGATGCGGGGCTCGATCCCAGGACCCTGGGATCATGACCTGAGCCGAAGGCAGACGTCCAACAACTGAGCCACCCAGGTGCCCCTCATTTTAATAAATGGGTGCCATATTTAATATGCACCTGAACTTTTGGCTTATGAAGAAAGCTTCTAAAATCTCTTTAAGTACTTAGAAAGAACTTATTGATCTTAGACCAAATACAAACTGTCCGAGTAATTGTGTTTCGACTGCTAAGTGCTTGGCAAACACAGGTTTTCATAGACAGCTAAGTGAAAATCACTGGCCACCTCTGCATGATCACGAAGTGCAAATTAATAGGGTTGAAATTAATGAGGTTTCACTGGCAGATTCTGAGAGTCTGGCTTCCTTTATAAAGTTTTATAACTAAGTTGTCACCACGATCCTGTCCTGAAGGCTTCCTTGTTAATGAGTGTTGTGATTCTGTTCACAGATGTCAGCAATATGGGGTACCTTTGTCCTCATATCTGCTTCCCACAGGGATTTACCAACTTACTCTCTGTGCCCAAGTTAGTTTTAAAACTTTTCCTTTTTGAGTTCATTCGTTCATTCATTCCTTTTTTTTTTTTTTTTTAAAGAATCTCACTTTTAGTTGAATATTGGTATTATAAGCATACCGATAAGTTAGTTTTCACCAAAGTCAATTCATCTGTCATGTCGTGGACTACTGTGAAATCTTAAGCTACACAAGAATAAAAAAAAAAGAAAAAGTTTGATGTCATTTATGATTTGCCTTTTTATTGAAGATTTTTTGAGGGAGGCTTCACAATAAAATAAAAACATTATTTGGAAAAATGAGATATTGCGGCATTTGAGGAATATCGATTTGGGCCTAAGTCACACACTACTAAGTCCACAAATTTTAACAAGTTGAAGTTTTCCTTGGTTAAAAAAAAAATAGCACAAGTTTAAAATTTGCCGACTTTTCTTCTCTCACTCATATGAGTATTCAAAGTTTGGTGCCTACTTCAAAATATATTGTGTTTACAATTCTATCTCTGTCTTTAAAAATGCTGAAAAGGAAACTTCATAATTTTTTCATATAAATTTATGCCTCCTATGCTTGAATTTACTGCCACCAAGAGAACTAGAATCTCAAGTTCAAAACTAAGCAGCTACAAACTTGATGGTATTTTAAGTGCTATATGTCTTCATTTGTGATATTTACTTATGGAGACTGTGTCATCTAGAAGAGAGTTGTTCATCTTGTGGTAGCTATCAGAATTACCCAATAGCTTAAAAAATATAAATGTCTAGACCACATCCAGAAAAAAATTATTTTAATGCGCATCTTTCATCAAGAAAAAATGATGAAGTGGTAGCTCTTTATGTTTTTTTATCATTTGTGGAATGAAGACAGAGAATACTCCCTCTCAAAGTTTGGCAAAAACAATCAATGACCACCGCAGTGCCGGGTCTGGGTCTCCTGACCTTGCTGGTGCCGCTCAAATTCGTGGGAATGCCACATATGAGTCTCTTCCATTGTCTTTCTCTATGGTAAACCAGACCAAGGAGCAAAATAGAGTATTCTGTGTTCTGACACACATTCCTAGGAACAGAAGGTTTTTCTTTCCCACAGAAGTTATATTTTTTTAAAAATGTAGTGATCTCTGGCCGGAGTCTGTGCTAGATACAAACCATTAAATGACCTAACTCTCTGTTCTCCTCCATTATTGATCAGGACCCTTTGAAATTCTATATAGCTCAGAAAAACACAGGGATGGAGGCTGGCAAGAAGACAAGGAGTTCCAAGCTGTGGTTACGGATCACACTAGAGCAATGTCCTTTCCCGTTTCAACCACCTGAGGGGGGAAAATAGCAGTGGGGGGCGGGGAGAGAGAAGATGTGGTCCATGCTAAAGGGACGAGGACGCTTCCATTTCCTCCCCAGATGCGTCACTTCAAAACCAAACACATATGGCCGGTAATTGTTTACAAAAATGGAAAACTGAGAAAAAAATAATTGGCTAAAGAAACTCACCTCTTGTAGGCGGTCTATGTACATACGGCAAGTCTCCAAATCACAGTCTCCACGCACAACTAGAATACCCAGAGGGATCGCTAAGGGTGAAGGAAAGAGAAAAGTCTAAAATAACATATTTGATTTTTCTGGATTGGCGTAAATTTGTTTCTAATGGTTAAAAAAGTATCTCATAAATATTAGTAGTGTTTTGGACATTTCAGTATCCAAAATTCTCCTCAAAGCTCCCCTGGGACCCAATCGCTTTATTTTGGGTGCTTTCCTTGCATGAGCCGCGTTGCCCCTTGCTACTCGGCCAACCTGCATCTTGTCTCGGTGGCCCTGGTATGACGTGTGATGTCACGAGAACAATGGGCTGGCAGGACCGGGAGGCGGCTCACAGCCAGCTAATAATCGATGCCTGCGTTTTCGATAGTCAATGTGTCGCCAGAGAGGAATTAAACAATTCTGGACACTTACTCCTTTCCCTCATGAATGTGTGGAGTTTAATATTTCTGTCAGTTTGCGGTAGTTCCCTATTTAAGAGACTCGAGCTACTCAGGGCACTGTTGCTACCTGGGGGTCAACACCAGAGCTAAATAGGCACGAAATGTTTAAAATACATAAACAAAAGCTTCTAGAAGGTTTACAGCTTAAAAAGCCCGCTGACTTTAAACATGGTCAGTGTAAATGCAGTAGCAGCAGGGCCTCAGGGAACCGTCAGGAAAAGCTGCTATGTGTCTTAAATACCCTCTATTTAGGCGGTGGCGAATGTTCCATGACAGCTTTAATGGCTAGAACTTCCTACGTCAGAGATAACCGCGAGATCCTGAAACAGTCTCCTTTCCAAAACTTCAGAAAATGTATTGCCTACTTCTAATTTTAAAAGTACAGTTGTACAATAAAATCCATAATTTAACCAAAAAAAATACCCTTTGAAATTCTGAATTGGCCAACCAGAGTCTAGCAAGCACATGATAGGACAGTGGTGCTCACTAAAGATTTTCTAAAATCTTTCATTCGTTGAAGTTTTAAAGTCTCGTCATCAATAAATAGGTCTGAAAATGCAAAATGCATTAAAAATTAATAATATCGAGCACAAAATACATATAAAATGCATAGAGAAATCTTGAGGAACTCACAAGGTCGTAGAGAAGATATATATATATACAATAATAACTATAGCATAGGCAACATTAAATGTATGAGCTTAGTCATTTGAAAACTATAGAAGAGAAGGGCAAATTCTTGCCCACAGGGTAGTTTCAGCCTCTCTGTAAGATAGGAAGCCCCACTGGCTCTTTTAGTTAGAGAAGTGAGGATAGTCTGAAGGAAAATAGCTTCTTTCTCATTATGACCTCTTAGATAGGCAACCTAAAACAACAGGGTGTGATATTGATGTCTCTAATGGAAACCGAAGTCCTACATACATAAAGCTTGAAAGTATCCATAGAATTATGTAAACACGTGCATAAGTGTGGACTCTTCCACCAAGGAATGACTTATTTGCCTTCACAACCATAATGTCTGGTAGAGCAGTGGTAGATAGATAGTCAATAAAAGTTTGTAAAAAGAGGGAGAAGGGCTTAGAGTGTGTTCAAGCGTGAAAGAGAAAATATGTCTTTAAGGGCTGAGTCAGTTTTCCCGGAGAGGCATAAAAAACAAGATTTGGAGCAGGAGACAGAGCATGCGTTGTATTAGGGGAAGGGGGATGGTGAGTGATAGGTGAAGTAGCCCAGCAAGGGTCACATGTTGGGGGAAATAATAATCTGGAAAAGCAGTTTTTCTCTTCTTTTTGAGTATAACCAGACACATCAAAAAAGTCATCAGTATGGTAATCACATATCTTTAAAAGAAATGGAAAGGAAATTCAGTGAGGAGATTCATAAAAGTACTGATAAAATAATCATCCTCGGCTATAGCATTACCTAGATCCAAATAATGTTACCTACTGAGGTAAAGAAAGATTAAAGACTTCTGACACTTGAGGAATGAGTAGGAAAAGCTAGAATTTTGACCTAGAAAGTCAGTCAAACGTGTGGAAATAAAATATAACTTACTAACAGGAGAGCCCATGTTAGAATCTTACTTAAGGATGTTTACTCTTAATTTTAAATGTGCCAGTATAGAAAAATGAAACTTGATCAAAACGTTTCTGTTTACTTAAATTAGGAGACAGATTTTTTTTTTTAGGAGACACATTTTATAGAAATGTAGGAATCCTGTCAACATCTCTGATTCCTTCTATTATCAATGCTTGGAGTTAATCTGGTCATAAATTCAATGTACTTGGTAGCAGATATTTTAAACTATAATTAGAGAGTAGATATTTCAGACCTAGAATCAAGAAGGTAGCACTAGGAAAAATTTTTCAAAGACATGTCATTCATTTCCTACTATAGGTATAAAATCAGCCACTTTGCAATATTCCTCAAGAAGTCAATTAAGAGAAAGAGTGCTTTTGATTGATGTTAGGTATTAATTGGGCTTAAAAAAAAAGCATTCTCTACCACAATTTCATATCATGATTACTGACAATTGCTGTCAAATCTATTCTATGAAAGTAGCAGCATGTACTACAAAGGATTTATAGTCATTCTCTCTTGGATTCAAATCCCAATGCTGCTTTAATTTTACGAATCACTCACATTAGCTCTTTGGTCCTGTAAATTATGCAATTTTTCTGATCCTTAAAGTGAAGACTATGGTATTCAGAATAGGTATCTTCTAGGATTTTGTGAAGAGTAAATGCAACACTCTATTTAAAAATGAATAACCAAAACATCAATGTTCTTTCTTCTATACTCTCTTTACTATCTTTTGAGCAACTTTAGCTAGAAAACAAGCATATCTCATCACGTTATCTTTCATTTCACCTTAATATTGTAGGGGTTAGTTGGTAGTTCCATAAATTATATTCCTGTTTTCTTAAACTTCTCTTGCTGCGATGAGAAAAATAACTATAGTATAAAAATACTGTGATCTGACAGTTTCTTTTGGGTTTTGACATGGCAGAGAAAGCAGAAATTTGTGGAAAATTGTCACCTTCCTTCAACAAAACTGACAACTAACTACTCCTGTAGTGGTTTCCTTCATATTAATTGGGAACAATGGAAGTAGTTATCACTTGAGTATTATCATCATGATCCCCGATCCTGATGACTCATCTTATCTTGGCATTTGAGATTTTACTTGACGCCAGGAACAGCCAACACTCAACCTACATAATGGAACTTTTATTGCAGGGATCAAGTGGAAATCATAAGTTCTAAGCAATAAAGAACAAGCTGGTTTATCAGTTAAGATGGCAGATTTAACACCCTCTTTTTTCTTACCAGAAATGCTACTAAATTACAGTAAGTGATTTTTTAAAGGTATAAACCAAGAAAAAAAGAAGAGAAACAGTGAGCAGATAGTAACAGATGAAGCAGATGGAAAAGTGGTAAGTGACCCAGAGCCCCTATAGAGTCTAATCCTAAGCCATGGGTGGGATTGATGAGAACCAACATGATTTATACAGCAAAACCCCAGAAGTCTTCCAAACTGGCAGTATCAGGTGCTTCACAAACTGAGGATGGAGGGGGTAGCCAAAATGATGACTAGAGTCCACCAACCACTCTGGCAGGTGCAATTACTTTACAGACAATGGGGATTAACTGACCATCTGAAGAACGCAGAGATCCCCAGATTTCTTCCCTCACTGGGCTCTCCAAGAGTTGGCAGCCAGAACCTTACCTTCTCGGGAAGAGAGCTGAAGCCTCCTCTCTAGGGAATTCTGAGAGTTAAAAGAAAATATTCCATCCATGAAATATAAACAGTCTATATAAAAGAAGATAAGTAGTATGAGGAAGAAAAAGGAGAAGGAACATCATTCAGAGAACAAAAAAATTCTTGAAGATAAAAAAAATTGATAGAATAAATAGAGTTTAATAGAAAGAACAGAAGACGAAGTAGAAAAAAATCTCCATAAAAGTAGAGCAAAAATAAAAGGAGGCATAAAATGCAAGAGAAATACTAAGAAAAATAAGGCTGGGCCAAGTGGTCCAACAGTCAAATACTAGGAGTCCCAAAAACCAGAGAAAAGAGAAAAGAGTAGTTATCAGAAATAAAATAAAGACTATTTCTTAGAACAGAAGAAAATTAGCTTCAAACTGAAATGGCCCGACAGGTATCCAGCCCAATAACAATAAAACAATAGGGAGACATTTTATTTTAAAATTTAAGAATACTGGGGACAAAGAAGCATCCATGAATTTCCAGAGAGTAATAACTGGATGACATATAAAGGATCAGGGATTAGATGGTTTTAAATGATAACAGGCAACTACACAGGCACGCAGGCAATGAAACAAGGCCTTCAGAATTCTAAGACTCTTACATATAATCCGAGCTTTCAAATGATTCCATGTTGAATAAAGGACACACCCTCTGTCAAGAAGCTACTGCAGTATTTCCCCGAACAAAAGTTGAGTTTGCAACCAGGATAAGGAATACGCACAGTATAACATATGGGGAATGCAACAAAGAAGAGGAGCAAAGGAAACATCCAAGGTGGGGCTAGACAAGCCTAGGATGACAGATGGAATGGGTTGCCAAACAATATACACAGGAGCACTGCGACAAAAGAGACCCCTATGTGGGCAGCTGTCATCATTGCTATTTTCATCAGCCTCGGAGTTGTTTTTCCACCCAAGGATACAGCGCAGGCGAGTCCAAACCAGTTTCTGATATATATATCACAACATTACATGACCCCAGATGGCCTCTGCCTTCACCTGTTTTTGAGAGCAAGAGTTAGGCTATGGTGAAGCAGAAAAAACTAGAGTTCATTCCCTCCAACCATATTTCTCCTTTATACCTAGAACCCACCCTAACACCCTGGGGCAAATGTTTCTCAGAATTCAATCACTACCTGGCCCCCTACATCCTCTTCGAATGGGCTCATGTGCATTCTCAGGGAAGCTGAATCCAGACATAAATACAGAGACTCTTTTTAGCTCTCCTGAGAGTCTTCCTCTAAAAGTGAAATAATCATCTTTACTTACATGGGGAGGTTTAAGTCGATCAGTCTGTCTCTATCTCTACTACAGTGTAATTCCTGTTAGAACAGAATTGCAGCCGAATGGGGCTGCTAACCTATTCAAAACACACAAATAAAACTATCTCCAATGGGATCATTAAAAGATGTGTGACCTTAGAGAAAAGCTTCTCAAAACCTGCAAGGATTTGTCAAGATTGAGTTTTAAGCTTTAAATATATACATAGAAATATTAGAATTGCAGAGTCTCGAGGCTAAATAAAAATGTCACTTCCTGAAAAGAATAAATCAAAGTTTACGATTCATAAAATAAGGAAGTATTTTTAACAATATGGTAAATCATCGCAAATACAGATAATCTTAGAATGAATTTATTCTGCGTTAATACTATTCAGAGATACCCTTTTTAAAACTTGGCATTTCCTTAAGCATCAATTTTAGGTTTACTGACATAATCAATACAGTGTATGTCCAATACTCACTCTCTTTATATCAACTTATACTCGGTCTTGAGAAAACAATAGGCTGAAAAAGAAACTGTTCCCTGGAAAATAACACAGCAAAAAGCTAAGCAAGCTTGTGCTTGGCAATGACATTTGAGATAAAACACCAAAAGCATGGTTCATGAAAGAGAAATGCAGTAAGTTGGGACTTCACTGAATTAAAACTTCTACTCTGTCAAAGATACTGTTAAGGAAATGAAAAGACCAGACAGACCAGGAAAAAGAATCTTTGCAAAACACATACCTGATAAAAAAACTGGTATTCAAAATACGCAAAGACCTCTTAAAACTCAATAGTAACAGTCAATGAAAAGTAGACAAAAGATCTGAAGAGACATCTCACTGAAGACACATCGAAGGTAAATAAGCACACGAAAAGGGTGCTCAACATCATAGGTCATTAGGAAACTGCAAATTAACACAAGATACCACATATATCTATTAGAATAGCTGAAATTGAAAAAAACTGATGACACCAAATGCTGGTGAGAAGGGGGAGGAGCAACAGGAACTTTCCTTCATTGCTCATGGGAATGCAACATAGTACCAGCCATTTTGGAAGATGGCTTGGCAGTTTCTTACAAAACTAAACAAATTCTTACCAGCAATAGTCCTCCTTGGTATTTGCCCAAATGAACCAAAAAGTATGCCCCCGCAAAAATGTGCATATGAATATTCGTAATTGGCTTTATTCATAATTGCCAAAACTTGTAAACAACCAAGATGTCCTTCAATAGGTGAATGAATACACAAATTTTAGCATCGTACAATGGGACGTTATTAGGCAACAAAGAGAAATGAGTTTTCAAGCCACAGTAGATAATGGAGGAAGCTTAAATGCATATTGCTAAATGAAAGAAACCAGTCTGAAAAGGTCATGTGCTGCACGAGTCCAACTACGTAGTGTTCTGGAAAAGGAAAAACTAAGGAGAGTGAAAAAGTCAGTGGTTGCTACGGGCAGGAAAGGGATGGATGATGGATAGGTACAGGCCAGGGGGTACTTAGTGCAGCAAAACTACTCTGAATGATATTGTCATAGTGAAAACCCACAAAATTGCAGAACACAAGCGTGAATCCTAATGTAGAAATGTGGACTTCAGTTAACAACAATGCATTAACATTGGCTCATCAACTGTAACAACAAATGTACCATGTGTGCAGGGGTGGGGAGACGCTTTGAGGGGATATATGGAATATCTGTGTACTTTCCACTTAAACCTTTTGTGAATCTAAACTGCTCTAAAAAATAAAATCCACTAATTAAAAAAAAAAAAAAGAAAAGAAAAGCAAAAGATAAAACAGGCTCTGAGTTTCCTATAGACAGATACTCTGCTAGCATCCAAGAATTTGCTCACATAGAGAAACACAAATGTTACCTACTTTCTTGGCCATAGTTTTAACACTGTATTCAAGAAGTCATAAGATGATGGGAAGAAGGGACTAGAAGTAAAAATCGGGGAGGGGAAGCAGGGGACTAGAGAAAGGAAGGAAAGTCCTAAGGGAGGGTGGGAGGGGGCAAGTGGAATCCTCCTATGGTCCTCATTAGTTTTGAATGTGTCAGGGTTTCAGGGAACTAAAGTTCTAACGTGATGGCTGACAATAATTAAGAGAATGAGTTGGCAGTGTTTCTATCCAATCCCCTCACCCCATGTGGCACAGGTCCATTCTAGGACAACTTGTCATCATGAACTGCCCCAGCTCAATGGAACCAACAGGGGAAATTAATAGGCATGTTGGCATTCAAAAGGATACACAGAATTCTAAAAACTTTATGCTACACTATGCCATAGCAGACATAGGTCTGTAAAAGGTTGCATGAAATAGCCAAACTATGGAAAGACCCTAGATGCCCATCAACAGATGAATGGATAAAGAAGATGTGATATATATATATATATATATATATATATATATATACACACACACA
Source organism: Procyon lotor (assembly GCA_028646535.1). Classification (NCBI taxonomy): domain Eukaryota; kingdom Metazoa; phylum Chordata; class Mammalia; order Carnivora; family Procyonidae; genus Procyon; species Procyon lotor. Next base: position 11,734,228 of record CM053614.1, on the reverse strand, counting down.
CAATGGAATACTATGCAGCCATCAAGAGAAATGAAATCTGGCCATTTGCAATGATGTGGATGGAACTGGAGGGTATTAATGCTAAGCGAAATAAGTCAGTCAGAGAAAGACAATTATCACATGATCTCTCTGATATGAAGAATTTGAGAGGCAAGGCGGGAGTTTGGGGGCGTGGGGGAGAGAAATGAAACAAGGGATGGGGAGGGAGACAAAAACCATAAGAGACTACTAGACTCAAGAAACGAACTAAGGGTGGCCAGGGGGGTGGTGTGGGTGGGTAGGGATAGGGTGGCTGGGTTGTGGACATTGGGGAGGGTATGTGCTGTTAAGTGCTGTGAAATGTGTAAGCCCGACGATTCACAGACATGTACCCTGGGGCAAATAATACATTATATGTTAATAAAAATTAAAATGGCAAATGAAATAAAAAAAAAAGGTTGCATGAACCCTGGTTCTTGTGATTAAAAGTGATCCTGGAGTTCGTACTCCATAGCCTGAGCTAACCCTTCCCATGGTTAGTTCCAAATGTTACCCGCAGAATAAAAGTCAACTAGGTAGTTTTCACTGCATTCTCTATGAGGATATACTTTGGGTGTGCACTTTCCAGAAAGTAGCAATTTCCCTACAAATCCGGGTTTCAAACTACAGACTGAATTCTGCTTTTTATCCTAATAGTAAACTAACTGAGATGTGCAGATGATAAAGGTTGCAGATCTACATTCACCTAGAAGGCCTTAATGTTCCCCTCAGCTTGACTGCATTTGAGACAGTGCCTGACCTGTCAGTTCCTAGTTAGAAGACTTTCAATTGTAAATTGCTTCTCTGTCCTTTTAAGATGCCAATCTCTCCCCAGACTCTCAGCCACTTTTGCAACCCTAAATTGTCTTTCTCAAAGACCTGGGAGGCATCTCTCTGAAATGGACCCTTCAAGGAAGACTGTGTCCTGATCTTCGAATATCCATGGATGGGTAGGAGCCTAACTCATTTCTGCTAGTAAGTGACAAGTAACAAACAGGAATAGACTAATCACAATGTACTAACCTATTGCTAATGTCCTCCACTACTTTTCTACTCACTCACACCCCAGGGCTTAAAAATTCTCCCGCCTTTTGTCACAGCAGAGTTGTGTTCACTTTCTCTCTTCTCTATTGCAAACGTCTTGAATAAATTTTTCCTAGCCGGTTTCATTTGTCCAATGCAAATTTTGACATTTTAGAAAAATTTTTGGTGGCGATGTGGAAGACAAGGTGAGTGGCAAAAGGTGAGTAAGGAAGAGTTTCAGGAGTAAAAGGGAGGAACAATGGTGAAGCCCAGAAGAGAGGAGTGGCAGCAAAAGGAAGAAAGGAGAGACTAAAGTCAAGGAATCAACTCCACGAAAAACTGGATAGTGAGAAGGAAAAGACACAAGGATGACTCAAAGCTGTTTAGAGCAGCCCAGGCAGCTCCTTGTAACGTGCTACACGCCACAATGGACCGTGACCTGCTGAGCTGGGGAGGAAGGAGATTGAGAGATAAAGGGATGGATGGGTTGTGAAAACAATATGAAAGTGGCCTTTATAATGATGGATGAAAAGACCACTTATAAATACATCGAAGGCAGTAGATAAGAACTGAACTACCTGAAAGGGGTTTCTGAGTTGGAATGTTGTTACAGGCAGAATTCTTAAGAATATTCTCAAGCCTGGAGAGCTAAGAGCAGAAGAAGGAAGGAGGAGGAAAGGGGGCGTCCTAAGTTCCCAGACATCCATCCAAACCCCATACTACAGCACCTTGGGAAGTAAGAATTACTCAGTAATAGACCCTTTTCTTTTCCTCTCTGCAATCACTGGCAGGCAGGGTGTAATAAATGGAGAAGCAGAAGTGAGAAAGAAAATCCAGAAAAAAAAGGTGTTAAAACAGTCTTCTGAACAAAAATAAAAAGAATTAGATGGAGAATGCAACCCAGTCGTGGCTAATGTGTTTAAAATTGCACAAGCTTTTTTTCTATTTTTCCTACTTCTGATGAATTTAGTTCATGTGTTACCAGTAATAATCTATGGGAAAGTATGGGCAAAGGCCCAATACTCTTATAATTATAGACACCAAAGATCCAGATGAAACAGTTCTATGAATGTCATAATCTTCTAACTTAACATGAAAGTTTACCAACAATGATGTAAATTTCTACTTCTAATGGAGAGAACTCCATTTCAATGAAAATTCCTAATGTCACATTCAATGAAATTCTTGTACAGCAAAATGTGTTATAAAATTCCTTGGGATTTATTCCCAGGGTAAAAATGTAATAGCAGCTTTCAATGGTGAGGTTCTAGAATGTACTTGACAATGGGCACTGGAAAACTACAGAATTTTTTCCCAGGTGCATTTATCAGTAAGGTACTATTTGCAAAATTCCTACATATAGAGAAGAATAGCCAGTGAAAATTTACTAGAGCCAGTGCTCTGGTAATTAGAGATAACAAATACTTGGTTATGACATCGGAATCTTGGCTACATGGCCCGGCCAGCCAAATAAATATGAAGGTCAAAGGAAACATTAAGGGCCCAAGGGCAAAGATTCGTAACTGTACCCAAAACTCAAATTCTCAAAATGATGGTCAGAGACCCTAGTTCAAAGACTTTCCACAATTTCCACACCACACTGTGTCTATGCACCATTCGGTGATGGGCAAGGTCATCATCAGTTAGATACAGAGGACACAATCAGTCATACAGCTCTGAATTTCTGAGTTTGTTGGATACAGAAGGAGAATTAATGACAGAAAGATTTCCTAAAAATCTTCTGAAGAGGCCTCAGTCTCTTTATGGAAGCAAAAAGAGTAAATAAATTACATGTAGACAGCTGCCACATAGAGACGTGAAACCGGGCAGACTTAAGCAAACACATCCTTAGAATCTGACAACCCAGGGGACTCTTAATTCTGTTTATCAGTGACTCCAGGAGAGTGCCATGGATCAGTGACTCAGGAAACCCACTAAGTATTAAGAAAGAACGCTTTCCCCAGTATGAACTATGAAAAGTCTATAGCTTCTACCCGTGTTGGGAGCAGATAAAATTGTTGTTCTGAGTCAATCTGCAAACAGGTTATTTTCAGATTAGCACACAGTTCTATCCTTGGTTCTATGTGGTTCAGTATCTTTGCCAATAAATCGCGAAGAATACAGAGAAGAAATGTCCACCTTGCTGAAGATCATACTCTGGAGTTATCTCTGACTACAACATCGGGCTAGAAATAGCCTGAAATTTAGATTGCTGTGCATTTATGTTTCCAACTTTAATCACTCAAATTCCAAGTGAAGAATATTTGGCTTAATGATACTTCATGTAAAAAAGAGCTTTTAAGAAAAGGCCATCATTAGCCTTTTGAGTTTCTTTTAGCTAATTCTGACACATCTAAGAAGGTAACTGATACTCTAATTCCCTGAATTTGGAATAGTGGGGGGGGGGCAGGGTCAGGTCAAAAAAATGCAAATTAAAATGCAGAGGCTAGTGGTCATATGAGTATAATCCCTAGTACCTAGAACAATGCTTGGGACACTGTAAATATTCAGTAAAGAGTTGTTAATGAAGAAGTAAATGAATGGACTCAAGGATTTTTGGTGTGGGTGATTCCTTCCTGGCCTCAGTTCAAAACTTAGGTGCTCAGTTACTATAAAGAAGATGAGGCTTTCAGAGCTCAAGTGCCCCATCCAGGTCCATGATGGGACTGAGACACTCATTGCCTCAGCCGGGGGATTGTGGGCTCTACTGAGAGTTCACAGCCGAGTCCCTCTCTAGGAACAACACTATCCCACTCAGGGTTTGCTTCCTCCCAGAGGACACCCTGACCTGCATCTAACAATCCTTGCTTCCACTGGGACAAGCCTACTGGCCATCCCGGCTTCAAATGTCCCCATGGGAGGCCTCTGTTGTAACTGTATTACAGCTCGGCATCTTCCTCTGCCCTGTGTCGATGCTACTCTCCTCCTTCTTCACAACTGTTGTTCCCTCTTGGACAGTCCCCAACAAACAGCCTACATAGAAGACTCAAAAGCCTCAGATTCTATTTCTGAGGAAACCCAACCAATAACAAAAACTATGATCCCAAATTCTTTTTTTAACACACATTTCTACAAGTGCACAGCTCTGTCTTTAGAAAGGAGTAGAGCTATGTATTAGGAAAGGGGAGAAAGCTGTAAGTTCTTATTAAAATCCTTTCATAGCTAGGTGACCCCATAGGAGGCCATCTTTCCAAGTGTCCCTGTGGTAACACACGCAGATAGCATCTGTGAACGTCCTTGGTTAAAGCATGAAGCAGTGTGTGAACACCAAGTGTTTTTATTATGTACTATGATGTCATGAGCACAGTGGCTGACCCCACATCACTCACACTAACATGATGAATAAATATGGAACAATTTTATACAAGGCCCCTAGAGGGAAATCTTTAGAGAGAAACCTAACTGCCCTCTAAGTTGATGTCCTAGAGTTGTCAACCTGGGAAGGTACCAACAAAATGAACTAGGTTGGTGTATGAACAGTAAAATTGGTCATTATTTTGTGTGTGTATGCACAGAAGTAACTAATGAAAGTGAAAATTATTCCTCTGGGCAGAGACTTGAGGCTAGACCTGCAATGGGAGGTTTTCATTACCAAAAGCTCAGTTTCAACAATGAAAGAAGGATCAAATGTCAACACTGGGGGCCTTATTTCTTTTCTGAGACCTACTGCCATCAGCATCTAACTCACCGAAGCTCTGGAAGCATGCATTTTCTTGTAAACAAAGCAAGTCTTCGGATCATAGACAGAATTGGGTTGCAAAGGGATTTATGTTAAAAATAAGATCATCATCTTCCAGCCTAATACTCTCCTGGCATCTGAATCTTTGAAGCTGGAAAGAAAGAGAATGCACTCATTCGCAAGTCAAGACCCTTAGGAAGTGATGGGTCAGGCTCTACACACTCATGAAAAGCCAATGAATTAAATGATCCGTATCTAAAATGCTGCTCAGCAATCCTGCCTGGGCCACTGATTGTGTTGCTCTTTACATTGATTATTTCCAAATTTCTCTGCTCTTCCTGAACATTGATACCCTCCTGACCCTACTGTGAGCTGGTAGGCTTGCTTCTTTCACTGAGAAAGTAAAAGTCATCAGAATAGAACTTCTGCTTCTCCCTAGTACCCAAGTCCCCAACTCAGCTGCTTCCGTATCACTCCTCTGCCTTCCCGGCTCTGTACTCTGCAGAGCCTGCCCCCACCCCTCCGCTGGGCACTGGATCCCATCTCCGCTCCTTCAAAGGCATTACTCCTGCAACCTCTCTTCTGAATTGAGCTCTCCCTCTCCAGGAAATGGGTCCCATCAGGAGAGACAGCCGTACATTCTTATGGAGTAGCAAAAAATCCTCCCTGGATTCCACGTCCAATTTCCAGCCACCATTCCATTCTCTCTTCCCCTTCGCAGCTAAACATCTAAAAAGAGTAACCTACGCAGAGTTGCTTCCTTCACTCCCATGTGCACATGGGCCCCATTCTATTCACCTTCACCTTTTCACTCTTCAACCTCTTGGGCGGTGACTAAATCCGATGACTAGTTCTTAGCATGCAATCCTTACTCCATCGCCCCCACTCTGGGGCATTTGGCAGAGTTCTCACTGTTCTCGCATAAAACATTTTCTTCTCTTGGCTTGCAATCAACGAGCTCTGTTTTTTTCCTACCTCACTGTGTGCTGCTTCTTGGTCGCTGTGGGTCCTCTACATCTCCCCACCTCTATTTACCAAGTCGCTCAGGCCAAAACCACAGAGGTTTTTGGGAGAATTAAATTACATGACAGGAGTAGAAATGTTAAGATGTTTCCTGCTCACAGTATGGTGCAACAGGAGTTAACTATTATTTTTACTTATTATTACATTTTAAATAAAAAATATATGATATAGACGAAAGATAGGGAAGAACAGTAAAAGAAATGAAACACAAAACTCTGGGTAAATGTCAACTCATGAAAAACAGGAAAAGATAAACATGCTCCTAAAGGGGTGGAGAGTGACCTTCAGAGAATAGACCGATTATCATTTAACTCCTCAGACAGATTTCAAAATAGAACACTTCCCTCCACCAAATGGAGGCCTAATCTCTACCCAGTAACGCAGTTATCAACTTGTTAAATGAGGGTGGAAAGATTTTAGATGAAGCAATCAACAGAAAAAAAAAATCAGTATTTATAGCAAATTCATGAAGCAAAATGCACTTATACACAAATTTCTAATGTTCACACTCATTATGAGTGATGTGTGTGCTTTAAAAACTTCACTAAGGAAATATTTCAGGAGGAAAAATGTTAAACCCTAGGTAATGTCTATAAGGCTAAACATTGATTATACGCTAGCAGTTCTTAGGAAACACCTAGTTTCACCACTGCACAGAACAGATAAGGTAACAGAAGCCTGAAGAGGGTAAATGCATTGCCCAAGGTTGTACAACTAATTAGTACTTAGAGTGGCTTTTCTCATTCTTGCTTTTATATTCCCATCCTTTTCTTTAGTTATTTAAGTGACATTTGCTAGGAAAATATGTATCTAGTGTTTCCATAGCCCTACTGGAATTCTCATCACATGAGAAAAAAACTCCAGTGAATCAAGGACTACTTCTGTTGTGGTTTTTTTTTTTTCTCCCCCACACACTGTTTGCTAACAGTTAGCACTCAATAATTGTGTACCGAATGATACTGTCATGTTAAATGTCCAGCTTTATCTTCTAATATCTACCATCGTGGTAGATGATGTCTAGCATATAATCATTGCCAATACATAGTTTTTGGAAGCATGGATGCATTTGAGTGAATGGCCCCACCCTGACCTACGTGTTAAATTAAATCCACTTGAGGTCAAATATGTAAACCAGAAACAACAAAAACCCTAGAGATTCTCCCCCACCCCCCGCGTTTGAAGATGGGCTAAACTTGGTGACTCACAAAAAACAGCTTTGGGAAAGGAAAGAAATTAGTAACTTTACAGTGGAGAAACCTAGCAAATACAACCTTAACCAAGTGATCAGGTCATCCTCATCACGGACGTCATGTGGGTACCACGTAACCCCCGATACAACGGGATGAAAAGGAGACTTGACCTCTGCAGTATTTTTTTTTTTCCAAGAATCGGTAACTCCACTCTAGTTATGAGTTAAGCAATAGACAAAGGCAGATTGGGGGATATGCTCCAGCATACCGGGCCACGGTATTTCTTAAGATCATCAAGGTCATGGGGAAAAAAGAAAAAAAAGAAAGTCTCAGAAAGTGCCCCAAACCAGATGAGACGGGGAAGACATGCCACCCTCATGCCATGTGATGTCTTGGATTGGATTCGGGAATAGAAAGTCCAGAGTTTAGTTAATAGTAATGAATCACTATCAGTGTCTTTGGCAAAGGCAGCACAGGAATATAAAATGTTCAACAGCAGGGATACCCTGTTGGGTGAAGGGTACACAGGAACTCCCAGCAGTAGCTTTGTAACTTTTTTAGAAATCTAAAACTATTCCAAAAACAAGGTTTTTTTTTTTAAAGAAAAAAAAGATGTATATATATTATTTTTAAAGATTTTATTTACTTAATTATTTGAGAGAGAGAAACAGAGAGAGAGAGAGACAGAAAGAGAGAGAGAGAGAGAGCCCACGAGGAAGGGGAGGGGGAGAGAAACAGACTCCTCGCAGAGCGTGGAGCCGGATGCAGGCATGACCCACCGATCATGACCTGAGCCCAAACCAAGAGCCAGACACTTAACCGGCTGAGCCACCCAGGTGCTCCTAAAATAAGAAGTCGAAAAAGAAAACCGAAAACCAAAAACCAAAAACCAGTGCTGAATACCAGGTGATGCACACAGGAGACCATCTTGGGACTGAAGAAAGCAGTGTGCAGTCATCTGGCCAGACACCAAATACGGGCATTCAGGGTTTACACATCTCACAGTTTAAATACCCCGCCAGCAGAATCGTCTCTTGCACAATAGACACAATACGTGTCCATTAAGTGATTAATTATGTTCTCTTCCCATAACCTTCCTGTGGTATTTATCAGTGTTTTCAGCGCTGTTTCTGAAAGTGAGAACATGAGCTGGGTGGTGGCAGCTGGTGTACTTTGCAGGGACAGGCACGTGTGCAGGAGGTCAGCTGGCTTTGGGACCCGCAGAGCACGAGGCAGCTGGCGCGTCTACAGTGTGTCTCAGCAAAAGCAACCACCCCAAGCCGAGCTCCCGCTTTGGGGGCGCATGCTAGCGTGCCGGACTTGGCCCGGCGGTTTCATCTACCGAGATTACATTTCACCCTCTTCGTCTAGAAGGCTGCCATGATCTTTTCACGTTAGAGTTGAGCGGTATGATTGATCATCAGAGAGACGAATGACTTGGTCAAGGTTACAAGTGTGATTCAAATGCAAACATTTCTGACTCTTCCACCATGTCCGTAAATAAAAAGACTGGCATTCCGTAAAAGCAACTGCCTAAGGCACATTCCTAACATCGTTCATGTTTGCCAGGGAATAATACACTGAAATATTATATATTATACATGATATATACTTATAAATATCCATATAATTCCCATATGCTGAGAAAATGTTGAAGGGTCATTGTCTGTTATTTGATAGACAACAAATCTGAGTCCTTTCCTACCTTTAGAGGTTACATCTATTTTCAATTAGTTCCAAACTGGTTTTTGTTTGTGTTTTAGGGCCTAGACTTGTATGAATTATCAGGGCAACTCAAAAGCACAGAGTAAGCTCATGCCAGAAGTCAAGTTTAGCCCATTTATATGGGATAGTGTTAATCTTGGCCAGGATCAATTATTCCAGATATAAAAATACACATAATATCAATGAAACTCCTTTGGAGTTAGAAATATAACAGATTATCAAAAACTAACCACCCTCTGCCCAGACTCTATGATTATGTGCTTTATTAAGGACTCATTTATATATTTCATTCAGATTATGGGAGTTTCTGCTATCATTACGGATTTACTTTAAGGAATTTTTTTTGAATATTTCTCTTTATGTTCCACCCTTTAAGCTAAATAGACTTCCCTCTTGGACATCATAACCATTATCTTGAGTGTTAATAATTCATAAAGCCACTAATGAGAGCCTAATTCTTTTAAGTATGTCTGAAATTTACCGGCAACCTCCAGGACGAGCAAATACTAACCTCTTCATGGTGTTATTTTTGGGGGAATGCTCCCAGGCAAGCTGAGCTAAAGGGGAGGGGGATGGTAAATCTTTGAAACAGTGTAGTCATCTTTCTCTCTGCTAAAATAAGCAAGGTAATTAAAAGGGCTGCCATCCTGTAATTACCAAGGAGTCCTGCCTTACGGACGGAAGTGGGGCTCTGTTAGACAACAAACATTCGAGCTTGTAATCTAATACGAATAATGATCCAGACACATGAGCAAGATCTATTAAACAGTGAAGGCAAACAGCCACACGCTGCCTGAATGAATCACTCAGTGTATCATCCAGAAAGGGCACTAATTTTTTTAAGCCCAGTAATGAAGCACTGCTCTGGTTCAGGGCTGTAATGCGGACAATCGGTGGACGGCCCAAGAGGATTCAATTGCCCTTTGGGATGCAAGTCAGAGAGCAGTCCTCAAACCCCTTTTACCTCGAGGTGTTCTATGCATTTTGTTTAATGCTTCTGAAATAACAGATCTATTTTGGCATTGTGTATCACACATGGACTTGAACTTGTTCTTGTCTTTATGCTCCATATGAGCTCTGCTAGCCTTCCCGTGAATCTGTAGATGGTTGCAAGTTGGAATCAGGCAAGAGAGCAAAGGAAAGAATCAAATATATAACCTTGAAGGACGCACTTCCCTGAGCAACCACAGTTTAGATGCACTATAATTATATATTAAATGTGGAATGCCTGAGTTGGCCGTCTTTACTTCTAATTAATATATTGTTTCCTTTGGATTCAAATCTTTAGAATGAGTTAACTCCTTGATTCCCTCTTTGAATGTTTCTTTGTCCTTCTGAGACCCAAAGACACTGCTGAATTTACTGAATTTATATTTATACCAAGTCACCTTCCCCAATTTGATATAAGAAGTTTCCTTACAGAGAAGTCTTATCACATAAGAGATGATGAGTAAAGCACTTGCCAGGAAATGTCATCTTCTTGTAAAAACTCAAATCACAATTACCTCCGGCAATGGTGGACAGATAATGCCATGGAAAAGATAGAACAGATAATTGAAATCCACTGATAAGCCTCAAATCTCATTTCAGCCCCAAATTTCAAATGCTTCCCTACTCCCAACTGACTTTCTTCAGAGTTGAGGGAAGCTGAAAAATGTTAACTGACTTGAGATCCATTCTTTCTTTTTTAGTTTCCAAAAACTATAAGCTATTTGTCTATGTTTGGAATGAGAAAGGACATAAAACACTCTTCTTTATAATTAGGAGCCTTTAAAAGTCAGTTCAACTCACAACGTAGCTACAACCTCCCAAAGCAAAGAAGTATGTCCATCACTATATGAGCTAAATGAGATTTTGTGCTAGTTTGTCACTTATAATCTCATTTATATTAGAAAATATAATCAGTTACGTATAGAAGGGAGCAATGCAGAGGTTCAGGGAATTGCTCCTTCTCCACTCCAAACTTTTCCACCAAAGGAAATGAGAGAGAAGAACAGAGAGGGGGAAGGCAGGAGAGAGGCTGAAATTATTGATGTTTAAGGAAAAGAACCAGAAGGCTTAGGAAGCTGAAGCCGTGGAAAGAATTGAGAGAGAGGGAAATTTAGACACAACTCTTTGGGAGATTCAGGGGTGGGCCTACCAAGGAAATGACTCTTGCTCACTGCCACAATCAGATCGAAAGTCCCTGCCCTCACCCCTGACACAACCCTGGATTTCAGGATTTCTATCCACTAAAGCCCATTCTAGATCATAGGTCCAGAATCAGTTTGGAAGTCATTAACCCAGGAATGTGTCCCTTCCTCAATTCCTGCCAGTTTTAGCCATTTGTGTCTTCCACAACTCTAGGTTGGTCCATATGGAAACCAGTTGGGGGTCTTAAGTTTATAAACCTCTGGTTCTCCATCAAACTCCTTCTGTTCTGTTGGCGTCCCTGCTCGTGCCCTTGGATACTGGTCCTGCTCTCCTCTGACTTTACTGCACTTGATCATTGGCCTCCACAATTATGACAGAGCCCAGAACCCTAATATCTAACACACCTGCAGTCTTAACATCTTCCGGCCTCCTTTACCTGGTCACCTCATTGATCACAGTACAGACAGGGATCTAACATTGTGAATGGAATGTAAAAAGTGCCCAGTAAATACCGAATGATAGGTAAGATGAACTGAAAATCAGCTATGCATTTAAAGAAGCATTTGGAAAACATGAACATTGAGAAGTATTCATATGTGGAGTAAATTTAAAATTTCAGGACCAATGTCGCCTCATCATCTGTGAATCACTTTATCATGACACTGAGTGTTCCGTGGGCCTCTGACATTTTTGCAATCACCTAAGAGCTAGACGTGTTGGACATGTCTTTGTGGATAACCCTGTCACACCTGCAGGAAGAATGAGGAAAGAATTTGGTAATGTAGACTCCAGGAAGAAACTTGTGCTGTCTCAAGGGTTTTCTAGACATTATGATACTATATGACATTCACCAACTTTCTGCTTTCTCATCTTAGTTAAACCTGAGACTAAAGTGCTTAATAAAGCAAAAGATCCTAACTTGGCCTCTTCAACATAATAATTTTCTTCTGCTGTTTTCCTTTTCTTAATTCCATTTTCTTCAGCCCATAAGTCATCGCTTGGGCTTCACATGGTACTATGCTTCCCTTTATTTCCCTGCCCGTTGTTTTCAGACTCAAGATGAATCAATGCATCAACCCAAGGAGGATCAAGCAGCTGAAGACAGGCTGATTACATGAGGTCAACTAGGCACTTCCAACTTACAAGCTTCCCGAAGTTTCTCTTTGTCATAGTGGAATCCTTCATAGTCTTGTAAACTGATTTTGTTCACCCGGATCCTCAGGCGCTCTGGGACAGACTGGGGACTGCAAGACAAGAACCAAGTAGTCAGACAAACGAGAGAGTAGAAGTAAGAGTCACATGCACCTGGAAAGACTAAAGGAAATAGTATCTCTTCATGCTTGGAAGAGAAAGCTCTCATTCAAACTGGAATGGTAGGTTCTCTACCAGAATACGGCTGTTATTTGGAGAACGTATCTCCAGAAAACTCAAGTTACTGGAATTTAGGTAAGAACACGGAAATAAGCAGAAAAAGCTTCTGGAAGCTACTGTTATCTTGTTTACTATTAACTTATTAAAGATTCTAATAAGATCATGTGTTTAGTTTCACAATAAATTAGACACAGCTAATCTGAACCCGTGAGACATGGCACAGAGCTGTTAAAAACTGCTCTGGAAAAAATATGCTCCTTTCAGGCAAATACAGAAGCTTGACCCTTACAAGAGACAAAAACAAAAACCAAACAAACAAAAGACCCTCTGAAAAGCAGACCAAGAATTGAGAAAGCACAAGATTGAGGTCAAAATATCTCCCCAAAAGTCCGAGAGCACCTCTCAAAGCTTATGACAGTAAATGCTGCCTGTGATGGTGATTTTGAGTGCCTCGGAATGATGAAAAAATTTTAAAATATATATAATGTACTCTCTTTAGAAAGGGAATGAAGCTGTAACTCATTTTAAAAGAACTCAATCCAAACTGGTTCAGGATACATGTCAAACAATTAAAAGAGGATAGCACCACGCTTTCTGAAGCATCCTGTCCACTCACGGAATGTCCTTGGATTTTACATAATATTTTCCAAATAGTTTAATCATTGGCATTAGTTGAGTGAAACAATTTAATTTTCATCATCACCACTATGGATCAATGCATTTCTTCAATGTATTAATACAACACAATCCCCACTTGTCCTTCAGTATTACCTTATACTTAGTTTTCATTGGTCCTGATAATTTTAGCAAATACAGGATTGCTTCTCCTTTCTTGTGTTGTGGGATAAAAGTCACTCTTGACCAAAGTAGAAAGAATAGCATTACTCTTCTATCCATTTCAGTAAAGAAGGGAAGGACTGGAAAAGGGAAAAGGGAAAGAGAAGAAAGAGTAGGAAGGAAGAAGAAAAAGACAGATGGAAGGAGGGAGGGATAAAATATTGTCAGAATATGGGGCGCCTGGGTGGCTCAGTGGGTTAAAGCCTCTGCCTTCAGCCCAGGTCACGATCTTACGGTGCTGGGATCCAGCCACGCATTGGGTTCTCTGCATAGCAGGGAGCCTGCTTCCCCCTCTCTCTCTCTGCCTGCCTCTCTGCCTACTTGTGATCTCTCTCTCTGTCAAATAAATAAAATCTTTAAAAAAAAATATTGTCAGAATACTGCCACCCCCCTCACCTCAAACACACATGCATGTAATTTCACTGCAGCTCTGGAAGGAGGGAAAAATAATTTAATCTCATTCTCTTCCCTAATATCTTATCTTAGGGCAAAGTAGAGTAACTCCCCCCATGTAGACTCCAATTCTAATACCCCCAAAACATATAGACCCAACTATGGATACATATGTGCGTACTCATACACAGTTCTCTTCCTCCTCCCACACAAAGATATTTAGAGACAAGTGCATAAATTCTAAAGAGAGATGGTGGACAAATAAAAATGCCTGAGGTTCACTGGGTTAAAAACTAAGCCAATACGAAATGAGAAGATGGATAATTCTGAGGGAAAGTTTTGAGAAGACAAATCAATAGAATAGTTCACTGAAAGTGTGTCTGTTGGGGGTCCACTCTGTATTGGGCATTGTGCGGGACAGGGACCAGGCATTGATAAAACTAGCATAAGTTGTGATGGGAAATAGGATTTGAAGTCATGTTTTGAATTAGTAAAACGCACCTTAAATATCACAGGTACCCCTACCATCATTTACAGAGAGGGAAGCTGAGGTTCAGAAAAGAAAAGTGATTTTATGGTCACATAGCTACTAAGTGGCAGAGCTTGGAGCAGAGTCTTGGACTCTTCACTCATCAGTTTCATGCTTGTTTTCTTGTATGATGCCAAGAATCCCATGGATTTGACAGCAAAACCATAGAGGCTCAATTAACAAAGTTAAATGATCTCCACATGGTGTTCAGACTCTTACCCATAAGTCATCAACTGGGGAATAGTTAAGTAAACTGTGGTACACTAAAACAAGAAAACACTGGGCAAATATTACAAATGAGTGTATAGATCTACATCTGTTTAGTAGGAAGTCTAACTATAACATTGTGAAGTGAGAGAAATGTCATGGAAAATTATATCTGGAATCATCTCTTTCATGTAAACTGTGGAATTCCGGCATTTGTATATGTATACAAGTGCCTGGAGAGAATGTTCGGTGAGCTATCCCAAGCAGTTATTTCTACATGATGGGGCTGGAGGATTATTTTACATCGAGTATCATCATTTTTAGACAAAGATTTTAAAATTATGTCAATATGTAAATAAATGATAACTCAGAACCAGAGTAAAAATAAGAGTTACACAAAGAATGTTAGGTATTAGAAGTGAGTAGGTAGGAAAGGACAGGAAAGAATTTAAGCAATTAACAGAATGACCGTACAGTATTTGTACCAGATGCTTACCCCAAAATTTCTGATCCTTTTATTTTCAAGTTCACCCTAGTGACCTGAAAATACTGTAATTAAGAAATATTTCCCCACAAGTACATCAGATAAGAGGGAAGCAGGAAGCGCAGAATGAGGTGGCCCACCATACTGTCTGATGGGAGATGGGGGAGGACAGAGGTGCAAAGAGCTCTACTTTAATACACTTTGAGATGACCGCGGGTTTAATGACATTGAGCTCTAGCATTCTCCAGTGGGTAGAGACACCTGGAGTAAGACCTGGTCCCAGCAGTAGCTGTCGAGTAGAAAATAGGATTGGGAGAATGACTACAGACCAGTCCCGTACTCCTTTCTCCCAGGAGCTCCCCACCAGCTAACCACAGTGTACCGCCTTTCTCACGGTCCATCTGTGCCTGCTCCCTGCTCACAGGTTTCCACCTCCCAGCTTTGCATCTGTGCCCAGAGATTCCAGACACACACTGCTGCCGGCTGCCTCTACCAATCCTCCTTAAAGGTGGCGCACCATGGACATACAACAGGAACTGTCATTTGGATGGAACTTTCCCGAATCCAAATGAATTAATACATTATGTCACTTCACCTCCAGAGTGATCAGCTAGGCAGGAGATAAGAAAATGGAGACTGACTAACTGCTTGTCACTCTCCCCCATGCCTCCTTCTTATACACTCACTCTCTTGCTGTCATTGCCCATCTGTTCCTGATGACCTGCAACACATCCCTCGGTCCTACGAGCCGCAGCTTGCTTAAACCCACTCTTCTGATGAAGGTGCCTGCTGTTTGGCCTGCTATCAAATGTTGGGGCCCATCCGCAAATTTTAGGGCAATCACGGGGTCCATGATGGAAATCTCCTTTGAATTCTTTTGGATCCTGGTGCAAAGACTAGGCAGCTCAGCAGAGTTGAAGAGCTTCAGGCTGTGAGTCAGATCGCCCAGACGTGAAGCACACTTCTTCCAACTACTGGTTAATCGGGAAACCCTGTACTTTCAGTTTCTCATGGGTAACGTAGAGATCAGAACAGGATCCACTTCACAGAGATATCGGGAGGATGAAATGAGTCAATACAGAAAAGTCCTGGATCATTGTAAGTGCTCAGGAGACACTCGCTATTATGAATGTAATCACTATTCTTAAAATCACTCCCCTAAATAAGGTTTGGTAATAAACAATAGCAGCTGCTGCTGTCAGGTAGCGGGAGAAGTTTAGGGCGCGTGCTGGGACCGCCCGAGGCCCTTCTGACCAGGGCTGGCCTTCCTCTGAGGGGGAGCAGTCTAGTCGAGATGGTGCCATCATTCTCCTGGACCTTCCCCTACAGGTATTTTACAGGCCAAGCAATCACATGGAAACAGACAACTAGAAGGTGGGAAAGATAAAATACACAGATATTAAGTGAAAGCCAAGTAATTCAATTGTGTCCCTTTATGTCAAAATATATTAATGTTCCATTAACAGCTGAGTGGAGGTGGACGGTGACAAAGCTGTTCCTTGGAGTCTGGGGAAGAGCAGAGCCATTAGTTTTCTAAAATTATTTTCCCGAGAAAGTTAGTAGAGCATAGAAGAGATGAGCGTCCTGGATAAAAATGGATTTGCCTCCATGCCCACATCTACCACAAACTACCCCGATACTGATGTAGGCTCTGTGGTAGGGGTTCTACACCAGACTTCCTTGGGATCACTCAAGGTTCTGCAAAGGGACTCACCAATCTTTGAGTTCCCTTTGAAATCAGGACAGTGACCTCAACCTATCACCTCCTCACAAATTTCCTCTGAAATGTCCAGACTGAGTTTTTGTGGACGCTGGAAGTTCATGGCTCTGGACGTAACTCCCAAATGTCTCCATGCCAACTCCCTCGAGAACTACCAGAAAGCATCTCATTAAGTCCACGTACTTGGGCTCCAGACCACACCTTCCCATACCCACATTACACACCTCTGTTACTCTGAGATGCTGGCGGGGGAGGGGAGAGGCAGAGCGCCATCCAGACAATGCCCAGAACACTCACTGCTATTCAACTTACACCTTCCTCACTACACAGGTTTCTCTCAGTCCTTATAACACGCTCTCCTCATTCCGACCTTCCTATGTGGATACCCCTTACAGACGAAGAGAAGGAGTTGGGGGTCTTTATTCCCCAAGGTCACTTCAAGGCCAGCACCACCACACAATTCCTTCTCATTGGAAACAGGAATCATCTGGGAATAATATCCTTTAATATTAAGACACTATAACACATTGTGTAACACAAGACGCAAACTCAGAAAAATCTTAGTTCCAATCTGAACTCTGTCAATCAATACATGTTTGACCTTGAGAACTCTGAAGATCCTTGGCTAAATCATTTTTTGATTTGGAAGTGGAACTGATAATAGGAATCTGTGAGCATTAAATGAGAAAATACATGTAAGACAGTTAGTACCTCCCTGGTAAATAGTGTTAAGTATGCTGTTGTATTTTTATTAATACGCTGATGCTTCAACTTCCATGGCCGTTTCAAAAAAATTTAATCCTAGATAATATCATAGTAGAAGCCAGAGTCACAGCTCTAAATAGTGGTTAGTAGTTACCAAACCTTAGCAGAATGACAGTTTGGTGACACGGGGAGACAAAGATCCAGAGTTACGTAGCCATCTATAGTCTGTGGGATGAGAAAGCAAGCGGGGACTGCAAATGTCTGCAAGGTATCTTAAAGGTACTGAGAATATAAATCCTCATTTATGTTAGAGGAGACCCTTAAAATTAAAAATTACTTCATATTTTGTACTTTGTAAATGTCCATTTCATTAACATTTTTAAATGCTTCAGGGTAAGACCTGCCCCCTAAAACACTCATTATACAGAGTCACTGATTTTTATGATGAACCCTAATTTAACCAGGAAATTGCTACATATATAGAGAGTTTGTTTTCCTTTGCAAGGCAGAAAATATCACAACTTTGTCTGCCTTTCTCCTTCCAGGCCTGATTTAGTTGTGATGCGTTGCTTTACTTTCTTTCAAGCAACGTAAAAGTGAGATTCTACGGGATCATAACCTTGAGGTAATAAAGTATATTTCTAACTAATCTTTAATACAATTCACTTGAATCGCCCTTGTTTTATGAATGGAATTTAGTGTAAATTCATGGCACAGAAGACTATTCCTCTTCTTTACAACTCCAGCACCTAAAAGAGTCTGGTCCATGTTGTTTACAATCAATGCTTTTAAACAAATAAATGAATGAAATGCAGGAAAGCTGAATTCCTCTGGGACTAACATGGCCCTTCAGCACAGTTGGACATCATCTGAGCCTCTCCATAGTTGTTTTTTCCTCTTTGTGAGCCCTAGGTAATCCCTGATCGGGTTGTCCATTTCTGTCCCTTTTCTATCCCACTTTCTGAGATCTGGAGGTAAATCCATGCTGGATTATGCTCCTTTGCATCTTATCTCTCGGGGGATCTGCACAAATAGAAAAGAACATACAAATGGTAGATGTCCCTACCAGAAAAGTATGTATACCATTTCGGGACTGCCTGTTCTTCAATTAAATAACAGTGAACCAAAAGCATTTACCGTACCACATCCTTTCATCAGCTATCAAGCTGGGCCTTATTTAGATATAATTATACTCAATAGCTTCCTTTAGCAACTTCCTAGAAATTGCTGCAATTTACCCTGGGACATTTTCAAGCTGCCACTGACAATAACCTATCCAAAAACACATCCAAGTGGGCCTCTTTGCATTGAGCAGTAAAACCAAATTGAATCAAAGCTTCTGAACAGAGATTTAAAATGGATTTCTGACACCTGCCAAGTTCACAGGGAACTCTTATAATTCAGTTGTCTTCTGCCTGGAGTAGAGAACAATGCCTCCGAAATGTGAAGAAAACTTTAAAGGACTTTTTGAATTTGGAACCAAAGACAAACCCAAATCACACGGACAGCGATCGTGAGCTCCCGCTATCCAATATATTCTTCTAGAGAGAGCACTTTTTCTTTTTCACTTCCAAAATAGAGAAAGTATTTTTAAAAGTTGTTAATTATTTTTCAATAGATGTTGGGTGCCCGGGTGGCTCAGTCAGTTAAGCATCTGACTCTTGATTTCGGCTCAGGTCATGATGTCAGGTGTGGGGCTCCGTGCTCAGCGGGCAGTCTGCCTCTCTCCCTCTCTCTCTCTCCCCCTCTGCCCCTCCCTCGACTCCTGCTCTCTAAAATAAATGAATCTTGGAACACTATATCAAAAACTAATGATGTACTGTACAGTGACTAACATAACACAATAAAAAAATTTAAAAATTAAAAAAATCTTAAAATTCTCTCTCTTCTTTGCCCTCTGTCCCTCCCCCGCCTCTTGTGCTTGCTCTATCCCTCTACAACAAACAAACAAACTTAAGTTAATAAAGTTCTTGACTTAAGACACCCATTTGTGAGGTGGTTAATATGATGTGTCACAGTTACAAATTATTTGAGACAGCTACCCCTCTAGATCTCCAATGAGTTAGTGGAATTAAAGCAATGCAGAGTTGGGAGAAAACTTAGATGTTCACTGATGCACTATTTGCTATTCCATCCGATTGTCTATTACTCTATGATCGTATTTATGGCTGCCCCGTCTCTGCCTAACCCTCCTCAAGTGTGGAAGGTGTAGGACAGAAGTGCCCTATTTTTTGTTCAGACTACCCATTTATAAATTCTTCCTAAAGAATCTGTACCTCTCTCCATAATGTATTGACTTTTCTTCCACCATTTGGGTCAGAGCTGGGTTTTAAGTCACTGGGATAATCAACCACAGGCACTAACGCCAAAAGAATGTAAACCAGAGCACCAGAGCTAGACACCTATCAAAGAAACCATTTGCTGACTTAATGTCTAATAGATTAAAGATAGGTTTTTAAGTTCCAACTATCAGAGAACTTTTATGCAATTGGTGGAAACAAAAAAAAATTTTTTCAAGTCTTCTGGAGCTCTTCAAATACATACTGACACGCACATTTTCATGCTTTCTAGTGAAATCCATTTTTATGCTTCTGAAATTGCAAGAAAGGAATACACAGCCGAGTGAAATTAGCATGTGGTCAATACAGACTGTCTCTTGGGCTGGGCGTCAGGTTCCTGGCAGGCAAAGGAGAAGCAAAGACAAAGAACTAGCAGTGGCTTCACTTAGTGGGACCTACAAGCAGCTCAGCAAATATAACAGCTTCATTTCTGCTTGAGAGGAAAAGAAACACCAATAGTCTCGGTCAGTATTTCACGTTCTCCCGACCAACCACTTCTTTTCTGCGATGATGAACGTCACCGCTGTTACTGACTCAGCCAGCAACTCTGAGACTTTTATGCGGAACCCCCCACGTATACATAACAACTTCTGGGTACCAGAGTCATAGATTTATTTTTTAAGCTGCAGACCCTCAAACTTTTCTCTACATGAGATCACACTGTCCCTTCACCTTCTCCTTTCCCTTTATTCATGCTCATTAAATCCACGTCTCGGTCCACACTCAAACCCTCCCCCCTACCCACCACCGCACCACCTCTTTCATTAGCATCCCTCACTCTGGTTAACTCCTGGAGCACTTTTCTCTGGATATCAGTTCAAGAGACTCTTCTGATTTTCCACCTGCTCTTTCTTTCTCTCCCCTGCAGTCGTTCTCCTTTAAATAGTGTTCAAATATGTATGCTTCCCTGTCCCCTCTGGCAACACCCCCGCAGACCAAGCTACCATCACCTTGCACCTAGACTCTCTGCTGGAGACTGAGCAGTCAGTGTGAAATGTAAATGTGATCATGACATGGTGATTTTCCCCCCATTAAATCATGAGCTCTTGGAGGACAGGAAGCCCAGCCATATCTCTCTTTGTTAAGCCGCTGCTTCCCATATGGACTTACTAATTTTGAAATGAGAACTATTTTCCATGACAATGAGCTATATTCTTCATCCCCCCCAATCATGCATGCTATGTAATGTACATCACTGGCCAGGAGGGGGACCAGTCAACAGAAACTGGTTCAAGGGGGGAAATGGATTCCCATTACTAGACGAACAAATGAAAAATAACTTCAATGTTCATGCTATCCTCACAGATGGGGTTGATCCTCTGCTTTGTCTATGGTTAATAGGAATGGAGAAAAATTTCCACTTGTCACAGTAGATACCGCCTACAGGTTTAAATCTCCTAAGAGTCTCTCCTAATATTTGCTGAATTGGCAACTAAAGGACAACCTTTCAGAAAACTTTATAGGAGCTTCAGACTTTAAGTTCCCACTCATACTCTTTTTATACTGTTCTATGTTTAAAGAGTATAGAAGCTGGACAGATATCATGATAAAAGGCAAAGGAAGCAAATACCCCCAGGAAATACAGAGGGATGGAAGCTAGAGGTAGAGGGAACATGTATTTTTGTAGAATCCTGCAAACTCAAACTGATGAATGAAGACCAACTGGAGTGGGAATAAGAACTCAAGGCTAGTCATTCATCACACCAGGCGAGAATCATTTCTACCCCATGAGATAAGCCCATTTAATGGAGGTTTCCTGGCTATTAAAAATGACTAAAGATTCTATCATAAAATACTAATAAGGGCTACTTCAGTAGCAGAGCCTGCAGTGGCTTGGAGAATTCTTTTGCTGCTCTGATTGTGCAGAGGTCCATTAATTATATCTCCAGTGGAGTAAGGCATCACTGGGCCTGAACCCAGGAGACAGAATTGGATATGTTACTCTTAAGCCATCTAAATGGCGTCAGATCTCATGTGCTCAGAAAGAGAGATTTTTTTTTACTTAAGGTTTCAATTTCTATGTATCATTTGTACAAAAGGAAAACCTAACATTTACTGGCTATTTAAATGCTAAAATCTTCCTTTGGGTTTGCAATCACGAGCTGTTGGAATACCCTGCACTTATGTGGAACCGATCAAGAAACTGACCTTCTTTGCTGGAAAGGAGTGTAGAACAAGTACGGGAATTTGTGTAGTTTAAAAAGTGTCATTTTGGGGTACCTGGGTGACTCAGTCGGGTAAGGGTCCAACTCTTGATTTCAGTTCAGGTCATGATCTCTGGGTCATGAGATCGAGCCCCAGGTCAGGTTCCATGTTTAGTGAGGAGTCTGCTGGAGATTCTCTCCCTCTCCCTATGTCCTTCCCCCATTCAAATGTTCTGTTTCTCTCAAATAAATAAATCTTTAAAAAAAAAAATTAAAAGTGTCATTTCACAAAAGAAAACACTCTGGCCCTTCATATATCATAAAGGACTAAATCAGGCTACAACTACCAGCACATTTGCACATCTTCTAGTAATCCTATGCACTTTGATGAATAAAGTGGTGGTATTTGAGTAAGGGTAGCACTCATTTAAAAAAAACAACAACAAAACAAAACCCTAGAGCACATGTAATTTTTAAATATTTAACACTTATTTCACCTCTGATCCTATAGGAAAAAATTAAAATTGAGAATTTTTTCAAGTAAAAAGAGCCAAGCAAAGCAAAAGCCAAAAATACAGAAGGCAATAATGGTGTGAAAATAAATGTGGCCATCTTATTAAGGGGGAGAGATGTAACCCAAGTTAATTTGAGAAAGGACTGAACACATGAATTACCAGATGTGTTCCTACTGAAAATTACAGAGCAAAGGAAGTCGCTCTGCCTCCCTAGGAAACACACTCGGTAAGAAGAGGATTCCATATTTGGTTTACATCAAGAAAATAAAAAAGTAAGTATTGACCTAACAATAAATGGCATTACATAAGAAACGCTTCCTTAAATGGTTTCAACTTTCTATATAAAACATTTTACGGAAGGACACAGATACTTTCTTAAAATCTGGGTGTTTGAGAAAATTTGCAAAACCATTTCTCGTATTAGGTAATTCGTATTTCACCATGTTACGTTCTGACTCATGTTCCCCTCCAGGTTGACAGTGGCTCGCCAAGGTCTGGAATGCTCAGTGGGGCTGCATCCGGCTCCCTAGAGGAAGAGGACACCACTGCTTTCCTCTTCGCCCACCTACCGCTGGGGGAAAGCTAGGTCCCCCACTCAGAGCACAGTTGTGCTGCCGCTGCCTTGTGCTTCCTTGTCTGAGATTCATGAACAGAGTCCCCCAACCTGACTCCCCTGTCCAACTCAATAAATTCAGCTAATTAGGCAGAAACTGTCCTCACCGCTCTCTAATCTCTAATCCAATGACCAAGGGAATTTTTAAAAAAAAATCATTCTTCTTGGTGGTGTCAAAAAATGGACAGAACAAAGACACCTTGCTAGAACAGGACTTGCAAAAATGACGTAATTCTATCCCTACAATTACTAATCAACAAAAATAACTGTAAAATTTCATAGTAAACGAGGGGAAAAAAAGGTACCTTAAGATACATGTTTGGTGCTAGACTAGTACATTGTTTGGATGACGAAGAGCAAACACAAATTAGTTCAAATACTAACTAGTTCCCAAAACTAAAAAGAAAGTAATTGAAGAGAGAAGGAAAAGGATGGTTTCTGCTGAGAATGTCATGACAGAATATGAAAATAATTCCAGGTACTTTTGCTTGGGTACATTTCCCTCTCTTTTCCACTTACCACCTTATAGAGCAAGCTTCTACCAAAGGCAGTATTTTAACATTTCATAAGCCAAGAACCTCTCATCAAGGAAACATTTAATTGTTTTACTTTGCCTGAGCAACAAAATATCATCAGACCAGGAGATTTATGTCCCAATTAGAGAACATAAATCACCTCTCTTGAGAGCTAGAGAGTCGACAAGATGGAAGAAAGAGAAAATCATTACAGTTCTTGGTAACAGAAAGCTGAAAACTTTGGCCTTTTTGTTCCATTTATAATCCTTCCAACACCACTTTCATTTCAGTCAAATATCTTAGCTAAACCTTTGGAACTTGCTGAATTCATTTTTAGAATTTCATTTTCTGACACAAAATGTGATGAGTTCTGGGGACTAATTAAGTGTAGCATCAACAAGGATGTTCTTTTTCTGCCTTTAACAATGTACTTCCTTTTCATTTCTTGT
>CM053614.1:11675300-11710116 GCA_028646535.1 Procyon lotor | reverse complement strand
GTCCACGGGACCCCAATATGGGGGCATCGGGAAAGTGATAACTCACTAACAGGCAGAAGGGGATGCAACGTGGAGAGAGGTGAGCTCCAAACATCCAGCTCTGCCCACCTCCTTCTGTTGGGGAAACCACTCTCCAAGGGACCTGGGTAAGGAGGAGGTCAGCAGCATGCCTTCTTAAAACAAAACAGAACATATTTATCTTGATGCATTTTATGACCCTAGAATCACTCTCAATGATTTTTCTGTTGTTCCCAATAAATATATACCAAAGTGGTCCGTGAAGAAGAGTTATCTATCTCGTACACAATACAGTAGTTATTTCTAAAAGAAGAGTGTGGTCACTGTGTAATAAACATGAAGAAAGATATGTCAGAGAGACCAAGGAACTGCTGTTTCTTGGACTTTGTTCCTTTCTCTGCACAGTAAGGCCCCTGAACCATGCACATGCTTGGCGTTCTCTTCATGGTCTTTGTGTTCACAAAGGTAGGCAAGGGGCAGACTCACTCATTGAGTAAAGGCATGGATGTTCTCCTCTTGCTCTTCTGTACCATGTTGGCTTGATTCCTCAAGGAGATCCGAATCATAGCTGGGGCCAGCCTACAGGGCTCCCCGTCCACTTGCATGGGGATGGATTTGTAAGTGAGCAGCATGACCTCCCGACACTGGTGCAGCCTCTCCCCGTGGCCCCCAACTTGCAGGGCAGCCTGTGAATTCAAGAGTCCAAAGGAAGCTGGAAATTAGTTCTTAAGAGTCAGGAAAGCTAGAACCCCCAAGTGCACTCTGAATAACCCAAAGGCCTTTGGTAACATAGTGAAAGTTGCTACCCAGGAGTGGAATGGGAAACCTTGGGTAAATTACCTTAACAAAAATAAACTAAAATTTCTCAACTTTTGGTGAGCTTGACCCAAAATCCTGATAGCCAGTTTTCAGTGTTATGTATTTTCAGTCTTAATTTAATCACATTATTTTTAATACAGAAGTTGTTCTTTGTGCTATTTATTCCCATTGAATAACCAATATAAGGAGAAAAAAAGACTATAAAAGACATAAAGCACAGTTTAGGGGAGCTTTTATTCTAATTTAAATATAAATATATATTATAATATATATTATTTAAATATAAATACATAATATAGCTACACAACATATATGTATATATAACATATATCTTACATATGTATATACTATAATGTTACTATATATTATATATTAAATATATTCATATTTAAATTGGCAACTGACCCTTTGTTAATTTTCAAACTTGGGCAGGATTTGTCTTTTTACCAAAAACCTCCTCAAGCTACTTCTAATCTGTATAAGATCAATGAAGTGCAAAATAATATTAATTACTCAATTATAAACATTATGAAAAGTAAAGCCCCTTTGAGGATCAAAATCAAACACAGAGCTCAGTTCACCACAGTGAATACAGAATGGAAAAGTCAATCTAACATGAAAAGCCTGTAGTTAAGAACAATAAATTGGCATAACTTTCCTAGTTATGTTAAAAAAGGTTAAAAAATTAGTTAAAAAAATTAGTTAAAATTATTAAATTAGTTAAAAAAATATGTGTATGCACACACATATATTTATATATGTTAAATGATATACTATATATATTTATGTTGCATATGTTATTACATATTTAGTATCATTGACCTTAGTTAAAAAATTATGTGTATGCACACACATATATTTATATATGTTAAATGATATACTATATATGTTTATGTTGCATATGTTATTACATATTTAGTATCATTGACCTTTTAGGGATGAATGAAAATCATACACGTTTGGTTATAAAAGAGTACACAAATTATACAAATTGATGAATATTTTTATACACATATGTGAATCACCATCCTGATCAAGCTTTAGATAATTTATAATTTTCCAGTGCTCCTTCCCAATCTTTTTATACTCGTCCCACAAACCAGTCGGCAAACAATATTCGGACTCCTATCACCATAGATTCAATTTGTTCGAACTTGATCTTCATATAAACACTAGCAGCTGACTCTTTTATGTCTGACATCTTTTGTTTATCATTATTTTTAAGTACTATATAGCAAAATGTATTTATTTGCTCTTCTGCTGGTAAACATTTGGTTGTTTCCAGTTTGCAGCTACTGTGGATGTAAACTTTCTTGTATGTGTCTCTTGGTAGACGCTCTCTTGGGTACATACAATGAGAAGAATTGCTATGCCATTAAGCTGAGATATTTAATTAACATGAGTAGATACTGCTAAATACTTTTTCAGCAAGGTTATATTATGGATTTTCAGTTATCAATTAGTTTATAAAAAATACAAAAAAAGGAGTCAAATTGTAACTTGCTCAAAAATCTAAAAGATTAAAACATACTATCAACCTGTTTCCATATGTCTCATTTCCATGAATGAGGAATAAACTTTGTTAACTGAGATTTGTGAAGTCAACCTCCCCTTATTTGGTTGCCAGATATTTATATTTGTCTGATGTGCTGAATTTCTTTTGTTATACCTGTATTAATTTGAACAAACGAAACTTGGTTATCCATAAATGCACAGAGAAAAGAAACACAAAGGGAGAAAAAAAAAAGACAGAAAAAAGAATAAAAAACCGAGAACCACTTATTGAACACTTGTAATGTTAAAAGTGTTCCGTTGTGTGCTTTACATACAAGTTTATTCAATTAGTTGGGAGAACAAGAAAGCAGAGGGGACTGCAGTGAAATTTTACAAAAATTCTTTTGGGTCTATTCCCCAATCCTCTGTTATTGAGCTGGAAGTTGTTCTTGGGTGCACCCAAATGATCCACTTAAATCAGTTGGGTTAGAGCCACTATCTCATGTCCAGAACTTTTCTAATATATTTCCCTTGCCTTCAAGTACTTCTTAGCTAAGAACTCTATCCCTTCATCTGCTCTTCTGGGAACACGATTTCTTCTCCCCTTGATTACCCTTGACTAAGCCTAACCACAAATAAAAATGCAGAACCTGCCAGGTGAGAACTTCTTTCTTTGAGTTTGACAGAATGGAAAACTGTTTTAAATACTTTCCAACCCTTTGGTAGGAGAAGGCATACTCGGTACTGTAGAGCACTTTTAAGTCATCTTCTCAGCCTCAAAAATAGAGCAGCAGCAATACCACAAACATGTAAACAGCTGTCCTATTGGCATTTCAAAATCAATCCAAGATCACTGCGCAGGCACAAGACGAATTATGCTAAATAGCTTTGAGGAATAAAGACAGTTCTATTATTGCTAGCACAGCCACGTTATTTTTGGAATAAGTTAGAGTAAAGGCAATTTTTTAAATGCTTATTAGGAATACTTATTTTTCATCACTCAGGGTGGTCTAGGCTTAACCATAAATATCCCCATGATTTGCCAGAACGATTCATTTACTGGTAATAATATTGTGGTTTATTAGTGACAGATTCAATTATCTATTGTATCTAGCATCTATTACTCTTGTGAAAATCCCAAATATTGAAAGCAAAGACATCCCCTGAACTAAGTGTACCCACTGCCATTTACTGCCCTGTTGCCCAGAACGTAACAACTTCCCTTCATGTCACAGGTGTGGCTTGAGGTCTTGGGTGTTTCCACACTACACTCCTCCCCATGATACTTGTCTCCATCTCCCTCCAAGCCTCATCCTTTTTCTTACTACTCAAGCCCTTACTCTACTTGCCGCCAGGTGGGAATGATGGGTAATCCTGGCTGGGTGGGAGCGGAGAAGAAAATATAAAATACTTAGGAACAAAATCAGCAAAGGGTACACGAGAACCTGAAAACCACGCTGAAACCATAGAACTGTAAAACTTTACTAAGAGAAACGAAAGAACAGCTAAATGGAGAAAGATATATTTGTAGGCTGGAACACTCCATACTCCTAATACGTCAACTCTCCCTAATCTATAGATTCAAAGCCATCTCCGTTAAAATCCCAAGTTATTTGTTTGTTTGTTTGTTTTTGTCAACACAAATTGATTCTAAAATTTATATACGAATGCAAAAGACAGAATAGCCAAAACATTCTTAGAAGGGCAAAGTGGAATGATTCACTATGAAGCTACAGCAATGCTATAAGGATAAAGAAATAAATCAATGAAACAGGACAGAGTCCAGAATTAGAACCACATACAACTGAAGGGCAAAGGCATCAAAGTAATGCTACAGCAAAGTCTACTCAACAAATAATGCTGGGAAAAAACTGGATAAATGTATTTTTTAAAAAAATGAATCTTGATATGTACTTTACACAATCCACACAAATTAATTTGAACTGAATTACATACTTATACACAAAAGCTAAAACTAGCATTCTTCAAAAATCAAACACAGGAGGGGGCGCCTGGGTGGCTCAGTGGTTAAAGCCTCTGCCTTAGGCTCAGGTCATGATCTCAGGGTCGTGGGATCGAGCCCCGCATCGGGCTCTCTGCTCAGCAGGGAGCCTGCTTCCCCCCCACCCTCTGCCTGCCTCTCTGCCTACTTGTGATCTCCCTCCTCTCTGTCAAATAAATAAATAAAATCTTTAAAAAAAAAATCAAACACAGGAGAATATTTTCCCAACCTTTCTTGGAATAAGCAAGGTTTCTTAAGAAGGGCGCAGAAAGCCCTCACATGAAATAAGCCTACCTCATAGAATTGGAATTCAGAAGAATGTTTAAAGTTCTGCTTATCAAAACAAACACTAAGAAAATAAAAAGATCTGAAGAGACGGAGAATATATATTGGCACTAAATACATCTGTCAAAAGACTTGTATTTGGAATATATAAATAACTCCTGACATTGAACATTGAAAGATAAACAGCTTATTAAAATAGGCAATAAACACACATCAAAAAAACAAAAAACCACACAAGGTAACAATAAAAGTTAAAGCAACAATGTGTCCTTACTCTCATTTTTTGCTATTTAAGAGGACATAATAGGATAGACAAAACACGCGTGATTTCTTCCTTTCTCTCTAGGGATGAAATTTTATTCTCGTCTCTCCTTCTGTTTCATCAGGTGTAATATTATAATAGCTTTTTGTTTCTATCTGTGAACACATTTCCAGCATCTGTGGGATACTACTTCTTAACAGCTCTTCATGTACACATTGCTGTTGGGCAAGTAACCAGAACAAAATTTCTAGAAAGCAGTTTTAAAATATTTATGTCATTGGCAGTAATTTCTTCTGTGGGGATATGTCATTGGAAAGTATTTTGAAATGTGAACAGAGGTTTAAGAGCAATTATTATAGGATTATTTATATCACCATACATCCAAAAACCTCAACATTTCATAAAAGAAGCTTTTCATAAAGGAATAATTATTATATAAATTGAGATATTTATATATGAAAGAGTAGACAGCCACTTGTGCTATGGGTTTAACTTATAATAATATGATTTCTTATATGCTTAAAAACAGAAATCAAGCAATTGGAAGAAAACACATCAAAATATAAATAGTTACAGATCATTTAACTATGACTGATATCTTTATTTTTAGTTCTTATGTGCATTATCAAAATAAGCACACATTTAATATTTTTTTCCTAAAAAAATAAAGAATATACTCTCTGGTATGTATAAAACTTCAGCCCTGAGAATTTCTCCATGTGATTTTTCTTCACCAAATAACCTTTAGCTTTTCTAATCCATAAATATAAAAGAGTTTACATATTTTAATTTCAATTAACATAAAGAAAACTGGCTCCACTTTCTTTAAAGTTTAGGAGACTGAAATCTTTGGATTTCATACTGCATAGCAAATTCGGGGACCAATGCCTCAATCTGTGTAACGCTTTGGACCATGTTAAAGTGTTTTAGATTACTTAGACTCAACATGAAAAGACATCCAAAACCATAAAGGCCAAAAATTGAGGCAGAAATAAATAAAATTTACAGTGTCTGATTATGGTCTGCATAGAATCCAAAAAGGAAATCAAGGGGCGCCTGGGTGGCTCAGTTGGTTAAGTGTCTGATTCTTGGTTTTGGCTCAGGTCATGTTCTCATGGTGGTGAGATTGACTCCCTGTTGGTGGTGAGACTGAGCCTCCATGAGCTCATGGTGGTGAGATTGAGACCCTGTTGGTGGTGAGACTGAGCCTCCATGAGCTCATGGTGGTGAGACTGAGACCCTGTTGGTGGTGAGACTGAGCCTCCATGAGCTCATGGTGGTGAGACTGAGACCCTCACACTCAGCATGGAGCCTGCTTAAGATTCTCTCTCCTTCTTCCTCTCCCTCCTCCTCTGCCCCTCATCCCACTCATTTGCACACACTCTCTGTCTAAAATAAATAAATAAAATCTTAAAATAAACAGGTAATCAGGTTACCAAGAACCCAATGAAGAATCATCTTAATTGGATGTATTGTAGGAATGCATTTCAACCAGGGAAACAAGTTGAAGACTACTGTTTTGAAATTTGCAATCACAAGATAAAGAGTCTAAAAGAAACGATGTCTTTTCCCATCCAGTAATTCTACTTGAATCTCTCTTCAAGTGCCACTTTGAATATTTTAAATACACAAAAATATATACATCTACCCAAATAACACACTCTTCTGTTTAGGCAATCATCTTACACAGATGTCGCTTTCAAATAATTTATGTTCTTAGAAACATAATCAGCATAACAGCTTCAAGAAACATGAAACCCAAGTCCTGGAAATGAAATTCTTTCTTCTAGAACGATAGTGTATTGTTATATGAGCAGTCAGGTAAGATGTGAATGAAAATACAGAAACATACGCCCATATTCTTTAGAGAGCATAGGATGTTCAAAGCTGTGCACCATATACTACATTTAACTCAGCTTTCTTGACGTAGAATTTTTTTTTTTGATCTTGGAAGCAATCTCAAGTCACTAGAATCTGAGATCCACACTTGATGCTAGCTGCTATGTATTTTTACATGATTCAAAATACATCAAAAATAATTGATGTAATTTTAGTCTTCCATTTTCTCTTCATCAACTTCCATCAACTATTATTCTCCTCCTTTTCCTATGAATGGGATGGGAGCGAAGGAGATCCGATAGACCTCAAAACCTTCTCTTCCCCCCT
This sequence comes from Procyon lotor, assembly GCA_028646535.1. NCBI lineage: Eukaryota > Metazoa > Chordata > Mammalia > Carnivora > Procyonidae > Procyon > Procyon lotor. The sequence goes on along the minus strand of CM053614.1, from coordinate 11,703,070 downwards.
GGAAGGATCTCATGAGCTCTAAACATATATTTCAAATTGTCTCTATCTCCCTAAATGCCTTATAGGGGTTTCAAATTTAACTTATGTAAATTGAGCACTGGGTAATATACAGAACTGTCAAATCACTATATATCTATATACTTATATATAACCATTATATATATTGAATTGTTAAATCACTATATTGTTCACCTGAAACTAACTTTTAACACTGTGTGTTAACTAGGCTGGAATTAAAATAAAATTTTAAAATACGGTTAAAAAAAACAACTCATTTTTTGGGCAATATCATCTTTCTTTTATGTTCTCCACATCTCTAACGTAGTCACCATTTGCCCCGTGGCCTATGCTAGCCAGCCAGGATTCACGTACACTGCTTTTTCACCCTCCACAATAAATCACTGTATCTGAGGGACTCCTGAAGTTGCCTATCCCTCCACCTTCATTACCACTTTCTTCCCTGGATTCCACGCCTCATTTCAGCCACTGGACTTCAGTACCAACATCTTGCTTTGTCTCTCTGCCTCCAGCAGGAAGGATTCTGGTCACCTTCACCCAGACATCCAGGCAATCTTTCTAAACCACAAATCTGCTTCTGTCTCATTCATCTCTCCCAACCTTCCTGCTTCACAGTTACAAAAAACTGGTCCTGTCCTATCCTCGCTCTGCACCCGCCTCTCTCTGTAGCATGTGTGCCGTTACTGAGCCACCATGCAAACGCCAGGACACCGTGCTCTCTCGGGCTCTGCTCACAACCTCATCCGTAGGCATTCCTGCCTCCTCTCTGCAATTGTTGCTGATTTCCCCCATTTTACGAGCACTGTTTGGTTTCAATGATTCTTCCTATCCCCACACATGCCTTTCTCCTAGAATTTATGATGCCAGAATGCAGTTAATTGCTTGTGTTTTTCATATCCTCCCATAACACTGAACTGTGGGAACCCTGAGGACAGGGCTTGTCTTTGGGTCCATTGCATAACTGTTTCATGTAGCAGAGTGTCATTTATGAATTCAATAAGTATTTGTAGATTAGTAAATGTTCAATAACTATTTATAACTGAAATTACGTGAATGAAAGCAGGGAGATATTTTAAATTACAATATTACCTGGAACTTATAAAATTCCTATTAATTAGAGACCATCAGATGACCTGTATTTCCCATGGGCTGTTTCACCTCTCATGATACAGAACACCGAGTTACCCAGGGTCACTTCCACTGTACCTGACTTGCCAAGTATTTGTAAGCCCACCCAGATTTAAGGGGAGGGTACATAGACCCAAACTTGGGATGGCAAGCGTCCAAAAAACTCAAATCCATTTAAAACAACGGTCACCATCAGAAGATGCTGGTGAATTACTTATTTTGAAAACAATTAAATAATACGAATCTGCTATCCTGCTTTTCCTATACCAATTATGAAACCAAGTAGCCAAATGATAGGTGAAATTACTCTTTATAGAAATATTCCAGTTAAGCAGTGAAAAAGGATAGAATTAGAATATCACTACTGGGCCAATCTCTAATGATTGCTGGATCCAGACAATGCTCATCAGGGACTATTAGTCAAAAGAGAGAGACAACTAGATATCACCTACTCTCTTTTGGAAGAAGAAAACACTACCCACAAAGTAGATTTAGGGGGTGGGAGGATGGAAATGATGCGTCTGCATCCAACTACCAACTTAAAGGAAACAGCAAGAGAGACGATCCTGTTAACTGACATCTTAGGAATAATCAGCACAATTCAAACTCAGGGGAACTTTACGGGACAAATGGCCTGGTTTCTTCAATAAATAAATGAAGAAGGTAAAGAGATGGACAGAAACCTGTAGATACATAAGAGTCACGTTAATCAATTACAATGAATACATTTTACTTGGATCCTGGTTCGAACTCACAGAGCATAAGAAAACAAGGGAACACTTGCAAGACAACTGGAAATTTGAGCACTCAGTAAATAGTAATGAACAGATGTTACTGTCTTAATTTTTTCAGATATAAGGCATTTAGTTGTGTTCATAAAGGAAGTCTTATCTTCTAAAAACACATTCAGAAATATTTATATGTAACTGATATAATGCCAGAGATATATTTCACATTAATATAAGGGAGGAGGTCATAGGTAGGGACAGAAAGAAGATTGCCCATGACATGAACATTATATAAGCTAGGTGATGGCATGTGAGAGTTCAATATATCATTCTGTCTATTTTTATGTTGGATTTTTCTCATAATAAATATTTATTTAAAAGCACACTTTACTATTTCCCCAGTGACCTTGGAACAAAGTCAAAACCTCTAGATGAATCCTGTAATCACTCCATGATCTGGTCCTCGCCTGACCACTCTCACTTTTCACCTCCTTAAAATGAATTACAGTTTCCACAGAGGACTAGGATCCCTCATACTTCTGAGTGTATGTTGATTTCTCTTTCTACAGAATGCCCAACCCTACTCTTCTTCTCCTGGCAAAATGCATTCACTCTGCCGCATCTGCTCAAACCAACTATAGGTATCAATCCCTGCTGTGTGGAAGACACACACCGGAGCGCTGCATACCCACCACCGGGCACTCCTGGCTGGCACTCCGCCCTTTCCTGTCCTCCTTCTGGCCCCGTGAGCCTGACCCACTCAGACTTTATCAGTGGCTGCTTGTCCCCTGGCTTCTGGTTAGACTTCTCCAGAGGTAGGCACCAGTGAAGATCTACAGAGCCAAGAAGAGTAGGGTCACTGTATCTGGGGCTCCGGCCCCCTCCCTGCCAGGTTGGCCCTGGCTCACTGCCTCACTACTCACAGTAGTAGCAAACACTGCTCCTATCAGGGGGTTCTTCCCAAACAGTCCTTCTTCTGGTGCACTTGACTGCTTCTTTACCTTTGCACCTTCAGCTCAGGAATGCACCACCACCTACCGTTTCTTCTCACGAACCTAGTTCACTATTTGTCGGGTGCCTCCACAAACTCTCTTCCAATTATCCAGTGTCAGTCGGCTATCTCTTTCCTGTCCAGACACTATGCATTTGTCAACAAAAATAACCTAAGCAAGACTATAAAAAGGACATAGATATGGGCTGAGAAGTTATAGAAGATGGAGAGTCAAAGAATATTTTATAGGGAAAAGGCCTGTGCAATGGTCCGTTGGTGCAAAAGCAGCAAGAGACATTCAAAGCTAAGCTTGACTTGGGAGGCTACTTGAGCTAGAAAGCAGTGGGAAGGCTGGAGAAGCAGAGAGAAACTCAATCTTGCAGACCTACATTTCAATTTTGATCCTGAGAGCAATGGGAAGTATCTAATATTTTCTTTGGCCCCCAACCTGCCCCTACCCCCCAAACCTAGGTGAAGGATCATCTTCTCTTCCACATTCCCTGATAGTCTTTTGCCACAAAGCCAGGAGGAGGAGGCTCTGACACACTGGTAAACACTCAATAAATGTTCACTGAATCCATGAATAAATGAATGAATGAAACACATGTGACCAGATTTGACTCTTTTTTGTCGCTTCCAAGAATTCTTCCTTGCACACATCCTTCTTGAATTTATTCCTACATTTGCGCTCAGCTGAGTCTTTGCCTGTAATTAGCATACAGACCTTTGGAGAGAAAGAGCTGCCTGTGAGCTACAACCTGAAAATTAGATCAATGCCAGACCAATCTTCAACACCCAACAACCTTTTTGTCCCAGAAAGGGCAGATTTCATGAGTAGTATCACCATCTCGGGTGATGGACACTCTGGCCACAATCACAAGAGGCTATTCCATCTGATCTCAGCAATCTGAGGTGATGGAGGAAGTCAGTAGGAATCCACAAGACGAGAGAGGAAGAGAGCTGTTTTGTCTTGTTTAGAGCAAGAAATACAACCTTCTTGCCTTCAAACATAAGGTATAGCACAAACCACGTGCTAACCATGGGTTGCAAGGAAAAGCTTTCAATTTTTTAATTTATTTTATAAACTGATAGGGTGGCCTGATTTACATCAGGTACGATGATAAGTGTAATTTTTAATTGGTTTCCTTATCATTTGATAATAAGTTGAAATACATAGCGAACACCCGCTTGAAATTTCCCTTACACTATAATTCACAATTTAATGCAAGCAAACAAAATTAAAATGCGAAGGTGATCTCAACACTGTAGCAAATGAATATTCATCATTGTCACAATAGTGATGTCTTCCTTTATTCAGGCATTTTGTGATAATGGAGACAGCACCTCATTCTTAAGCAGGCATGATAAAGATGAATGCAAAGGACCACTTTCCTTTCTACCTAAACAAAGGTAGGTCCTCAGTGAAACAAAAAAGTATCAAATGGCAAGGTTTCTGCAATATTGCTGAGATATATCTGGGGAACAATGCTCTTCAATTTCCATAAAAATGTTGCATTTCATTCTGGGAGAAAATTAATCAGGAAAATTAACAAATAATATTTATTTTTGAAAATCAAACAACTGAGCATCAATTTCCTTAGTGACATAAAGAATTATCTTCTGTTCTTGTTTTCCCCAAGCAATTCTATATTGCATGAAGTTGATCAACTGGTAAAGGAGGAGAGAAAAATTTAAGGCCAAAACCCAAAAATCTATGAGATGAATAAACTCTAGTACAAAAATGTATTTTATTTCAATAAAATATTGCATTGCTCACCAAAGAGGCCATAGTGAATCCAATGACTTCAATATAACCATCATCATGACGCTGAGGTTCAAAGTCATGGTGATCTCCTGGGTTCCCCCAGGGCATTGTGCCAGCACAGTATCTGCAAGATAAGATTAAAAACAGAATTAAATTTATTCCATCTCTCTTACGATTGTCATTAGGTATTACCTTACAGGGAGATCCAACGTGTATCTCACCTAAGAACAGTTTCCTGTTCTTGGTGCATACCTTCTGATAGAAAAGAAAGTGGACTTATCATTTCTAAATATCCGTCTGTGAAAATGGGCCACAATTTTATAGTAAAACCATCTTGTGGTGGCCAACTATCTCCTAACTCATTATTTACTAACATTTCTCACTCAGTGATCCATTATGTCTGTTTTCTATGATACACCCTGAGTTACCCATGGGCGGTTCCAGAATTTGGTCTTGGAGGAAGACACTGCATGCCAGGAAGCAGAGATGGGGACACAGTGGTCATTATTTGCATAGCTAAGATAATAAATAACCACCAGGAAGGTAAGCAGAGAAAGTTAGCTGAGGAAGAGTAAGAAAGGTATGAGGAAAAGATGAGAGAAGGAGAAAAAAAGAAGGAGAAACAAAAGAAATTGGAAGAGGAATGGAGAGATAGGGAGCAAGAAGAAAAACAGAGAAAACAAAATTAAAGTAGCTAATGTTTCCTGAGAATCTGGGTCTTTTATGGAAATAATGAAGATGAAAATCCTTCTGGAATAGGATTGTAGGTGACTATACCGAGCACTGCCAAAAGTAATCAGGAGACTATGTTTTCCTAGCCATAGATTTACATACAATTCTCATTTCAATTAAATTCAGTCTAAATAGAACTTATCTGCAGATTTTGTGTCTGGAGTTGTGTGGTTTGCAAATAACAAAGGGTCATAGTTTCGTCCCCTCCAAAATCTTGGCTTGAGAGCCCAGACTCTAATTTTGTACCACTGAGATAATGTGCTTATTTTGAGTCTAGTTAATCTTAAATATCCCTTTCTCCTGAGGTATACAATAGCACCAAAGAGAGTTGACATCCTGGCTAGAAAATGCTACTCTAATTGATCCTATTTTTTTTCAAAGCAATCATCTAGCAACAATTTTGAATGAGTTCCATGCTAAAATCAGGTTGGATGGTTTCCTAATAGCTTTCAGGAAACTGAGAACAGGGATTTATTCAAGTCTATTATTCCTGGGAGGGAGAGGGAATCAGTAATTGAGAATTATATTAAAATGTTCCAGTAAATAGGGGTGCCTGGGTTTTTTAACGATGGATAAGTGTATAGCACGCATGCCACATCGAATAAAAAAAAAAAAAAAAAAAACGCCACCCACCCCAGAGAACTTTAAACAAACTGAAGAGGAGAACAAAATGATCAGACCTGGAAACGGCAAATGAGCCAGTACGATAACTTACTTTGACCATTTGTACCCTGGACATCTTCTATAGTAACGAAAAGCGATAACCTCAAGTCAAATGGAGTTCACATCAAACCAAAGAAAAAGGATAAACAGAGCTTACCTGGGTATATTTAAAAATACTATACACTGGAACTTCAGTTCCTGAATCTTTGGAGTGAGATCTGTTCCATCACACTGCAACAATCAAAACAGAAAAAGGTTCTTGAAGTAGACACAAGTCAAATATATATGTTATATATCATGTATATGCACATATATGAATATGTACATACAACATATATGTCATGGTCTTCCCCTTGCCCTCAACTCCGCCTGAGTGAATGCCCGTGACTACGACTGAAATGTATTCTGATTTTAACTTTAAGACACCCAGGGTTCAGAGCACGGTTTTTGTTCTGCTCTAAAAACAAAGCTGCCATTTAACCAAAATGATCTTTCTCTGGCTTCATAAGCTAAGGCACTGCCATCATTCTTAACCTAGGATTATTAGCTATTTTGACTTGTTGCTATCAACCTTAAAAGATTTACGAACGTTTAAAGGAATGAAAAAGGAAGCCTCAAGTTCAGGCAGTAGTGATCTCCAACACAGTTATCCGGGATGGTTATTTGCTTCCTGAGATCAATTTTTATTTTGGAAACACTAAGCATACCATTTTTGAAAACTGTTTAAGAGGAATATATACTGCAAGCTTTTAAAAAACTATTATAAATCAGTGGTATCTCCATTAGGGATTTGCTCTTACACATTTAATGCCTTATAGACGTTCACTGGTCTTCTGAGATAAACTGCTTTCCTGGACGTGACCCTGGGTGTCTCAAGGGCCTCAGGACCTCTGTCCGGAGCTGCCCTCACCGGTCAGCACTTCCCTTGAGCATCCTCTGACTAATCAAAGAAAAGGCTTTCATTTCCTTTTCTCATTTCCCACTCGTGACAAAAGTCAAAGAAGAAAACTCTAGTCACCACTATAGACTTCTCCATGTGAGAGGTGTACTTTTGTATTTGCTCTCCCCAAACCCTCACGAGAGAATTCCTCGTCATCTTCTCTTTTGGAGGGCGGAGTTATGCATCCCCAAGCTCCCTGTGAATTTTTAAAGACTTCTTCAAAAGCAGTGTTCAGTCTGAGAACAAGGACTCTACTATATTAGCATCTCATTGTTTTTCCAGCTCATCTTAATGCAGCCTAATTTTCATGAGCATGCTCCAAAAATTGTTTCCAGGAAATAAATATTATAGCCCTAAATAAACAAAATATTTTAAAATGTTATATAGAAAGGAACCGGAGTCTAGATATTGATTGAATACCCTCAGACACTAAGAAAACATGCAGTCTCCCAATTCAAGCACTCGGAATGAGTTGATAGTGACTATACCAAGGAAGATATCTTAAATTATCAAAATTGAGTATTGAAAGCAACGAAAACTTTAAAAATAAGATGTGATTCATTAACAGCATACAAAACAGTATTGTTTAGCTTACAGAAAAAAAAACTATAAGATCATCGTATTTAGAATAGAAATATTTTAAAATGTTCTACTTTTTCTTCCTGGGAAACATGTCAGTGATTCTGGGAATTTATCCAATTATAAAAGAGTACGATTTACCACGGATCATGCTTCACAGAGTTTTCTTACACATTACTGTCTTTAAGTTTTGTACGTCTTTAGAACAGCACTTGGGTGGCTCAGTTGGTTAAGCATCTGCCGTTGATTTAGGTCATGATCTCAGGGTCAACTGCTCAGCTGGGAGTCTGCTTTTCCCTCTGCCTCCTCCCCCCAGTTCATGCTCATGCTCTCTCTCTCTCTCTCTCTCTCAAAGAAAGAAAGAAAATCTGGGAGAAAAAGAACAGCAGCTTTCAACTTCTACTTCAAACACATGAAGGAAAGTGCACAAAAAATATGTTCCTATACACAAGCTCACGTATTGATAAATCAAAAGAGAACATGGGAAGGAGAACAATTTATGCTGTACGAAGGATTTTGTTATTGTCTTATGCTTTTCCGATGTAGTATTCATACTACATTTATGTGAGAAACTGCCATTTCACGGTAGCAAAAATGAGATGGCCTGTTGATTCCTACACACTGAATCGCTCTAGCTAATCTTCTATCCTTTCCATCTCTCACTCAAAAAACGTACAGTGATATCCTTATAGAAATATCCTGTGTCCCTACGTGACACATCATGATAATTAGTAATTGTTATTTCAAAGACATGTCTTATTATGCCTGTTTTAAATGAGGAAAGTAAACGCTTCTGAAAGGTTACATGATACCCCCAAAGTCATACACTTCATAAAGGTAGAACTAGGAATAAATCCCAAATATTTAGATTTTGTTTCTAATGTTTTTGGGTTTTTTTTCCTCATCACATACACACACACACACACACACACACACACACACAAAAGGATTACACAAACCAATTCACCTAGAATCTTGCCTGTACTGGCTGATACCAAATCTTTCCTAGTTATCTGGCTGCCATTTTGGCCTCTTTGCATTTGGATTATTAGATATTTTGACTTGTAGTATCAACCTTCTTTTAATCCCTGCTCTACAGCTACCCATGAGTGAGACACTCATCATCAGGGGACTGCTAGATGCAGGAGACGACCTGTCTAGTGGCTAGGGAGGATACAGAGTTTAATTTCACTGCAGCTGATTTGAATAGTCAATGCCATTCAAGATGGCATTGACCCCTGAGCAGGTGCCACTGCCATTCCTCTCGAGGTGAAAAATACTGGAAAAGTAGGGCGAGTTTATTTTTGGTTGGGTTGACAGCAGCTGAAGAAACAGGGAGGTTGCTGTTACTTTGAGAGCTATGATTTTATGAACAAAAGACTTTCATGGTTTAGGGGACCACTGTCTTTCTTGCCTTCAGCTTTGAGAAAGTAGTACTTCTACTTTCAGGAGTCTCTACTACCAAAAGATGCTTGTTTTCACTGCGACTGTGTGACAATTGAACTACCTGAAAGCGATGCCAAGGGTTATTGACACCAGTGGTAATGGCCTCTGTCTCTTCTTTCAACTGAATCAGAAGCCTGATGTCTCACACATGCTTTACGAATTGGTGATGACACGTTTTCTTACGTATAATTCACATATACTGTTATTACTCTCAGATGTACAACATGATGATTCAATATCTCTACACGTTACTCAGTGCTCATCCAGTGAAGTTCTCATCTGTCCCGAAATACCATTTTTATAGTCTTACGGATTATCTTCCCTATGCCGTACTTGTCATGTCCATGACTTATTTATTTTTTAACTGGAAGTTTATACCTCTTAGGCCCCTTTATTTCACTCCTCTCCCCACCTACTTCTCCTCTGGCAATCACCTGTTCGATCTCTGTATTTAAGAGTCTTTTGTTTGTTGGGTTTTCTTCCCCATTGTTCATTTGTTTTCATAAATTCTACACAGAACAGAAATCGTATGGTTTCTGACAGACTTATTTCAGTTAGCAATGTACCTTCAAGGTCCATCCATGTTGTTGCAAATGGCAAGATTTCACTTTTTTATGACTGAGTAATATTCCAGTGTGTGTGTGTGTATGTGTGTGTGTGTGCGCGCGTGCGCACGTGTATCCCATCTTCTTCATTCATTCATTTATCGATGCACACTTGGGTTGCTTTTGTATCTTGGCTATTGTAAATAATGCTGTAAAAAACATAGGGGTGCACATATCTTTTCAAATTAGAGTTTTCATTTTCTCGCAGTAAATATCCTGTAGTGGAAGTACTGGACCATATAATATTTTTATTTTTAAATTTTTGAGGAACCTCCATACTGGTTTCCACAGTGGCTATACCAATTTGAATTTCCACAAATAGTGACAAGGATTCTTTTTTTCCCCCAAATCCTCACCAATACTTGTTATTTCTTGTCTTTTTTATTCTAGTCATTTTGACGAGTGTGAGGTAATACCTGGAAGAAAACATTGGCAGTAATCTCTTTGAGACTGACCACAAAAACATTTTTCTAGATATGTCTCCTGAGGCAAAGGAAACAAAAGCAAAAATAAACTACTGGGACTACACCAAAATATGAAGCTTTTACACAGTGAAAGAGACCATCAACAAAACAAAAAGGCAACCTACTGAATGGGGAAGATACTTGCAAATGATATATCTGATAAGGGGTTAATATCCAAAATATATAAGGAATTTACACAACTCAAAACACACACACAAATCCAACTGAAAAATGAGCAGAGGACCTGAACTGACATTTTTCCAAAGAAGATGTACAGATGGCCAAGAGCCACATGAAAAGATGCTTAACATCACTAATCATCAGAAAAATACAAATCAAAGCCACAGTGAGGTATTACGAGTGGATATTTCTGTATTCTAATGTATTTCTGTTGTTCTGTCCCCTTTCATCACATATTTTATTCTTTATCTATTCTGTGATAAGTGTAAGCATTGCTGTATCCCATTCCTTCTTCTTGGACATTTGTCCAAGAAAATATCCTTCTTCCCTATATATTTATTATTTTTTTCTTTTTCTTTCTCCTTAGACAATTATGTGAAACGGTCATGTTTGCTCCTTCTTTTAACTTGGTTATTATAGGGAAGCATTTTATGTCTTTCTTAATAACTAATGATATGCTATTTTTATTTTTTAAAGATTTTATATATATTTATTTGAGAGAGAGAGAGAGAGAGAGAGAGAGAGAGAGAGAGAATGCATGAGAGCAGAGGGGCAGAGGGGGAGGAAAAGGGAAAGGGAGAGAATCCCAAGCAGACTCAATTCTGGATGCAGAGCCCGACTCGGAGCTCAATCCCATGACCTTGAGATCATGACCTGAGCAGAAATCAAGATTCAGGTGCTTAACCAACTAAGTGACCCCGAAGTCCCAGCATCCCTGTCTCGTGCCTCCAAGGAGTGTGTATGTAAAAACCTGGGATAGAAACCCAGGAAGAAATAGTACCAAACACAAACAAACAAACAAACAAACAAACAAACAAACAAACCATTCAGTGATGAAGAAACCTGGCCAGGATACAGAGTGAATCATCACAAAAAAATTAAATGAATGCATTTATCTAAAATAGCCCTCAAGTAGCCATGAAATAATGTTATTTGTTTGGTGAGCATCTATTTCTATGTCAAGACCCAGCTCAACATCACTTGTTTGATGAATGTTTCCCTGAAGTCACTAGAGTCAGTTTCCATTTCCCTCTTTGTGCCACCACCATATTGTGCACATAGTCAACACTACTAATTATAGTGTAATGCAATGACTTATGTGCCCTTCTCTGCAATTGAACTGTGAGTTTCTTCAGGAGTGAAACTAGCTGTCCGTCCATTCCCAGCAACTAAGAGAGTTCATGACAGAGAGCTATATTCTCAGAAATGTTGGCTGAATGAACGACATTAAATGATTTCTGGAATTAATGCAACCCATTGATTAATCTAAGTATATAAACTGGTATTTGGGGCATGTTTTTTGCAGCATACATATTATATATATTCAAATGAACTGAATCAACATGTTCAATACTTACAACAACTTTAACATGTTTGGATAGATCTCTAGAACTTCTTTGTAGGAAATCAGAAAAAGCTGCCTATATCACAAGGAAATAAAGGGAGAAAAACCAAACTTAATCACATGGTTATGCCAAATCCTTGCTTCCATATTATAAGTAGTTCCTAATGCTTCTAAATTATTCAAAATATAAAGAAGTTCTTTTCTTGCTAAATGCAAAGCAAAATACAGTGGCTGTTAAGCTGAAAACTCTCTGTTTTCAAACTATAACCTATAATAAAATTTAAGAACACAGTAGAGAAGTTAAAAAGTAGGTGATTCCAACAGTCAGTTTGAAGATTTATTTTGATGCCCTTTCCTGACCTACTTGACCGTGGCGTGCTGATATCATCTTGAACTTACCACTAAGGGTGTCTTGCTTCACCCTCTCCCCTTTCATTTCCATTCTGCCTACCGTGGTCTAAATTTCAACTACACTTTTTAAAAATCAGTATTTTGGAGGCCTTTCCACACCCTACCCTTGCCCTCTTTCTGGCCATTCATCCCCAGGGATGTCCCTGAGGAGAAGGAAAAAAGACCTCCTCTCCTGATATACATGCTCCCATGAGAAACTGTCCACCTTTTGTCAATTTCTCATCCAAACACTGATGCATATGTACTCCTGTGCAAACCACATTCTTACTTAAGACTTTCCATACATTTTTCAGTCTGCCTAACTCCCCTATTCTCTAGGTTGGCTTCGATGTTGCTCATATCATATCACATATGACTATCATCCCCTCAGTACAACAGGAAGCCTTAAACCTTGAAAGTTCAAAGATGATGAATACCAGCTCCCTTTCTACCAACTTAAATGCATCTTAATTGTAAACCAAGACATTAAATTGCAATCATACATAGATATACTTATAAACATCTGAGGTGTGTAATAATTTTTCATGTAGTTAGTATCCTCATTACCAGCAAGTAATTAGTATTTAATTAGTATTTTCATATGTAATAATTATAAAATATAATATATACTTACCCCTGCATAGAACATTTTATTTCTAAAACGACTATTGAATTTCTCGGGATTTGCTTCTGTGAAAGGAAAAAGGTAGTTTTGTTATAGAGACTTCATTAAAGGTAATGACTTCCATTAACACTCTTACTTCTTCCCCGCTCCCTCCCCACCCCACAGATCCAACAGAGTCAACAGCTTTATTATCATCTTTCCCTTCGTTACAGGCCAGTTGGTATAGGTGCCCAGTGCTACACAAGTGTAGCCCCCAAATGGCAGCATCAGCAACAACTGGATGCTTGTTAGAAATGCAAATTATTAGGCTCTACCCCAGACCTCCTGGATTATAATGTTTAGGGGGTGGTGACTAGGAATCATGATTTAACAAGCTCTCCGGGTGATTTACATGTACATTAAAAGTTGAGACACTCTGGATTCTATTCGGAATAGAGAGCTGGCAGGGATCCAACTCAGAGGAGCTAGGACAAAGGAGGGTGATGAGAGGTGATTATCTGCTTTGACCTCCACAGGGCACGTCTTGTATAAACTGTGTATGCAGATTCCAAATGTAATTAAATATAGGAAATTGGGATAAAAATGAATAGAGAATTTGTTTCCACATTTTACCAAAACTCCTAACTACCGTCTATGCTTTTGTTTGTCACAGGTCTTAAAAACTCATTTGATTTACTGGAGATACATAAATATACGTATATGCAGGTCAACTGCTAAATGGACTAAGGGCGTATAACAAAGACTGTGGGTGAGAAAAGCTTTAATTTTGAGTTTGGTCCTGTTTGTTATATAGGTTGAAGACAACAAAAAAGATTACACAAGAATCTGCGTCAAGAATGTTCACATGAATATAAGGGATTATGAAATCCCTAACTGAAATATTATTTTCTTATATGCTTTCTAGTAGAACTCCAAGACATTCCAATGGGACCCACTGTCGATGTTTTGCCTTCTGCTATTTTATCCCATAGGCTCATTAATCCCTTCTCAGGGCAAGTCTCTCTTCAAATTGTTTCTCATCAGATAGCCGGCTGACTGGCTAAAACTCTTCAGGTCCCAGCCCTATGTTTTAAATGGCAAATCTTAACAACTGTCAGGATGAAGCAAAACTAGCAAAGAGCTCATTTACTAAGAGGGGACAGAGTAAAAGCTATACAATCTCAGGGAAGAATCCTAGACCTAGGATCATTAGATTATTTTCATGATTATTAGAATATAATATTAGCACCTAACATGGAAACTGGGTGAAAGCTTGCAAACTTAAAAAGAAAAATAAGGTAGTATGTTGTAAATTGGCTCTTGAAATACATGTTTATGTATTTAAGGTATCTCACACCTCTCCTGGAACATTCACTCTATTCTATTGAATTCAGTACTCTGAACCCTAGAAACGAAATCAAACAAAAGTTAAAGGTGAATTTATAGGCTATATTAAACAGAAAAAGTGGTAAAAGTGGTACTTACTCAGTGCTCTATCTCCCTGGTCCCCATTTGTGGACCCAGAACTCACCATTTTTACAGTATGGACCTTTAGGATAAATTTGGCTGCTAAGTAACATTGGTTTTTGTTGTTGTTGTTGTTGTTGTTGGTTGGTTGTTTGTTTTTTAATATTTTTCTTTTTTAAAGATTTTGTCTATTTATTTGACAGAGAGAGAGATCACAAGTAGGCAGAGAGGCAGATAGAGAAGGGGAAGCAGGCTCCCTGCTGAGCAGAGAGCCCGATGCGGGGCTCGATCCCAGGACCCTGAGATCATGACCTGAGCCGAAGGCAGAGGCTTTAACCCACTGAGCCACCCAAGTGCCCCTTTTTTAATCTTTCTTAACCCAGATTTGACTCAGTGCCATTTCACTGGCACATTTAACTCTTGTTTTATGGACCAGAGGCAAAATTAGAATTTCTGTTGCTATATAATTTATCATGGGTATATAATCCCTAATTTTATAAAAGAAAGAAAGAAAGTCAGATCTGGCTATCAAGCAAGTTATAATAAAAAACTGGAAAATGGCACCCACAGTTCTGGCATAGAACTTTTTCAGGGCACTAACGTCCACAGCTATCAATTATTAACATTTACTTTTTAAAAACACTACTTTGTGGTTTGGAAAAAAATTCACATTCTTAAAGGGTTGTCCTATGAGCCTACGTTTTTTTCCCCACCCTTTAAAGAAAAAGTTTTCTCTCAAGAGACAGGAAATGTTTTTTAAGACCTAAAAGAGTGGAATAAAATTAATAAGTAAACTGAGTTTTTGGTGATTTCACTGACACAGCTGATGAAAGCAGTCACTTCAGATGTAATTTAACTGGATAAAGTTCAATTAATATGTAAAACTAAAGAAGATTAAGACACTAGCATTTAGAGAGATGTCAGAAAGACAATCAGGTAGGAGAGTCACACGTATTCCTTAGCCCTGAGAACAGAAAAGATGGAGGTAAATTCTGTTATCTCTGCTAATAGTACAATGGTATTATATACTGACTCCCTGATTGAGCCGGCCTTGATGATTACACACTTTCCCCAATTTATCTACCCTACTCCAAAGAGGCTCAGAAACAAAGCTTGGCTGGAGCTGACAGGTGTTGGGTAGTGTTAGAACTTCCCTACTCCCTGCAGAAGCCAGTCCCTAAGGAAGCAAGGGATGGTCTGCAAATAATAGTACTTAATCATTCCCTATTGGCTTTTAGAGTGTTGAGTGGCAGAATATGTCTATGTGTATGTATAAGAATTCACAAGTCTTTGAGAAGGTCCAAGGAATGTGCTCCTCAACTATATCAAGAAAAGGGGACATATAGAATTGGGAAAGGACCAGTAAGAAAGTGTACACATTCTTGTTCCTTAAGGAAGCTGTATCTGTTAATTGGTATGAGGTCAACCATGAAAGGCCATTCTCAAGAAATGCCAGTAAGACTCAAAGTATCCCAAGACCCCAACAGTGGAAGCACCCATGTCTTATTGCTACAGTTCCTTGATTGCCCTCTTTCCTCTTCCACAAGAACAGGGTGTAACCAAGTGAGATCTACATGCTCACTGTGCACGTCTAGAGCCATTATTAGCCTATTTATAATCTGACTGGACACCAAGATTAATTGTATTCTTTTTCTATTCCTGAGAACTTGGCAGCTTAAAATATCCTTTTACTTTCTTATTTCCTTGGCCAAAATCTGGACTGGGCTCTCCTGAGTCCTTTACTTAGGGTCTTCCAAGGTCAAAATTAAGGTGTCAGCCTGCAGGACTCTTCTCTGGGGGCTCGAAAAAGGATTCACTTTCACGGGTGCTTGGGTGGCTCAGTTGGTTAAGCTTCCAACTCTCGATTTCCTCTCAGACTGTGATTTCAGGGTCATGAGATCAAGCCCTGTGTTGGGCTCCACTCGCAGCAGGGTCAGCTTGAGATTCTCTCTCTCTCCCTCTTCCTTTGCCCCTCCTCCTACTCACACATGCTCTCTAAATGAATGAATGAATGAATGAATGAATGAATGAATGAATAAAATCTTTATAAAAAAAAAGGATTCACTTCAAAGTTTCTTCAGAGAGTTGGCAAAATCTATTTCCTTACAGTTGGAGAAGTGAAGTTCTTTTTCCTTGCTGGCTATTGGCCAGGGTCCATTCCCAACTGCTAGAGCCCTCCTGGAGTCCTTGGCTTGGGATCCCCTCCACCGTCAAAGCCAGCAGGGCCACCTCAAGTGCTTTTCACTCTGTAAATCTATCCAACTTCCCTTCTACCACATCTCTTTGATTTCTTATTTAACTTTCCACTTAAGCTTTGAAGGGCTCATGGTATCATGGTGGGCCCACTCAGATAACCCAGAATTATCCTCCTGTATAAGGTCAGCTAATTATTGACCTCAAAAACAATAAAAAAGCCTTGTTGTCATGTAAAATAATCTAACCAACAAGCATGACCCCAAATAACAAATGTCATAAAGGCCAAAATTCTACCTACCATCACCCACCATCTGACCCCCATGATTCACATCTTTCCCATATGAAAAATACCATTACTTCCAAGGTCCCCAAAGGTCTCATACCTGTTAAAACCCAAAAATCTCACCTAAATCTTATTAGCTCAAACTTCCCAAATCTCATCATCAAAATCACCTAAGTGATTTGGCTTTAGATGTAATCCAGTTATGATGATAATAAGGTTCTGGGTATTTTCCATTCCACTGATTTAATATACTAATCCTATTTTTATGTACAACACAATAACATCTGTGCCATCAGAATAGGATCCTAAACCCTACTTTTGTCTGTAATTGGTCTGGCATATTAGAGGAGATATTCATAAATACAAGTTCAACTCTATGTTTATAAAAATCGATAAGCAATTTGAATTGCACAAAACTCACATTTTCCATATTCTTTGCATTAGATATGTACCCAATCTTAAGACTTCAGTTATGCATGAAGTCTAAAATGATCATAAAACATGAACGATTCCAAAATCTATGCCTATGGTAACAATGCCACCTTCAATTCAAATTGCATATATCCAAAAAATCTTGTCTTCCAACATCATCTCCCATGAAGGACAAATAGTTTTACCAACACTATCCATTTTTCTAACACAGTTGCAAAACTCTTTCATTATGTATTAATTGGTCATCCCATCTTTATCACAAGCTCATTTGTCCCTCTGTACTTTGCTGTCTGAAATGCCCTCACCCACTTTACTTCTCTTCTACATATTTCACACGCCTCCTTTATCTCTCAGCTCCCTCTTACCCTTTCTGGAAATTTTCCCCGGATACCTTTTCCCTGCCAAATTCCTGTATTATTTACTGCATATACAACTAATCTAATCCCTACTATACATTCCTTTCTTCTGTTATTTTTCATATTACATATGGGGCCTATCCTCTGATTACACTTTCCATTACTGTAACAAACACTTATTGAGCTAGCCATGAGCTTGGCATAGGGACTATAAGAAGATATGGTCTTTTGCCCACATGAGTTTAGAGTAGAGGAGATAAGACTTGAAAAGTAAAGTAAAACATCATTTTGTAGATGCCACACAAAGATGCCTATATCAGATGAAGTGAGAGTCACACATAAAGGGAATGATCAAAAGTGTTCCAGAGGTAGGTACACTTGAATCTTGAATGTAGGGTAGGTGCCATGCAGAGGTTCAAAAAGGAAAAGAAGATTACAGACAGAGAACCCTGGACAGTGAGAGTTTCTCAAGGGCAAATCATGCTTGAATCTTAGTACCTAGACACAAGACTGGTAGTGTGTCCTTTGCAGTGGTGGTGATGAAATTTAGCAAGCTATTGAAATGTCTTTTTAAAGAAATCTGTTCATTCTCCTATGAATCATGAAACATTCATAAACCTGGGAAACATGCTGATCTGCAAGTCTCTGTATATTCAGTGAAAATAATAAATTTTAAATCAAATTTAAATACTGCCTCCTCTAGAGTCATTATTGTTTCCCTGACGTTGTAGTGTAAGGTTCAACTCCTCTGGTTAAGTAATTTCAGAGAGACAGTAAATTGAAGCATCCAATCTAAGGCTAAAAGTTTGAGGTGCTTAATATCCCTCATGTCCAAAAAAATGACAGTCTAATTCATATAGCTGGCAAAGTGAGACCTAACTTTGCCACCTGATAACCATAATCATTGTTAACATGGCTATACATTAATAGATGGGAATATTTTCAATGTACTTGCTCAAGCCCTGTCCTAATGCAATAATTATTAAAGTTCTGGGCAAGACTCCAACTGAAAATTAAATGGCCAATTCTGTTACATCTCCAAATCCTGTTCCAAAAGACTGCACTTTCTGATATGCAAGTAACAGTTCAACCATGCATGGTTTAGCCACTTTAATAAGAAGAAAGCATCTCTATTTTCCAATCAAATGAATGAAACCTACTTTCTGATCAAATATAGAAACCCAGATTATTCAAATGTTTGCATTCTTTTTATACAAAGTCAATAAAAATGTTAAGACTATCTTTACTCCTTGCTTGATTTTCTACTAGTAATTCTAAAAGCATTTAAACAGTAATACCGCCAATAAACTATCTCAAATGCCTTTAATTATCCCCTCTATTTGATGGGCTATTTCACATCTATGCCAAAAATTGCTTCTGCAATTACATTTTTAAAGATTCTGCCTTAGTGAGATTTGTATCTATTACCCATTTCATGTAGATAGATTAGCATAAATCCCAAGTACACACACACACACACACACACACACACACACACACACCCCTCTTTTATTAATACCTAATAGGTTATTCTATCCAAGCTCATTTTTTTTGGTAATGGCTCTCATGAAGCTTTGAGTCACCCTCCAAGTATTTCATGGCAAATGATACAAGTTTTGTCATAATGTCTCAAACTGTGAGTGTCTACATTTGAGAACAGTTTAAAGTCTCAGCTATTGGTGTTCTTGGCTTGAGAATAGCCACTTAATTCCAAAAGAAATAAGTAAGTATGCCCCTACTGAAAATGTAGCCACACTATTTTTCTTTTCCTTTTGCAGGTGAGCCTGAGATTTCTTGATTATCCAGGGGGAAATTCAAATAAACAGAAAATAGTAAAAGCAAAAAACAAAACAAAACAAAAATTAGCTTGGGCAATTATACTTTTCATCATAAATTAATGATTTTTGATTAATGCAAAGTGGTACTAAGACATCCACACCTCTGGAATAGGCTTATTGACGAAATCTGTTTCCAACATTTTGTGGCTATTTATTTCTATACCATCTTCATGAATATTGCAGCTATTAGTCTCAGTCAACATCAATTCTCCTTTAACAGCTCTTCAGTGGCTGGTTGTCCTCGAGGGCTCTAGTTCACCTGCAGGGCAAATGTCTGCAATTCCATTTCATACTGCTTGAAAGCACTTATACTAAGCCTCAACAATAATCTGTTCAAAGACTAATGCTTTGCGTCTTTTAACCAATTGTTTTATAATCACACACACATTCAACTATGTATATACATATATATGCCACAGTTCGCATATTCTTTTTTTTTTTAAAGATTTTATTTATTTGACAGAGAGAAACACAGCGAGAGAGGGAACACAAGCAGAGGGAATGGCAGTGGGAGAAGCAGGCTTCCTGCTGAGCAAGGAGCCTGATGCGAGGCTCGATCCCAGGGTCCTGGGATCATGACCCGAGCAGAAGGCAGACGCTTAACAACTGAGCCACCCAGGCGCCCCTGCATATTCCTTTCTCAAACAAAATAGTCTTACAGCTTAAAAAAAAAAATCACTTTCCCTCAAGAATTCTCTTCTAAGCCTGGTCTTTCCCCCTTGATGTCTCTGCTTCCTTTGCTCTGAAACGCCAAAATTTTCTTATAGTACAAAGAAATGTATCATTAGGAGATTGTCAGATTAATTAGACAAAATATTAGGTTCCTGTGAATGAGCTCATTGTCTGCCACTTAGTCATTTAGGCCTCTTTTCATGCCAGGATGTCTATTTTGGAAGATTCATGCATTGGTGATAATTATAAGTATTGTTAAAAAACTGAAAGATTTTACTAGGAATCCCAGAACATTAAGTCTCCTGGAGAATATGAGGAAAAAAAATGGGTTAAGAAATGAGGAAAGTAATCTTCATTTATTTCCTCAAATTAAGTCTCCTTAAGTACAGGGAGACCAACAGACTATCAATGTGGGCCCTACAGTAGGACACCCTGAATATCTATCTCCAACAGCAGGGAGACAGGAGGGCGGTAGTGTTTCTGATCTGGGTATTTGGTATTTGTGGTTCTGTTTTCAACCAAACTTTCAGAGAGAAAAGTCAAACTATGGCTTTCTCTTTGATCGGTATTGCTTTTATTTTATTTTTATTTTTTAATTTAAATTCAATCAGCCAAGATACCATTTCCATTGACATGGATGGAGATGGATAGTATCATGCTGAGTATTGCTTTTACTTGACATGGCATTTGACCCTCAAGCCTCATGAAAGCAGGAAGGCAAAGCCTACCAAAATTGCTGATCTCAGTAAGAGAATTACAGGTTTGGACTTCACTTATATTTTATATTCTAACAACCTTAATCCTACCACTCCACTCTTCACCTTTGGTGTGTAAGAGCGTTATCAGAATTTCCTCCGGGTTATTACTACAATCTGAACATTTGAATTCTTTCAGGTCTCTGTATTTCAAATTCTAAGAGTAAAACCACTGATGCTCTTAAAGAATGTGGAGGAAAAGAAGTAAAATAATCCTCTCACGTATGCCTATTATCTCATGACACACTCACTAACCTACTGCCTGGCACGATTTGGGTTATATATCAACTTATTCACCAGAGACTAGGTACAGATGTAGACACCGGCAAAGACACAGATATATACGGCCACATTAATAAGTGATTCTGAGAGATGAGGAGACACCAGGTGAGTGAGCGTGAGCACAGAAGATTGGGGCTTCAAAACATAAGCCCAAATCCTAAACTTTCTCAGCTCTGAGTTGTGTAAGAAATTTTCTGATGAAGTATTTAACCACATGACATTATTTCATCTTTGTTCTCTTAAAATGGTTTTGTTCCCTAATCTTGCCCCCATCTCTTTTAGCCCTTGAAATTACCACTGGCTCTCATTCACCCCTCGAGCTTGTCGGATGGGCATTCTCAGCACCTCTGTCACCAATCCAATCACCACCCTTTTTTTCCACCTAAACCACCGACCAGCTCCCCTACTGTTCGAAGATGATGGCTGTCTCTTTCGCACGCAGGGAGGACTTGTATGTTTCTGCTGCCACATTTCAATGGCCCTAGTTTATTAAGTGTTGGACTTTAACCATCGGTGGCTCAAGAAGCTGTGAATATCCTAATGACTTGAATGAAAGAAACTTTATCACTTCCGAGTAGTTCACTAACCTCAAAGTTTCTAGTCAGACTTAAAAATTAGCAGTCCGAGACCTGGAACATCCATCTGGTGTCGTCCTTTACATCTCTGAGACCCTAAACAACTAGGTCTCAGGGTCCGATCTGTAACAAGTTCCTATCTTGGTCTAGCCTGGTCTAGCTCCCAGGGTCATCATGAAAGTTAAAATGAACAACACTGATGCACACTGTCAATATTTAAGTGATATGCAAACAGAAGGGAACATGCAAAACACCTGCTGGAAACTTCCTCCCTGGGAGATGGAAATGGGACGTTGTCCTCACCTCTGGATTCATGGAACTCCAGTGTGACGTGGGCATCAAATCCAAGGCTGAAGTAATTATTGAAAACATTCAGAGGAAGCTGCAATGGTGAACAAAGTAGAGGTGAAGTGGTGGGTAACCAAGCAGAAAGGGTAAAATAAAGCCCAACAGCAGACATTTGTCCCTGAGGCAGTCCCTGGGAAAGAGAGAAGTCACAACCCAGAGTAGAAAGTGTTTGCACATGAGGAACAGGGCATTTTTGAATCCATTAGTGAAAGCTCAAATCAAACAACACCCCCAAGAATTTTAAGTAGCATAGGAAATAAGTGAGGCAAATACAAATTATTAAATGGGAACTATTCTCGCAGATATTAATTTGAGAGCCCAATTAAGCTGAGGGAAGCACAGACCCAATAGTTACAAAGAATGACTCACTAAGCAAACTTAGAAAAGTCAATTCGAATGGAAGGATCATGTGTAAGCTAATCAGCAGATATACTTTTTGAGAATTTATGTCCAGCGTATTAATACTGCAACTTCAAATAAATAATATTTAATATGTTTACCCTTCCATTTTTTAAAATACATTTTTGACATAAGTCATAAGCAATAAGGCAGTGGGAAACATTTAGCTACCCCTGATCTACAGGGAAAAAAAATATCTACGAGCATATATATATTTGTCAGTATTATTCAGATTTCGATTTAGTCTATCAGACCTTGTATCTTTAATATGACCATGAAATATGTAGACACAGATGCGGGTACACACACAAGCCTTCCTAGAGTCCTCTGGGTCCCTGGCTGTTACCACTGCAAGCTTAGTCAAGGAGAGGACTATGCAACCTAAAATCCTTCATCAGAACTGGAAAACTCATGTGCTTTTAAGACTTCTGTGCTAGAACAACGAAAAAAGCACATGGAAAATGCTGGAAAGGAAATTGTGGCTCTTCCACCTTCCCTTCTGCCACTCAGAGTGGGAGGTAAATGTTAAACAGAGAAGCAATTTCATCTCCTCTTGGATAATGTTTCCAGATAATTATCAGATTTAGCCTCCAGATAGAAATACACTTCTCTTTTGTTAGACGTGCTTAACCCTTGAGATTTCAAAAGTAAGTTTATTACAGGGTTTCATAGGACCCCTCACCAGTAAGACTTGGTTTGACTAGAGTGAGGACCTTATCGCATTAAGAGATAAATAAAGTGAGAGGGAGAGGAAGAAGAAAACAGATGGCCTTCATATCCAATGGAAATAAAGAATGAACCCCCCATGGAAGGCCCTGAGCTTATCAGAGCTTATCATAAATTTGGAGGTCAAATCAGCCCCCTTAGAGATGTTTAACAACTGGCTGGAGAGCAGGAGAGAAAGTAAACACAGAACAATGCCAAAATCACGTCTCAATCTCCTGGCTTCATATTTGAGAATGTCTAGTTCCTGTACTTAAACAACATACTAAGCCTTAGTAATGACAGCAAGGGTTGGTGATCTTGCCAAAAGCACAGATATGTTCATCCCTACCATTTATATTTTCTTGGCCACAATTCCAACCCATGTCTTAGCATTCGCTGATAGCTTTAGGAGAACATCTGGTCACCATCCCCTAAATAATATCCCAATTTAGTCTGTTATTAAGTTCGTATTCATATTTTCTAGGAAAAATTGCCCCAATTTTCTACAAGTCTCCTCAAAAATCCAATTTTTCAAAGCCCTTTAATTATCTGGATTAATGTTCTCTGGCTGTACCAAGGAGTCTTTCCATTTCTTAAGCTGTCAGGTGCAGATTTAAACAGAGATTTTGACTGAGGGCCTAAGCATTCTAAGCTTGGTGGGCAAAAAACCTTAAAATTTCCATATGGTATAATTCTTTTCACTTTGGCTATATTCTACCCAGTTTCTGTAGGTCGAACATATCAAAAAGTATCATATCCCAAGGTGATAATTGCGGTTTCAAACAACACTGTGACATTATGAATGCAAATCTACTAAGCAGTCATGATATCTATTAGAAACCTCATAATTTCTGGATCATGTTTTAGGGGGAAAAACATGAAGACAAGATAAAACGTGTTTTAACCTATTTTAGCCAAATAACAAACTTGAGTGTTTATCACAATTGGTCAGGATCATGGTGCTAATGAGCGACTAGGTTTTGGTTTGGTTTAAAAGGATATCTGGTTCAATTTATTTTAAAGTGGAAACGCCCATGCCAATGTGGGCTCAATCAATGGCTTAATCCAGTAAAGCAGGGATGCCATTGAAAGTACAGATCCTGGGCCTTAACCCTGCATTTACTTGATCAGAGTCAATGGGGACTGGGCCCATAATCTGCACGTGGAGGTTCTTATGCATGCAAAACTCTGAAAACACTACCACCGAAGAAAAGTGGGAAGTAATATGCAGGAAGTAGCTACTTGGCAACGTGTCAGATTTATGTGAAATTGAGGCCAGAACTTAGAACCAAATGTTCTGTTGGGGCTCTGCCCTAACATGTGTACAACTGTGTCTCTTGGTTTGTCTTGGGTGGAAATGAAAGTTCAGTCACTGAAGGAAAAACACTAAGTCAAAATATTTACTTGGGCATCTTCAAGTCCTAACCAAGTGATGAAACTGACTTACTTCCTACTTTCTACACATAAGAGATATTTAGTAGGAGACTACACATCTCAGGAGGTTATCTTTCCATCAAAAGACCATAAGCCTATTGCTTCAGAACATCCATGTTTTTCACCTTCTCACAGGTTATGAGTTTGCAATACTTGAAAGATCAGAAAATGAATACATTCTTTCTGGTGTGGAAGTTGAGGACGGAGAAGAGCTCCCTGAGCTCTGGAAGAAAGTAGGAAATTTCAGTCTTTAGAAGTCTATGGGGTGGAATCATGGAGAAGTGTTCCACTCATAGGTTTAGTAGCCATAAACTCAAACATCATCTTGTGATCTCATAGGAATGAATCAGCAGATGACTCTCCAGCCAGGAGTGCATTTCCTGTGGCTCAGGTTCACGCTCCAGGCTCCCCTTCTGCGGAAGAAAGAACTCTCTCACCTTACAGACGCCATCTTCAAGTTCTTCTGGAGGCAAATCTGGGTTTCTTTCCACATGGAGGTTCCAACGATCTAGCTGTACAATTGTCCCATCTTCTACTTGGCAAAGGATCTTAGAGACAGGTTCATCAGTATAGCCCTATGGAATCAAAGAATATACCCACTGCCACCTGGAGCAACGAACAGAATAACCAAAGGCATTTCGTGCAAGGAAGAGTTCTTCTGCTCTAGTTCTCTGCTTATTTTGCAATTAACAAGACTGGGAAAGTAGACTGGTTTCCTTGAAGTACTGGGAATCTAAGACAAGAGTCACAAGTAATGTGCGTAGCGCAATACTGCTCTAACTGGTTTGAGGTGAGGAGTAATTTTTGCCAGCACCAAGAACCAATAGTCATGGGGTAGGCATTTGGGGGCCATGCTGGAGGGTCACTTCTGTCAAAATGAAGATGGGGTCCCCAGGCTTCCTATCAGAGGAATCTGAGAGATACACAGAAAAACTATGTATGGCAAAGGAGGAAAAGAATCAATGTGGCATAGGGTAGATGAGTTTATCTGTTACATTGCCCCCTCATCCACTTCTCCCTAACCTTGTACGGGGACACTGGTCCTTGCATGACCTAAGGTGAGGCTGTCTAAGGCCCAGCCCTCTTAGGCAACCACTTAGGCCTTGAGTGTGTGTTACTGGCAGCATGATTATTAAGGATAGTCAAGTCACTGATGGGGATGAGAGAGGTTAAAGTGATAAACATATTTACATGAAGCAACTAATGTGTTATCATTTCTACTACGCCCACTTGAAAAACTAAAAAAGACCTGTAGGAGGTTAATTCACTTGGCACCAAATGAATATCTGCTAATACCCGAAGATAATTATCACCCAAGTGAGGTTAATTCACACAAAGGTCAAATCATCATCTGCTAAGATCTGACGATAATTTTCATAGAGTCCAGCCCTATCTCTCTTATGAGTAGATAAAAAGCTGGTGGGGCTGCATATGTTAGCAAACTGTGCCTTCTTGCTATCTTAACCCTGTAAAAAAAAAATTAATAAAATGCCTGGTTAGTGTCAGGTAAACTTCTTCCACTAAGCTTGCCTGAAGTTGGCTCTCTGATGGAAAGGACTGCCAGTTACCTGTACAGAGCCATGATGACATCAACAAGAAAAACAAATGCTCCAAAAATCCATAAAGCTCCCAAAGTAAGGATTATAATCTGAACCAGATCTGCTATTCCGGCCAGGGCTAAGGGTCAAGATCAAGTCAGGTCTTTCAATGAAGACTTGAGGCCAACCTACCCACCTGCCTTTCAGTGGATACCTCAAGAAGCCACAGGCCTATGTGTACCCCATTTTTATACTCCACTTTCTTCTCTAGATGATTGTAAGTTTGAAGTGAAGAAGGTTCCAGATGAAATCGTGATGCATGGGCACCCTGATTCTCAAGTCTAACTTACTCTTTGGCGAGCATTAGGACATTTGTGGGTTCGAGGCCCCTCCTACCTGATGGCATGGGCAGCCCCTGAGGGCAGTTCTTACCCCTCCCCAGTTGAGAGTTCGGGCCAGGTCATTCCCAGTTCCCAGAGGAAGGACCCCGACAGGAGGCTGGGGGCTCAGCTGCAGTTCATCCAGAATAGAAAGGATCCAGCCCACCTACAGACATTTCGGGGGCCAGAAGAGATATAAGAAAGACAGGTAAGTGACAAAGACAACCTGAGGAGAAAGCTTTAAAAAGCAAAGGAGATGGCTTGACCTCTCTTTAAAACATACATATTTTAATCTAGTGGCCAGGAAACAGATCCCTTATCTGAAACGGTTTTAAAATGGCGAGTCTCTGAAAGGGAGAAGGACCATTTTGTATATGCTGTCGTATAAGCCAAACCAGACTCACTCAACTGTATGTTTAATTTGAGATCTACCTTAAAATTTAGAACAGTTTAAAATTTTTAGAGAGGTTTATAACATAGGCACTGGAGACCATACAAGACGCAGGATCAGACTGAATTTCAATTCTGGCTCCTATTGGCTACATAATCTTGATTAAATTATTTGACCTCACTGAGATTTATTTATCTGATTTTCAAAATGGAGATAATGCCTACCTCACAAGATTGTTTACGGATTAAACTAAAATGTATATAAAGCCCTTGATATGGTCCACGTAGGCACTCATTAAATAGTTATCCTCCAAAACATCATCATAGAAATTAGTAGCATTTTCCTAAATATCCCTATATTCTTCTTAATGAAACATCATGAAACATAATTATGGATGGTCCTAGTACTTATTATAAGTTTAGGCAGAAAATAGATACCTATATACTAGAATCATATTCCCATTTAATCTTTTTCTAAGATAAACAATACTTTAAGTTTGGTCTCATAACTATTTAGAATAATTACCCTAAACTTGGAAATAGCAAAAAGAAAGTTGCATATCCTCACAATGTCACACTAAAGTAGTGTTTCAGAGGCCTAAGCACTTTATGACTGTAGGTTAACAAGAAGGTTTATCCTGTGGAGATATAAATGTCGACAATAGAAGATTATATAAAAGGTTTGGTCTTATTCCCCCATAAGGCCATAAACCAATTATGTCTCAAATTTGGAAAAATTATTTTGGTATAACTACAAAATCCCTTTCCTCTACTTCTCCAATAAATCAATGTTATCATCTTGCTGTTTCCTTCATAAAAGAGCTAAATAAATTTGACACGCATTTATTCTATATTTGTGTGAGTCCTATTCAAAATTTTTTTTAAAAATTATACTTTGGAACATTGCCACATATAAAACACTAAAAACGGGGCGCCTGGGTGCCTCAGTGGGTTAAGGCCTTTGCCTTGAGCTCAGGTCATGATCTCAGGGTCCTGGGATGGAGCCCCGCATCGGGCTCTCTGCTCAGCGGGGAGCCTGCTTCTCCCCGCCTCTCCCTCTGCCTGCCTCTCTGCCTACTTGTGATCTCTTTCTCTCTGTCAAATAAATAAATAAAATCTTTAAAAAATAAATAAATAAAGCT
>CM053614.1:11564607-11674800 GCA_028646535.1 Procyon lotor | reverse complement strand
GAAAGGAGGGAGACAAAGTAAAGGGAAAGACAAAAACACAACAAAATAACTTCC
Source organism: Procyon lotor (assembly GCA_028646535.1). Classification (NCBI taxonomy): domain Eukaryota; kingdom Metazoa; phylum Chordata; class Mammalia; order Carnivora; family Procyonidae; genus Procyon; species Procyon lotor. The sequence continues at coordinate 11,674,746 of CM053614.1, read as the reverse complement.
TCTGAAGAGAAGCCTGCAAGGAAAAATTCCAAATCACAGGAAGAACGCTAATACCAAGACGGATGGGAAAGTTAGGGGATTAGTCCACAGCGCATGAAATAAAAACACTTTTCAAATGACTGAAGTGAGTGTCCGGTAACTTCCATGAATTGATGGGGTATCTTCTAATAATCTTTTAATCGGTATAATAGCCTTCACTCAGACCTTCTGAAGGGGTTCCTGTTCCCTCAAAGAAAGTAGCCAAGAATCCACGTGACCCTGGGCTATATGGTTCCTCAGAAAGGTGGGAGCCCTGGGGACACTTGGACTTCTCACCCTCCCTCTTTCTCTCACACTTGGCCTAAGCAGAAAAGGAAAATGTATAACTGATTTGAATGAAAGGATCGTCCCCTTTTTTTAGCAAATGATTTAAGAACTGTGTGAATATATTCTACCTTCTTTTTCCAATGGCCAAATATTCCATTCTCCCCCTGAATACAATCAGGGAAGTTTAGTGTTCCTTCATCATGTAACTCTGGAGTCATCAGATGTCTCCTGCCTTTCAGAGTCAAGACAGGTCGTGAAATTCTCTCAAGTCCATCGGTGTTAGACTAACAACAATTCTTGGGCAGAGGTGGGTCTGTATCTTGGCTTTGCACCATCCTCAATAGTTTTTCTCACCCAAGAGCTATATGACCTAACACCAGCTTCCTCAGAAGGCCGCAGGCTATCGGGCTGAAGGGGGAAACAGCGCATCACACAGTGACTGGGCTCAGGTAAGCCACTCAATCTCTCCAAGTTCCCAAGACTCTCTGGGTTCCGTTATCAGCTAAATGACATGTAGATATTACTTAGCATGTGCATCACAACAGGAAATGCTTAATTAACATTAGCTGCCATGATTGAGTTTTATTTTTCTTCCTCTTCACTTCCTCTGTGAAGGTCCAGTTTCCCAAAGCAAAATGCCCTCTCCTTGTCTCTCCACTTAAAGCTGAACCTCAGGGTCATGAATCAAAGTCACCTTTGACCGCCGTCAATCACAGTCTTCTGGAGACTATCTGAAGCAGAAGAGCCAAGCTGAACTAAAGCAGAAATGTGTTAGAGAGAGAGAGAGAAAGAGAGAATGGATGTGAAAAAAACACCTACAATAGCAGGGACAGATCTTGAGTAATAATCTGTATCTGTCCTGATAAAAGCAAAACGCCATAAAAGATCTTCAGGTCCAAGGCTGTTAGCGCAGCCTCTCCCTCACCAGGAGCCTGTTCATTCGGGAAGTCCAGGCTTCGGGCTCATGGCAGGGATTGTTTGTTAGGCTTTCCCCAAATCGTCTCCACCAGTCACCCCAGACCCCTTCAGTTAAATGTAATTAATTGCAAAACACAGCACTTGACTTATTTTCCATCACAACTGAAAGATACGATCCAGATTAGGTGGAATCATTTCTCAGTCTGCAACAGTTCGGTCCTGCTTCTGTGTCAGGAAGAGCTGGGCTGCCGGATCTGGAAGGCCAGGCTCCTGGGCTTCGTCCCTGAGTGGAGCAGCGGGAGCAGCCGGCGGTGAAGGTGGTCTGCAGTGGGGGCGGACTGCCGCCCCCGTCTGTGCGGCACCCAAGCCGTCACCCGGTGTTGGCCCGGTACGCATTGAGGACCATTTCCCTTCTGTGATGTACTAAGGTTAGAGGCGGCTGAGGGGTGAGAAGAAGAGTGAATCGACACTTTCTTTGACCAGACTAGGTACGCGCTGCACTGCCTTCTATGCTGGGGAAAGGTGAAAATGGGCATATTGAGAGATCAAAAGGAAACAAGGCCAACATTTTTGAACTGAAGGATCATGGACATAGCATGTAAGTTCAAAGGGCCCTTTCGAACGTGTACAGTATGAGTTGTCCTTTCGATATTTTGTTTGTACTTCATGGCTTACAAGTCCCCGTGTATTAAAAGAAATGTTTTTTAAAGTCAGCCCTAAAGAAATCAAGATAGGAGGGGAGAAAGCTGGAGGGAGTGGTGGAGAGAGAGAGAGAGAAGCTGACGCTTTGGGAGGAAAGGGGCTTGGAATGACCGTGCTTGCCACCGTCGGTTCAAGGGAAATACACTTTCTTCCCCGCGGTGGCTGCAGTGAGTCAGGGCGTGGAGGAGCCTACTGTTTGGGGTGTATCCTCATCTAGGGAAGCCAAGTGATCAAGAAATAAGCATGAAGTGGATGGCCAAATAGTTTAATTCCAGGCCTTTGGAAAGATGTTCACATGGTCAAGGGCAGACCAGCGGATCCAGCCCAGTTACCGAGGTCAGGGGCCAGACAGGTAGGGATCACATCCCACCTTGAGGAGCCATCAGGAGGGGAGGGGATGTGTGCCTCTGGGGTCTTGGTTCACCTGCCCTTCAATATTTAAGCAAAGCGATGGCTATGGGAAGCTGGATAGGAAGAGATGTGGCCAAGGAAGGGAAAGAATATATAATTGCCACATGACCGAAAAGCAACTAGTTTATGAACATGAAGGTCTGAGATCATTCCTGAGTTAGGGGGGTTTTCTTTCAGCGTAGAGATCAAAGGTGAGACAAGCCCGTCCAACAGCCGCAACCACGTGACCGCCCTGGGACCGTGCCAGCCTGTTCCAAAGAGACCCCGCCTGCACTGCCCACTGCAGCATCCACTGACCACACGTGGCGACTGGGCACTAGAATGCGTCTCATACCAACTGGAGATGCTGGAAGGAGAAATCTACGCTGGATTTTGAAAAAGGCCCGCATTGAACAGAAACTATCTCATTAGTGATTTTTCTGTGACCGCAAGTTGAAATGACAATCTTGTGGATATCTGAGGTTCTATAAAATGGATTATAAAATTAATTTCACCTGCTGACTTGAAGTGACTTCTAGAAAACTTAAACATGTTGTTTGTATCGTAGTTCTCTTGAAGAGCAACAGTCTGTACTTTTATAATGCTGCGACTCTGAAGACCCTTAGGGACACCAATGTATCCCTTTGCAGACTTAGAAGGTCTCAAAGGAGAGTAAGAAACCTGTTGCAAGTCACAGAAACATAGGCACCCAACCAGCTCTTCTGCTGACAAAAGCAGAGCTGGAGATGGGTTGTTTAAAAGTTGGAAGAGGCAGAGTGACACAAGCCAGCAGTAGAGCCAAAGAACTTGTTACCAAATGAACGCAAGACATCTATATAGGAACTAATACTTTGTGCACAAACGAATGCAGTTAAGAGTTAATACAGCTTCCTCATAATCAGTCCAAAAAAAAAAAAAAAATCCCTTCCTGATTCTCCCTGGGACCTCATCCCTGTACTGACAGAATTCTGACAGCTTCTACGGTGATGGATATGCTCACCGACTAAAGGCTGAATGCCTTTGTCACACGGACACCTGACACTCTCGGGAATTATTCTTCACTTGCCTCAAGCCATCAGGCTTTCTTCATAAATCCATCAGGAGGCCTCGCCTTTACAGAAACTCTGCCCTACCCAAAATTAAGTTTCATATTCTAAACTAGTCAGATTAAAAATATCCATCCCTTACCTAGAAAAACATTTCATAAACTCCAGGCCTCTTTCACAACACACCCATTGTAGCCAAGTAAAGTAAAATAAAATGAAACCTGGTTTCATATAAAAAGTACAAGATAAGCCAAGTCTTGGTTTTGAGTGATTAAGCTACAGAGGTTATCATTGAGAAAATAATTAGTACAAAAGTAGGCACCAACCCTCGGGCAAATCTACTACTTTCCTTTGGGGCGTGCCTGTTGCTAGGGACCCGGGTATAAATGTTTAGTGCCATTGTGAGTTATGTGGAAGGATGTGAAAACTGAAGCCAAGAACATAGTTACGGTCCCTAAGAGGAAAAACTACCTAGAACATAAAAGAAGAGTAAATCTAGCCTTGTGGAGTACCTATTAATTATGGTATATTTAAAGAAAGGAGTCTAGGAAAGACAGGCTAAGTAGGAGAACTAGGTAGTCTTCATGTCAAAAAGGTGTTATTAATGGCACCGGGGCGTATTCACAGATACCCAACACTGTAATTGGGTCTGGTCTTTAGGATTCATTAACAACCTACCAAGTCTCACTTGCTCGTCATTCTGGGTTTTGTCCCAGACATGCTTTTGAGATGGTTTTCTTGAAAACCGCTAGTTACCTCCTAGTCTCCAAGACTGACGATAATTCTCCAGTCTCTCCTTCAGGAAATAACCACTGCCTCTTTTCTGAAACCCCTTTGTATTTTGCTTGCATTTTTTTTTTTTTTTTTTTTTCTTGACAGAATAGACTATGAGTGGTCCTTTCTCCTTGGACCTTTTCATTCTCCTTTGGACCTTTGGCCTGGACTCTCTAATCGCAGCTGGGTCACAAGCATCCAGACTCGGCTCTCTTTTCTTTGTCCTTCAGGCTTTAAAACCCCAGGTTTTCAAATACGTCTCTAGTTGCACAGAATGCCTCAAAACCACATAACCTAGAACATGCATCCTACACATACCCACTGAGCAGAGGAAAGGGAGGAGAAAAGAGGCACGAGCGAGCTGCCAGGAGGCTCCAGGAGGATGGGAGAAATTTCAAGGGGTGGCTCTCAGTCATTGGGGAAGCCCAAGATGCAGAGATGGAACGGGAAGTGGATGTGAGTTTGAGGTCATGGTCACTTCGGCTGAGAAAGGGTAAGAACTCGGAATTCAGGACTGCAGGCATAGCCTCAACTTCTCTGCTGCTGTCACTGAGCTTTAGAGGAGAAAAGACGGGAGCAAATACTGAAGTCACAGAGAAAGATAAGGAGACTCTAAAATAAGAAAAAGAACTGGTGTAAAGGGTCACAATAAGCTTACATTTTAAGATAACTAATCTGGGGATAGCTGAGCTAAGAACACACTCTGCGTGGATATGTATGTTAAATAAAATATACTAATATATATTTAATATATTTATATATACACACAAATACACACATATATATAAATATATACACACACAGACATACCAAATACAAATACATATATATCTCCAGAGGACTTGTTTGGATATAATTCTACTAAAAAAAGTTGGGAAAATTCGAAACCAGCCTATCCCCTAGTTTATCTCCCTACAACACTACAATTGATTGAACTTTAACTGGTATTATGGCAGAAAAAATTCCATGGTCAAACAGTTTTGGAAGACAATGGGTTAAATAAAGTGAACTGAGTTCGGTTTCTCGGCTGTAAGATTTTATAATGAATTTCACAAGCTAATAATGTGTATTGTGAATCTTGACAAACAGTAAACACTATTTTTCCAACTAAAAAAATGTTTTTATCTTCAGGGAGTAACTTAAGGGACCCATGGAAACACTTCCACTTTTTTCAGTTGCATTTTTTGGTATATAATGTGTACATCTGAGGCGTCATTAAGTGCTATGAGAGACAGTTAAAAGATTTTGTTGCTACCTTTGAGACTATAACATTCTAATTAGGGAGATTAGAGGGAAGCCAAAGATAGTTCATAATAAAATTCTAGATCCTATGAGAGCAAACTTCAAATACAGAAGAAAAAGATACTGGGAGCATAGTCTAAACATCGTGGTTCTCAATTCTTTCCCTTTGCTAATACAGCAACATAAGTAGAGGGCAAATGGAGAACCAAGTGAGACAAATAAAGGAAAATATACCCATAATATTAAACTTCAGCCCAATTCCATTTTTTCTTCAAAAATGAATACCATGGAGATGATCTTTAGGGCAAACCAATGTCACTATTCTAAGTTTTATCTCTACTCATAACAGAACAAATCCAGTCATTTTGTCCATGTACTTCTCCTTAATGATTGTGGCCAATGATTAAGAAGCACAGGAAATAAGTCGCTTTTTTAAATGAAGAATTCAGTCATCTATAACCTTCATTGTACTGATCTGACAACATCCTTGCCTTATAGAACAGGAAAGGATTCAGTATAGCTGGGAGGCGGGGGCGTAGGGGTAGTAGGGATAGGGTGGCTGGGTTGTGGACATTGGGGAGGGTATGTGCTGTTAAGTGCTGTGAAATGTGTAAGCCTGATGATTCACAGACATGTACCCTGGGGCAAATAATACATTATATGTTAAGAAAAATTAAAAAAAAAATAATTTGGAGACCAAGTATGAATCCATGAGACAATCACTACATCCCTTCCAACATTGCAGGCTATGATTCCCGTGACAGAGACCAAGGTCTTAGGGGACTGGAGGGAGGTGAGGTGGGACTGAATAAAGAAACTGTCATAAGGAAAGCAAAAGAAAGATGGAAGAAATAAGTGAGAGAGCTTGATTCTATTTTGAGGACCTACCGTTCCATCCCCACCACAGGCCAGAATTCGCAGATTTGGTACTTTCCTATACAACTCAAGCCTGTAGAGGAAAAAGAACATGAAGTAAACAAAAGAGCTCATCACTAGCCATTGTAGAGAGAAAACACAGGGCAAAAAAGGAGGAGGGGATGTCCACTGGAGAAAACGCATAATTATGAGAAAAATAATGTCATTACGGGGATGGATCCCAACAAGGAGATCAGAGGTTGGCAGCAAAAATCATTTTTAAATGGCCGACATTGGAATGGGATTTCAGGGTGTCCCAGAGTTTCATCTCTCATAATCCCTACTAATGTATCAACTCCCATGATTTTCCTAATTAGTTTCGACTTTCTTTTTTTCCCTCATCATACCTCTTCCTCCTTTCTCAAAGAAAATCCTCCTTAATCGGTAGTCAGTAGTCATTATATGTCTCCTCCTTATTTTTTGTCAGCTTTTTCTGGATTTGCTTTTCAAACTTACACTTTCCACTCTTAACCCCGGTAAACCTTTTCCAGAGACAGGGTGGAGGGAAGATGCCCACCGCATTCTCACACCTACAATTCTAGCTCTCTCTCCACTCGTTCACCAACACTCAAACCAAATTTACACACCTTAGCCCAAAGAGGGAAGACTTAGTGATTTCTCTTTATTTAAAATTTGTCTGCTTAAAATTACATCATTTTGCATGTTGAGTCTTGAGAAAACACAATTATAGCACCTCTGCTAAAACATTTCCTTAAGTGAAGCCCTCAATGCCTTTGTTCTAAAAAACATCATTTTCTAAATCAAACATTTTTTTTTTGGAAAAATCTCCTATCTGGCCACATTCTTTAGGATGACCTCTGCCTAAAGTCTAACCAAAATGATAAGAAGAGCATCCAAAAGGGCAAAAGCCAGGGTAGCAGTTTTGCCTTAGTCCATCCAAATACAGAAAAAAATACAGAAGTTTTATAGCGAACTCTAGTGGTGAAGAAGTTCATAGATTAAAATGACAGCAGAAATGAATTTTTATATTTAACGTTTTCCTGAAGGCTTCAAATATATAATTTGTCCATTTCATATAAGAATATTATTTCTCTAGAAATCATTTGAACTGGTTACTCTGCCTCTGCTAATGTTATTTATTTAAAAGTAATTATTATCCCTTAAGTTCTAAAGTTTATCGGATGACATCCAAACTATCTCAATACATGGATTTTAAAAAGGGAATCTGACAGTAGCAGAAACAGTCCTGCTCTTTCCTACCACGTACAGGACCACCAAAGGGAAGATACAGGATACCTGTCACCTACGTCTAAACTTGATTTTCAACACTTCTAACAAGAACAGAATGAAACTTCTGAGAAGTTCAGAAAAAGGGATTGAACAGGAATTAAAACATCTTCCTATCCTGGTGCGGAATCCACAGGCATAATCAATTAATCTGTCTCAATGGACACAGGTGCACACACACCACCTCTCATTCAAATACACGAACATATTCATAAAGGACTATGGCCACTCTCCAAAGATACACTTACAGTCTCACTGATGCACTTCCCCCAAGTTGCACATGCGTAAGTAGAAAAAAGACAAAGCCTTCCTCAGTGCAGACTTGTAAATAATCTACAGTAGCACGCCCATGAGACGCAAACACACTAGAAGTATGTCCTTAGAGTTAGCAACTGTGTAGCTGGTTTGGAAGGGAATTAGCCCAGAGAAGAGTAGGAGGAGAAACATCAGAGGAAGGCTTAAGGGAGGTGACTACAGTTGAGAAAGTCAATGAGGGATGGTCAGAAAGTATTTCACAAGGTAATCTTGATAATGAAGCCCGACTTCACAGCAAAAGTCCTTCTCACTTGCCTAAACCAGTATGGACCCTGGGGGGCTGTTTCCAGACTTACGCATCTTTGGGCCCTTCCTGAGAAAGATCAAACACCTGCCGTGGATTCAGGTACCACATGAACATCTGCAGGACTTTGGTTCCCTGTAAGGAAAAAAAAAAAAAATTTTTTTTAAGACAATAGGAAGAGATTTCCAAGTATTCGCTGCTCATTTAAAAAGTAAAAATAAATGCTGTTCTCTAAAATATCACCTAATTGAGTGCTGTGAATTGTGTACCCCTGAAACAAATAATACATTATATGTTAATAAAAAAATGATAAAAAATAAATAAAATATCACCTAATTATAAACAGGTAAATTATAAACAGTTAAAATCATGGACTTTGGCCATCGATACACAGGTTGAATGTCCAGACGAGGCTTTTGTCCAACCTGTGAAACCCTAGCCAAGTTCTCCAATTTCCGAAGCCCAATGTCCTTTGCTTTAATGTGGAGATAAGAATGCCTCGTTCACAGACTTGTCGCAAGGATTGAATGCAGTCGGGTTTGAGGAACGCACGTCACAGTGCTTAGCGCGCAATTAAGTGCTTACTGAATAGTACCTACTGATTTTCCTATCACGCGACATAAAAATCCCTATAGGCAACTTATTAGTCAGGCCATGTCATTTAACATGAATTTTTACTTCATTGTGAAGATCACTTTTATCTTTGCATAACATGAATGTGGACATGAGCTAAGTATGAATTGATTGAAAGAACTTCTCTTAACTGAAGCCAAGCCTCACAGGCTCCTCACTGTTTCGGGCGGACACAGGTAACTTCCCTAGTTACAGCTTACTTTGACTTTACTTCGACTTTGTTTCAATTTCCATGTCTCTAGGGCAAACAGTTCTCGCGTGGACATTTTCGGAATGTTTTAAGTGATTTACAACCGGCATTTGTAGAACGGATTGCCATGGAAAACACAAGGCAGTTCTAGAGATCGTTTCTTATAACGGTGAACTAAGCAGAGAAGAAATGAACGAAGGATCATTTCATCAAGCAGCATCAAAAGAGCTTTAAAACTGGGTAGGGTGCCCCATTTCGGGTCATTATCAGCCGCAGCAAATAACAGATGATCAGCTGGGCAGTGCTTGTCGCTTGTGATTATAGAATGATAGTCCCTTTATTAGCTATCCTGAGTGCTCTTTCTTAAAACATTCCCAAGTCTGTATACCTACTATGCTGTATCCCAGAGTCATTCTAGGACAGCAGAAAGAGCATTGTTCTTGAGTCAGTAATAACTTGGGTGTTCTCACTAGGTAATCGTGAGCATTTAAAATCCTGCAGAAATCCAGCATATTAAATAGGAGGGCAACATCTCCTTTCCAGGGGGATAATGAGAATTCAATGAATCAGTAATAGTTATGGATCTAACCCAGTATGTGGCACAAAATAGGCCTTTGTAAAGGTTAGTCCCTTTCTTTGTTGATCATTGTTAATCTATTCAGTAAATTACACTTGAGGGCGTGAGGGCTAAAGTGTAGCTTGTAATTAGCCCATTGTTAGGCCGATTGCTACAGGGGCCAATGCAGGTCTTTTGTTCCACATTTCATCCAAACCTATAATTTAAAAGTTCTGCTTTATCATGTGCGCGCTATAAATTTAGGAATAACATTCTATCCTTAATTACTACAACTAATCCTTCAATTTCACCAAATGACATATTTTGCTTCCTATAAAATTCAGACTTAGATCTGGGTACATAATAGTAACTAAATGCTAAGTCCTTCTATCTCCTCCTATACGGTGCCTTGCTATCAAGTCAGTTGGGAATTATCTTGAGACATCTTTGACGCCTAATTGGTAAACCAGAGTCATTTTAGTGACCAGTTCAAAAAAAAAAGAATTTTCCACTGACTTGCTCGAACATCAATCTCCCAGTTTTAAATTCCTAGAGCAATATGAACTGTTAACGTTAATGACTCCTTTCCACTTCCGGCCATGGCAGTGGGCTCGTCTCACTTCCAGCTTCTGTGAGGTCTACAATACCAGGCAATGAGCACCTTTCAAACTAAAATAAAAGGCACTGAGAGGCGGTTTTTCTTAAACTAAAATTTCTCCAAAAGGTTGGAGGGACCACACCATTTTGGTTTTGCTTCTCTTAAGTGTGTGTCCGTGGCGACGCGTAAAGGTCTACGTTTACCCTTTGGAGGAAAGGGAATTCAGGCTGGAAAGTTTTGCTCTGCACCATCTCCAGGAGGCCCAGTCCGCACGGCAGCCTGTTGGAAGAATGCCCCTGGAGCTGGGCAGGGATACCTCCAAATCGCACCCGTCAACCCAATCAGAGGTCACATTCAGGTGTGAGTGTGATAGAATTATTTCTATCTAAAACATGTGCATTAGCAAAACCGGCAAGGGTCTGAAAAGAACTGCATTGTTTTTTTTGTTTGTTTGTTTTTTAAAGATTTTATTTATTTGACAGAGAGAAACACAGCGAGAGAGGGAACACAAGCAGAGGGAATGGTAGCAGGAGAAGCAGGCTTCCTGCTGAGCAGAGAGCCCGATGCAGGGCTCAATCCCAGGACCCCGGGATCTGACCTGGGCCGAAGGCAGATGTCCAACGACTGAGCCACCCAGGCGCCCCAAGAACTGCATTGTTTTAAATCCATCCTGGCGGGTGGAGAAAAGTAAAGGTCCAAACCCACTGAAGTCAGTTCTCTCACCTCTGCTGTGACCTCTAGGATGAGCTACTTTAGGGCTTAGGTAATTTATTCAATAGAATTGAATAGGCTTGCGAAATGCTAATTCACCAGGAAGAGAGTCATTTCTTTCTCACTGAAGGGCTTAAGCCGACTCAGGTTTACACAAGGGCTGTTCGCCAATGAGTCCCAAACAGGCTCCTAGTTGTCACCGGCCACAAGCCAAATCCAAAAGCTGCACTTTTTTTTTTTTTGGAGGCTATTGTCCCAGTTTGTTTCTTCCTGCTCTTTCTCCCTCCCTTGCCCCCTTTCATACACTTGCCTTTCCTCCTCGTTTTCACTCCTTTAAGGGCATGCAAAGAGCTAACCACTCTAGTTAAGCCCTGAGACTACAGAGAGAAAGCACAAGAAACCGCTTTAGAATTCATCAAGATTCAGGAGGAGAGAAAGATACAATGTTTGAAGAACACTGAGCACAGGGTCTTCAACTGCTCTCCTGTTAAGGTCCTATGGCTCGTGAGCAGGAAAGGAGGCTCAGGATCTATGGGCTAGAACTTTCAGCCTTGAAAACCTTGGTCCACCTCAAGTCTAGGCTACTTGGCGTTTTTGGTTTATTTTGTTTTATTCTTGGAAAAAGCTGCAACTTTTCTGCAACAGTATTCTACTTTTCTCTAAATGGAAAAAACAGGTTGTGTGTCGATTCTAACACTCAGGGTTCTCATATACACGGTTGTAGATATGTCACCTCACTGACTATACAGCCTGTGAAGATACTGAGAAATTGGGTATTCCTAGGTCGCTTCTGCATCTAGGGGTTGGGGAACAGTCTGGGAGAGGAGAAAACGACTTCCCAGAAGACAGGCAGATTGTTCTAGAGGGAAATAAACAGGATTCATCGACTCACCTACTAGGCGCCAGACACAGTTGGGAAGAGAGAGATGGACAAAGCAGAGAAGATCCTGCTCTCCACTATTAAACAGAGGAGGTTTTAATATTCATTAAAGAAAACTTGATAATAGCTCGGGGGTATGGAGAATCAATTAAGAATGAATCGGCTCCACCAGCTTATCAGTCTTCATTGAAGCCTTGTAACTCTTGCACAGCCTGAAACATGCTGGCGGGTCACTGGCGGGTTGCTGGCAAGCCTTGGTTTATGTCCCAGAAGAATTATCTAGATCATGGCAAAAGATGCTGGGAAAGTCCCAAGAAAGACAAAAGCTAGTGGGAGGAAGAGATTAAGAAAGAATCATTTCAAACTGCCTTCAAACAACCCCAAAGGAATACCTAGTTTTCTTAAAAAATACCTATTAGGCTCCTACTGTGTGCCCGTGTGTATACTCAGGAAGCCCCTAAAGAGGCGAATCCAAAATAAATGAGTGGGCTGAAGATGATTCACGGTCCGGCGGAGATGCCTACCGAGAAGCCGGAGGAGACCTCTAAGTCCCAAACTGGGGATTAGATGAAGGCACCCTAGATATGATGCCTGGACTGCTTCTTGAAAGACGAGTAAAGTTAACCATCTCTTTACACATGAAGAAGAGAAAGAGGAAGGCACACGATGCGCCGTAGGCACATGACCTTCTGTGCGGACTCTGCGCCGTGAGGCAGGAGAGGTGGGAGACGAACCCGGGTGAGTTATAGGTTAAGCTGCTAAGGAGCTTGGGCTTTGTTTTCTAGAGAATGAGAGAAACTGGAATGTTTTAATCAGGGGAGCCAGACTGACATTTTGATGTATCAGTCGGGCTAGAAACCAAGGAGCTAGACAGCCAGGCAGGCTCTGGACCTATCAAAGGAGGTGGGCCCTTGGGGGAAGTCGAGGCCTCATGAATGGGATTAGTGCCCTTATAAAAGGGACCTCACAGAGCTCCCTCAGCACTTCTGCCATGTGAAGACACAGCAAGAGGACACAGTGAGAGGACAGCCCTCTGGGAACCAGGAAAGGGAACCTTACCAGCTCCCATATCTGCTGGTGCCTTGATGGTGGGCTTCCCGGTCCCCAGAACTGTAAGGAATGAGTTCCTGTTATTAAACCATCTAGTCTCCGGTATTTGGTTAGAGCAGCCCGAATAGAGTCAGACAGCTGCCCCCACACTTCCACCAGTATTATAACCGAGAAAAAGTTCATTGTTTTGCTGATTTATTTCCATCTGTTGAGGCTGGCTTGCCAAGAAAATCTCGAGCGTGGATTCTGACCCGTGCGATCATCTGCTGACCACCCTTCTGCCCCCTTCTTAGCCTATACTAAGCATTCAGAGCCTACAGTTGTATCCGAACATCACGATTCTTGATTTCTCCCCAGGCTGGACATCACAGAATATCACTGAAGTTGTTTGCTCAAGTATTTAGAATGTCTAGGGACTCAAATATTTGAAGTTACTGATTTTTGTCTCCCTCTTCCACATTGGTGACTTGTCCCTGACTGAGGAGGGGCAGCCCTGGGGTGTCGGTACATAGATCCAGCCGTGTGATGGACTGGGTGTGAGCCTGACCGCAAATGGACACCCCCTTCCTCTTGCCATCTACTGAGAAGCCCCTACAAGTCAAATGCAACTTATGCCGCCCCTCCACCCTGGGATTTCACATTCAACAGTGTGAGAAGCCAGGGTCCGGACCCCCAAGTGTCAGGATGGACAAAGCAGAGTCACTCAAGGGGGCAAAACACTTGCTTAACCCCGAACATATAACCTAAGTCCCTGGAAATGAAGTCCGGAGCAGGAGCCTCCAGGAGAGATCCTAGGAAAGCAGGAAACATCGAGAGATGTCAGAAGTGTCTACATAAGATTCAGGGAGAAAGATGCTAATGAGTCAGAGACATCCAAGAAAAAAACTAAGTTCTGAAATTAGAGTGGAGGTTAAGTTATCTAAGGGCAGGGGGCAATTTCTTGAGTCCTCAGGTTTTCAAACACAGTGGAGGGCACTGCGCTGGTGTAAACTTTATCTCCCAGGTATTACATCTTCTTGAGAGGAGGAGAAACTCGAAGTTGACCCTGTGGTCTCTGACTCCAGTTCCTGTTCCCCTCAACACCAGCGTCGCCAAGCTCTAAAACTTCCAAAACACCTACTATCCCCTCCACCTTAAGTGACGGAAACACAGAGACAATTATTGTGAAATAACTGCTTAAAACAAATTATTATTTAAAAAGAACATTGAAGCAGTCTCAAATGTGTTCATTTCAATGTATTCCTGCAAAGTGTAGGAAAATTTCTGCACACCCAAAAAATACTGCGGTTTTAGAAAAGCCATAGGTATTTTTCTCGCCAGAAGATGGCGATAGAGTCTAGTTAGTTACTTAAGAGAAGCCCAAGCAAGTTTAAATAAAAGTCTGAACAACAAACTGAGGGTTTTGGAGGAGAGCACGTGGGGGGTTCGGCGAGCCTGGTGGTGGGTACTGAGGAGGGCACGTATTGCATAGAGCACTGGGTGTGGTGCATGAACAATTAATCTTGTAACACTGAAAAAATAAAATAAACATATTTGGGGAAAAAAAAAGTTTGAAGCCACAGCTTCAAAGAGGGAGTGCTCTCTATGGACAAACAGATAAGCAAAATAAATCAGGCATTAAAAGGCAAAAAACAGGTTTGAACAACAATGGCAGGGAAGTGTTTCTAGTCAGCCCTCGCTAATCAGAGTGTGGTCTTTTGAGTTGCAACAACAGTCACCTGGGAGTCTTCTAGAAAAGCAGAATCTCAGGGCCACCTTCCTAGGGCTCACTTGTCTTGTTTTCAAGGCCATCCCAAGTAATCCATTGATCCTTTATCTCAACAAAGGTTCGGGGTTTGTGGGGGCATGCAAAATTATGGAGGAAACAAGATTCAAGGGAGTCAAAGAGTGAGAAACTTCCACAGTTCACCCTCTGCCTCCCCATCACCCAGAATCTCCCCTCACCTGCAATGTTAAGGGCACCGGACAGCCATGGCACAGGAAAAGGCGGGCCCTAATAGAGGAATTAGATCATCTATGACCACGATCCTTCCCTACTCACTACAACTGGGGACGGAGCGGTCCCTTCCTAAGAATGAAGATGGAGATCAGTTTGAATGATCGCAGTCGTACACGGGTATTTGGATGCCTTTAAAATTTTCTCAACATTTCACACTTTGCTCAGAAGCAATGCTCTTTGTTAGGCCTAGTAAAGAACTCTATTTTATATAGAAATGGAAAGTCATACAATATTCGTTTTGATTTGGTTAGCCATACTTCTGAGAATCCTAGATATTCTAGAAGTAGTCTCGTAAGCCAAAATGCATAAAATAAAAGCATTTAATTAAATGCATTTATAAATTAAATTAAATGCATTTAATTAAATGAATTATTTAAATGAAATCATTTAAGTCTTTTGTCTCTAATACCTGGGCATTTTTTATTTGAATATCTCACGGTCACTTCCAGTACCTCAAACACATCTCAACTGCTTTTCCAGAATAATTCTTTCCTTTCCTGAATTCTCATCAGGAACAAAGCTGCTGTCCAGATAATTTGCTGTAAAGTCCGCATTGCTTATTATACGATTATTTGTTCACTTCTGCAGCCCACATACTAGCAATCACAGGTTGGAAGGGGCAGCCCGGGCCTTCCGGGGCCTGTGTCACAGCAGAACACCAACAGAGCACTTATGCTGCAATTCACGAAACACAGGTTTGTGCCAAGGACTGTGGGAGCTCAGTGGACAGGGTGATTCATTTTGGGAAATGGTTCCAAGCCTTAAAGGATGAACAGGAGCTTGCCACGGAGGAGGAAAGGGCCACTACTCCCCCCACCTTCTCTCTCTGCATAAGTAAGTAGTGTCCGTCTTCAATACTTTCTTCCCACTCCCAAGTCACTGCTCTGAAATTCCAGAGCACTCTCTCGGTGTGATCCACTCAATTTAGAACTCACATAGAGTTAATGTTGCTTGAATTATTCTTCCCATTTGCCCCTTTGGTGTCATTAACAAGATGTCCTTAGGAAACTTACCTAAGCTTTCTTGTTTTCTATTTAGTGAAATAGGAAACACATCAGATAATCTCTGGTATTACTAATTTATACAGAGATCCCAACAAAAATGGGCCCTATCTTAATGGACTGTCTGTTCCTGAAACCTACAAGTTTCTAAGTGCCCTGGTAAAAGGCTTATGATTTAATGGGTGTATCTTCTAGAATGACTCTCATGGTAAAATACATTGGGAATTAGCATGTGATACTCAAGTGGTCAAAGTCATGGAGTCCATTACATCAGCTTTGCTCTATTCCATGGTCTCCGAATACACCTCCAACCCTCATTTGGCTCTAGGGAGACCAGATCTGGGGGGTGACTCTGGTTCAGGGCACACTGAACCCCACTCCCAAAAACCCCCTGCAGTGACAGTCTCAGGATCACAATCATTACAATATGAAGCTCATCACTCACCAACTTAAAAAAGCAGGATGCTGAAAATAGATTTTTCGCTTACGGCACATTTCTATTCCCTGTTCTCTTCAATGTTAAAGATTTTTAGCACAGCAAGTTACCAAGAATTTTAAAGTAAAGAAAGAAATGGGAAAAAAAATATTTTCTTTAAATCACCAGCTCTCCTAAGAGAAGCTTGATTGTAATTAATCCATTCTGGAAAAATGCCTGGTATCCTTCGTAGGAAGAACATCAATCCTAATTATATGACTCCCCTCCTTACATGGAGTTAACTAGACAGTTTCAAATCTGTCATTGTTAAGTGTGAAACTTCAAGGAATCTCACCTCAAAATGTAAAATGTGCACTTAGTGAACAGAGAAAATATTTTATTATTTATTCTCACAGGAAGATAGAGAAGAATTAGAGCCAAACAAGAGTACTGATACAAAGCCGGAGTAGGAAGGGAAGTGTATAAGGAGACAAAGACCTAGATTCTAGAACAAATTCTGTCCTTTAAAGAGCTGTGTCACTTCAGGTATGTCATTACACGTAAGTGTTCTCAGGCTATTACTTTCTCCTCAAATGAGGTCATGATTAATTATGCTACAAGACTTGGGCATGGACCAAATGAAACCTTTAGAAGGTGGTATTTTTGATAGCATTGGTGGCGTTTTTTAATGATCATTGGGAATGGTGAGTCATTGTTCTCGCTTGGCTCTGAGCACACGGACGAAAGTCGTCTGATCTAACTTAGAAGAGGAAGCCGTAAGAAGAAGTCTATAAAGAGCTTCCTAACAAAGAGTTAAGAAACTGTGAAACATATTAACCAAGAGATTTTGGACTGACCTTTTTTGAAAATCTGTAAGGAAAATGTCAGCTTTTTTGGAGTGCCGCTGGTATAGCCTTACTTGGGAGCTATGGGATAAATCATAGGACCTCCAGGTTTTGCCTAGCCCTGCGGTGTATAAGGCTCTGCCTACATCAATAACCTTGTCCCTGAGAAACTGGTTTTCTTCCAATGCATGGGGTTCTAGGTGGTGCTATTTTAATTGGTGTTGGAAACTGTTTGCAAGAAAGCACTGAGGCTTCCAAGTTACACTCATGAAAAATGACTCACCTGGTTGCCTCCACTCTTGGGGTTCACAAACACAAGCAATGGTTTCATGAGAGGAGAAGAGATAGGTTTTATCACAAAAGGACGGCCTTTGTTTTCCTGCTAAAGGAAGAAAGCAACACTATTGAACATTCATTCATGACTTAGGCAGCCCAAAAGCAACGGGAGAAAATACCATTACCCCACCACTGCTAACCCTTTATCCCCACAAATAAAAAGGCTACATCTTGTGTCACAGGGCTTATTATTGAAAAGATAGTCCATATAAAGTTTAGAAGAAAGGCTCTCAAGCGATGATTTGCCTTTGAGAATGAGCCGTATTTGTTTATTCTACTCTGCATGCTCTGAGCATTCTAGAAATGTGAGTTCTTTGTCTTCATCTTTGGGATCCTGCTTCCACGGATGAGTCCCAATGCTCTGATCCTGAGGTCACAGGAGGTTATGCATGTACACGTTTTCCAGAAATTGAGAGGAATTCCAGTGTGTGGTTAGAGTGAGTGCAGTGAAGGAGGGACGGGGAGGCTGACAATTTAGGAGGAAAAGGAGCTTGGGCCAGATCCCCTCAGACAGAGCGGCTAAGGGTGAGGAGGAGGGAGCCCCTCACCGGGACGGAGACCCGAGACACTTACTTCTGTCCCTCTTTTACTGGCTTTTCTTTTAAAGCTGGTCCTCTTCTTCTTCCGATTGGAAGCCTTTAGCGAGTTCTGTAGGGAAAGAAGGCGACAGCTGAGACCAGAGGCGGGCAGCGCCCGAGCGTGCCATGCAGACCCATGGAGGAGACGAGGGCAGCGCATGCTGGTCCACGGCATGCTTCTCATGCTTTGACACTTCCAAGCCACTGTTCATGGGTAAGCCACAGACAGAAACCAGTCGAGTGCTTCAGAGGGAGCGACCGACTCCCCACCACACGGAGAGGCAGCGAGTTAGAACCCTGGAGGCTCTCATGGACTCACATAACAACACAAGTTATACCTGCCAACCCTCCCAGTAAAAATGGAAGAATCCCAAATTCTCTGAGGGGCTCCAGTCTCCCGCCCAACCAGGTCCGTCTCCCGCCCAACCAAGTTCAAGTTCATCTCCTGCAATGGAGATCACCTATGTGGAAATGTAAAAAAGGAGGCCATTTTTCATGTTTTTCTTTTTTTTTTTTTTCTGTTTACTTTTTTCGGTAATGACCTTTCTAGTTATAGTCATAAGGTGACTCGACCCCTGGGGAAGATTATGATCCAACTATGATCCTAAAACCTGAGGGCTAGGTTTTAAAATGCAGAGATAAGACTCACCTTAAGTTATATTAGTAGAGTGGCGATCACTGTTCTTTCTCTAAAGACCTATTGGTTTGAAAAGCCTTCCTTCCCCCAGGAGCCTTGATTTGTTCTTCTCATAGACAAGCCTCCAACTTGCGGAATCCAGTGACCCCAAATTTACTTTCCCTGTTTTTCTATTTCTAGGCATTTTATGGACCCTTGATCGATACTAATAAGCAATATTACTGTGATTACTTCAACTGACCATTTACTCTTAGTATGTGATACAGAAGCTTTGAGAAGAACCTCTCAGGGGACAGTCACAACTCACTGGCTTAATTAGTGGAGAGTCAATAATTAATTAGATTGCCATCTTCACAAAGGCGAGATGTTACTATCACATCATAGATGTTTAACAAAATGTTGAAAGCCTGAAACACAGAAGGCTTAACTTAAAAGTTTATATGAGCATATACACACGCATTGCTTGAGCAGATAAAGATTTTCAAGCATCTTCGAGAAATTTAGATATCTGCTCTTTGAGGTTCCTGGGTATTTTCTTCATACCACATTCAAAATAAACCTTAGTCTCCAGTACATATATTAAAACATTCAAATTAGCAAAATTGAAACTATTTCACTTTTGCGTTTACTTTCAGTTGGACCATAAAAACGTACATTGCTCTGTAGCTGGTGTTCATCAAGGATGAAGGAAACTTTCTTGAACCATCCTCTGTCCCAAAGCTTTCTTCTTCCATCCGTTTAAAAGAGTTTTTATGTTCTGAGTGTTACCAGGAGAGAGAGAGACCCAGAAGCTCATGGGTGTTCGAGACCCCAGGTTATTTCTTACCATTCACTGTAGATTACACCTCTCCTACAAAAAAGATCCCCAAGTTTCTGAATTCCTCTTTAAATGGATCTATTACCATGTTCCACTTCGGGGTAACTTTTGCATTATTAAATTATTTCCTACGTATTAACTACTTTGTTTAAAAGGGAAGAAAAACTACCTGGAAATCGTAAACACTTAATCAGCCGAATGTCCCAAGAAGAATGCTAGAAACTCTTAGGGTGGCAATTAATGATACCGAGGGGTTTTCAACCCATCACTGCAGGTTGGCCTCACCCAGAGTTCTTTTAACGACGCGGATCCGTGGACGCCCAAATAGTCTTTGTTAGGAGTGAGCCTCAGGCAAAGAGGCTTTGTAAAAGCTCCCCCGGCAATTCTAGTGTGTAGCCAGAGTTGAGAATCTCTGAAGTCAGCGGGAAAAGTGAGGAGACAGACATACTGCACCGAAGCATCATTTCAATGGGATAAGGAGCAGGAGCTGTGGAATCGGACATGGAGGATGCTAATTCTGGGTCTTCCAGTTACAAGATCTGTGTCCTTGGCCAAGCCAGGCAAGCTTTTGAAATAACAGTGTCTTAACTTTAACATCAAGGTGATAATACCTACCTCACAGGACAGTTGTGAAGTTAAAAGAGAAAAGGTATGTGAAACAGTTAGCTTGGTCTCGGCCCGTGACAAGCGCTTCCGTAAATGTTGGTTGCCTCCTTCGCGGCTATGTATCCCCAGCACCGAGCACCAACACCTGGCCCCCAGTATGTACTCAAATCATTGTTGAAACGAGTCAGTATTATAATTCACAACACTTACTGAGTCCTTCCTGGTTTCAGAAAGGATCTTTCAGAAGTGAATGCTTGTCTCCTAACTTCTCTGTTGTTTTAGTTCATTTATTGCCAAGAGCAACGCGGGGAGCCAAGTGCTTTCAGGAACACACGACAGTTTCTGGCAGGACTCAATAACTAAGCTCTAAGAGATAAATCTAATGGATCAGGGTAAGATCGTTCCCGAAACTTGCCTGATCCCAGAAATCACAGCTCTTCAGGCCGATTCTGCTGCTCAGGCATGTTTGGGAAACAGAGTTAGAGAAACACATCCAAAAAGGCTTGAGGTCTGAAAACAGAGCAGGTAAGGATCTCAACTCTGATAGGGAGCAGACACGCAAAATGGCCTTTTCCACACAGACGGAGCAAATACAAGGCTTCTGAGCCTCATGGAGCTGAATGCACGTGAAGTCTTCCTCACCTCACAGAACAAGAAGGGGGCCCAGATGAAGCACAGGGGTTGACTTACAGTCCCTGGAGGCTTCTGTGTGAGCTCGGAGAAAGCTTACATCCCTATGGACAAATAGCAAAAGATAAGCAGTATGGGATTTCACAGAACACCTCCAAATTCCCAGGGCTTCCTTCTGTTCATGTGTAAATATGTATCTCGGTCTCAACAGAGAACTTCTCTCAGAGGTGTCATCAGCCAATGGGGACAGATGGATGTGGAAGCAGAGCTGGGCTGTGTTCCACTGACTAGAAGGCCAGTCAGCCAGTCTGGCTGATCCAAGATACTGCTCACCCTGCCTGGGTCAGTCTTGTTGTGAGCGTTACAACAGCCTGCTTTCCAAGAACGTAAAAATTATTCCAAGAAGTTATTTTGTCGACTTGCTGTGGTATCAATCATTATTACCATTAAAAATACACGTGCTGTCTTCTACAACAGAGACGTTCCTGTCATCAGGGGTAGCTAACTCAGTCATCCAGAGGGTTCGCTTGGCAAGTTGAACACCAGCCCCCAACAGTAAAATGTACCCTCGTGTGGATTTTTGCATTTTTCAGACTCTAAGAGCATCTGCCCCCCGAACATTCTGTGCCCACTGTTGTGTTCAAATTCTAAGAGTAGATAAGGCCTTTTGTTTTTTTGTTTTGTTTTGTTTTGTGTTTGGACCAGGTATTGGGACAGTACTTCTTTACTACAGAAATAATCTGACCAACAAAGTCTCTATCATAGTCATGACCCCTTCCTGGGCTGTTGAAAAAAAAATGCCTATTGGGTAAATCATTCAACTGGGAATAAAACTTAACTATTTCTTAATAGTCTTCAGGGCTTTCCCCAGGTTATGGGATCACAAAGGACTGGTTATAACCACAGCTCGAAAGAGAAGATATCTCAAACTTCATCATCCCAAATGAACCCTTCTCCCATCGTATACCAGAAAAAACACTGATGGGTGGTAGAAGAGGCATGGACTTCATCTTACTAGCGAGTGTTCTCATGCATCCCTGCTCTAGCTGCACCACTGCGACAAAAGCAGTCCTGAGGATAGGCAAGCAGAGAAATAAAGCACTTCCAAAAGATAAGGACAGGGTCTCTTCCATTTCTCAGGCATATCTGGTTAAATCACAGCAAGTATGGTCTAACCTTTAGAATTGACCAAAGGAAATGGCTGGAGCGATTCTGAGAGATACGGCTGATCCTAGCTATTACATGGCCTGGGTCTCCAGCATTGTCACATTATCCAGTCGTAAGGAATAAGGACTAACATGGAGAGAACCCATACGGGCCAGGAAGGAGTTGATTGCAGCATTTTTTATAAGTAGACCATTAGAGACAATACAAATCTCCACCAGGAGGGAGTTGGCTAAAGAAATTGTAATATATTTGTAGTACAGAATATATATAGCAGTTAAAAGAGTTAAATCTGGATGTATTCATATAAACTTTTCCCCCGATATTTTTTTTAAACTAGGAAAGGCAAGTTTTAAAGTATTATGTCCAGAATGATGTCATTTATTAAAAACACACACTGCTAGTCCCTATAACTTGACCCCACAAAAATTCACGGATCATCGGTCTTTCTCCATCACTCCAAGCACTCACACTAGTATTTCAACATCTTTAACTTGTTTATACAGTCAAAATATTATCCTCTAACACTTTCAGTCCAGAGGAGAAACACTGACATCTGCAACATTAAAATATAACTTTGCCTTTAAATATATGAACAGATTTGTGCTTGATTCTTAAAATTGGGTTCTCTTTTAATTCTGGACTGTCATCTAAATTCCATCACCTTTTATTTTCTAGGTCGCTCCAAATAATTTGGTGATGAAACCCAGCAAATCATCCAGACCAGCTCTCGTTCTCCTCACCATCCAAGCTTCACACAGCTGGTCCCAGAAACATGATCTACTCAGAACCGGCCATCTTTTAACAGATGCGGAAAATATATGACTTAATTCCACCTCTTTAAATCTGCTTTTCCTTACCAGTATACTCTCAAGTAGATTTCTTTCTCTCTCTCGAGTAACTTTTTAGACACAAGCATCACAAATAAAGCTGATTTTATTTGGTGATCCACCTTAACTGTGGTTCTCAGAATGTTCTAGAAACTCGTGTTGTCCTTCCTCATCTGTCTTCCCAGTGAGGCCCCTCACATCCTTCTAGACCAAGCATAAAAAGCATTTTCTGTTTAGCCTACAGAGTTCTCCACAATCAAAATCATGCAGTTTCTCCATGTTTCTCCCCATTCCTACATCTAGGGTCACACTTACCACTCAGTACCTTAGCTGTGTTGGCCTCTCACAGATTATGGCTGGTTCACCCGACCTCTGGGGCATCCTCTCACCACCCTGTGTAGATCTGTCCTAAAAGATGCACACTGACGACCAAGGCAAACCCTCCAGATATGCAAAGACCACTCTTTTTTATTAAGGATTTACATGTGGCTGAATTCCTTTTCCAGAATCCAAAACTCCCTGCCCAGAGATTTAGTTTGTTGTATCAATTTTCTCACCTAGGGAGGATACTCTTTGTGGACATCAGATGAACATCTGTTTCCTCTGTGGACCTCCCACTGCATGTAATGGCATCTGTGAATGGAGTTAAATGTCTACTTAACTTAACTTCATTCAGTTAAGAATATCTTCTTGTTTTTAAGGTGTGTCCTCCCATATAGAAATATACAGAAAAAATATAAATAAATTCTACAGGTTGGAAAAATATTTTTTCTGCTGTTCTCCATCTAATTTCCAAATTCTTTTTTTAGCATTTCTCAATGTCTCCAGTGAATTCTTTAATCTCACTGCTTCCACGCCATACTAAGAGCTTGCCACCCACACTGTACAAACTAGAGTTCTGATGGTCCTCAATGACCTAGAGCCAAATGCCAAGACTCTTCTCAATCTTTGTTATTTTTTAATGCCTACAGAATTTAACATTGACGACTGCCCTATTTTTCTTTCCATTTTTCATAATGAAACTCTGTGCTACAATAGGTCTCTCTTTGTTCTGCAGGATTCTCTTCCTCCTTTCACTTTCTGGTTGTGAATGCTCACCGTGTCTTCTTCAGTTCTTCAGTTCAGTGAATGAATAGCTCTTAACTCTCTGCCACGGGATAAGGATCGTGCTAGTGATCACACGATCCCACTACTGTGTGAAATCCGGCAGTCATAGTGGCATCTTAAGGTGCACTTGAGAACACACCAAACACCAGCCTGTGGTCCCTACTCTGCCTCTTTCCCGAAGAGAATCCTTCTCTTCCTTTCTTCTCTCCGTGTAACACAGATGGCCCAGGGAGCAATAACTTCTGTTACTGGTTTTCATCTGTTGATGTAGAACTTCATTTGCTACCCTGTACTCAACAAGGAAAATCCCAAGAGCTAACATTTGAGTTTTACAGGGAACTAGGTGCTATTCTGTGTGCTCTATTTTTACTTTTTAGCTCATCAGTCTTCATGAAAACCCAATAATTGGATACTAATATTATTTACACTTTGCAGATGAGAAGTTGAAGAGTTTAAATTCTTTGAGATTATACGAGTCATTAAACAGCAGAGCAAGTTTATGAATGTAAGCAGTCTGGCTCATAAGCTAGAACTCTTTACCACTGGTTGTCCCCCAGGCTCATCCTACACTGGCTTTCAAATGGAATTTAGCTAGTTGATTAAATTATTTCTTTGGGGTACCCATAGGACGGACTACAAAATTTTTAAAGATATGTGACTAAGCAAGGCTTACTACAGTAAGGCAGTGAGGCAGAGGACATATCATCAAGAGCTTTGTTTCCAGAATCAGAATCCCTAGATTCAAATGTCACCTCAACTATGTAATAACTATGTGGCCCCAGGTAATTTATTTAACTTCAATTCTCACTTTCCTCGGCTACAACGTGGGAAGAGGACCTGCCTCAGAGGGTACTTGATGGTAAAATGAGATACTCAATGTAAAATACTTAAAATATTTTCTAATACATATACAAGCGTTCAGTATGTGTTAGTTTTTCTGATTCCTATTATTACATTTTTCTGAATCGTAGAAGGACAATAAAAAGGTGTGTGATGAAAACAATCTGGACTTTAGCATCCAGACTGTGAACTTTAATACCATCCGCCATTAAAAGTAACCAAGATTCCTCAGAGAAATGGCTGCTTCCAGGTACAGGCAGGAAATGCCTAAGATGATCCTGGAACATGGCATGATTCCTGAAACCAAGGAAGGCAACAAAACCCTCATGGCTCATGAAAAATGGAGACAAGAGCCATCTGGAAAGGGTCTAACTGGTCAAAGATAAAACAATATGAATATAAAAAAAATGATGCCAATAGATTGAAATATCATATATTTTCTATATCACATGAGGTAATAATGAGTATCACATGAGTTGATAATTCGTAATGATACTCTCTGAAAACCACCACCACCACCCTTAGCCAACTAATAACGTTGCTAGGGTACCAACGTATTATTCTGAAAATTTACAAATAAAAGTAAATACTCAAGCATCTATCATGTATTAGTTTTATTTTTTAGTTCTCTTATTACCAGCAGGAAAATAAAGAAGAGTAAAAATTGGAAAAGCCACCTCTTGATAACCCCGAATATAATAGATTTAGGTAATAATCTTCAATGGATAAAATGGTGAAAGGCATCTGATGGACAACTTTATGATAGATGGGGGAGAAGCATGGCTCCCAAACTCACTGATGGGCCTTAGAACTAAGGGTGAACCATCTGATACCTGTTCCTTTGAAAGTGACATCACAGAAATGCACCATCACCCATGCAGTGTGAACTAGTCTCACAGCCTCAGGAGTATAATTTTGGACACAGCAGCCTTGTTCATGCCTTTCTCCTGCTTGCTATTTCCTCTCTTCTCCATCGATCTAAATCCCGCCCACCTTTAAAGAGGTAGAATAAAACTCACCTCTTTCCTGAGACTCTCCCTGATCTTTCCTTAAGAAAACCACACCGTTCTTCAGGGCAAGGATCATGCATTACATCACGGTGCTTAGAAACTTTCTTAATACCATCAGGGTTTTCAATGAAAATGGGTTGATTTAACTGAATATTTAATATAAAACTCTTAAAGAGATTACTGAATATTAGGGGTTGGGGAACCAAAGAAGCAAAAAGGTTAGAGATTTGAACTTAACAGTAAATTGGAAATTGGTACCTGAATTTCAGATGTAGTACTATCCTTGCTATCACCTCGGGACACTCGTTTAACAGCTTGAAGATGTAAGATGAAAAAGCTAGACTTCCCATTTTTAAATATATAGATAGTGCACTTGCCTCTGGAAGAGATTTCCCAAGGGCTTTTGTGGACTGTAACTAGGAAAGAGTATCACTAAATGTTACTCATCAACAGAAGCTGAACTTTATGTGAAAACACACAAAGCAAAACAATGTCCTTAATCCACTAGTTTTTTAAACAAAACTGAGTCAGTGAGAATAAACTGCATGATGATTCTGAAGACTGTATAAAGTAGGACTGCCTTATTTTTTTTAAAGATATTACACTCAGCAGAATATCCTAAGGTAGCTGCATCCCTAGGAAAGACATCATCTCCCACGCCCCCCAACATTACAAGTCTGCCATCTCATAACTTGGAGCTCATGGTCTAAGATGTACGGTACGAAGGTAGAAATTCTATCAAAGATTATGACCATGTTGAGAAAATGCTAAGGTTTCCCAGAACATCGCAGAGATGCTCTAGGACAGAATGTACAAGAATTTAATACAGAATGAGATTAGGTATTAAGAGGATAAAGTCTACTTTGCCTTAAGGAAAGAGTGTTGCTCTCTGAGCAGGTCTTGTGTATTTAGGAAGGTCATGACCCCCAGTCTGCTGTTCAGGTTGGAAGTGGTGGGAACCCAACAATGAAGCCTGCACAGTTTGCCCCCACATTCAGTCCCTGGGGATGCCCAGGCTGGAAGAGAAGAGAGTTGTGTAAGGATTAGCCGCACCCACCACTAGCATTTAATGAACTCAAGAGAACACCCAAAGAGAGTACCATTGGCACATGAATGGGAAGGAACCATTCCGGCTGTGGAACGTGGATTTCTTCAGGAAAGGGAGGCTGGTTCCATGAGAGAGCCCAACTGCGCTACAGTGATGGGCTAAACGGAATGAACCGGGGAAGCTAAGCATGGGGCCATGGGGATGAGTGAGCAGAGATTTTTGGAACCCCAGAAAGAGTCAGGTCAAGAAAAGCAAGAAGCAGCAGTGCCTTTTTCTCTGCACTGGCCCAGGAGCAGCAGGGGCCCAGAAGTTACCTGAGGTTTCTTCACCTTAATGATCCAGGTGGGCGGGACAATAACAGCAGCATGAGCCCCCAGGGAGCAGGGTTCCTCAATGTGATGCAGCATGAAGCAGGTCACCTTATTGTGAAACTGAGGAGAAAAATAGGCCAATAAACGACCCTGGGCCAAAGGCACCGCTAAAGCAAGAAGGAACGAGGGCGTGAGCACACAGGCACCCCCCAGCCACCCAGCCTTGCAGACGCTGAAGACACATGCTTCTTAGCACCACCCAAATAGCCCCGGAACAGCGAGACCAGACTTGGAACTCATTCCGCTGTACAAACTGATAAATCAATCTCATAGGTCAAGGTCAGCTCAGATTTTATAAGCTCTCTATAGGATATTTATATAACGAGGTCTCAGAGGGTCCTATTAATCCTAACCCTGGATATAATTTCGTTGCCCTTGGCTTGCACCTGTCGCATACTGGATGTGGGATAATGCTGGGGAGGCAACGAAGGTTCTCCCACATGACTCTCTTTTTTCTAATCATAGGTGTAAATCCACCCCAGGTCGTCCTTCTCATTTAGGAAACCCAGGAAAGAAGCAAGAGGTCTCTTCTAGAGAGTTCTTAATCCAAGAGGTAACAAAGAGAGTGCCTCTTCTGGATTTGCCTGGGGTTGCGAAAGAATACAATGACCCTAACTACACTTGGTAAGTCTTTTTATTTTTATACACTTGGTAAGTCCAAAAGGCTTCCTGTTTTTAAAAGGAAGAAAGTAAATGTAGACTGATGATCATAATGAATCTTGTAACACTGAAAAAATAAAATAAAAGTATTTGACGAAAAAAAAATAACACCAAGGATTAGTGGTTTAACTCTGGACCAATGGACTGAGTGACCATCAACTTTTGTGTGAAAAGTGTTGACGATGTGTGGTAACAATTTTTTTTTCCCAATAAGCAAAATCCTCAATATATAATAATTGTGGGCCTTAAAGTTTTAATCAGTGATTTTTAAAAACTTTAACATCAGTTTCTACTGTACTATACTCAATGGAACCACACTTTGTCATCTTAACAGGAACAATTTTAAGAATGAAAGGGAGCACTGCTAATAATTATGTTGGAACAACAAACATAAATTAGGACTGTCTCAGGAAACCTGGCAAACATGGCCACCCCCATTATGTCCCAGAGGGAATGTGTCTTCATTTCTGCCTACCCTCACGTGATCCTGTAGCAAATTACTAATTAAGTATGGATGCAAAATAACTTAGTAATTTCCCCTATGACTAGTTATTTGTGATCTGCAAACATTGATATACTAGAAAATATTTGAATACCTTCTTCAAAAATTGATTTTCTTTTAGCAATTCAAATAAATCCCTAGATGGACGCCCACTGCATTTCTAAAATGGTCAAGACCTCCAAGATGACCTACTTCAACTCTCAATTTACACCTGAGTAATCACTAATCTAAACAGACTGAGAGCTATGTCCAAAAGTGCCTAATGTTTTTTTACAAGGTGGACTCAGAGTCTAAACTCCAAAAAACCAGCTCTTGAACCCAGTTTTTTTTTTTTTTTTCCCTGCTGCAGAAAGTGCCTGTAGACAGCACTTGTTTGACATCAGATATCCTAGAAGGGATTACCTGTAGGGTTAAAATATATCACTGATGTAATTTGTCTTAAAATGTTTTGTATCTTGGGGCACCCTAGGGGCTCAGTCATTAAGCATCTGCCTTCGGCTCAGGTTATGAGCCCAGCATCCTGGGATCGAGCCCCACATCGGGCTCCCTGCTCACCAAGAGGCCTGCTTCTCCCTCTCCCACTCCCCACTGCCTGTGTTCCTTCTCTTGCTGTGTCTCTCTCTGTCAAATAAATAAATAAAATCTTTAAAAAAAAATGTTTTGTATCTTTACTTCTTGCAAAATCACCTACAGCATGATTCAATTGGACTATGAATTCGTGACAAGAGGGACTCGGGTCCCAAATTAATTGGCCCTGGATGAGCCACCTCGCCACAGCCGGGTAGCCACAGGGGTGGAGCGAGTGCAGTCTACATGAGCTCAAACTACCGGTGGGGCTCTCCCACAGGTGCGGCCTCAACAGACCAACACCACAGGCACTGTCGGGGACAACTGGGACCGCAATTAGCTGCCTTCTCTCCCGGTGCACATACTGCTCTGACGGTATAGTTTCATTGAAGGACCAGGACGACCTAACCTTTGGGAGCACGTTCTTGAACAGAAGCACAAGGATTATTTGTGTAAAAAAAGAACTGAAAGGAGATGGTGGTGCCCTACCCAGCGACGGTAGGTTCTCCTGATACTTGGGGGCCTAGGGAAATTATGCTAGGGAGATTGGGTCCAACTTTGCAAAATTGCAAAAATGCAAGAATTCTGACCCACAAAAATGTCCGTTTTCTGTGTTTCCGCTAAATGCATCTGCTCCGGCCCTGTGGGCTCGTTTGGCTAGTTAGATCTGATGTATGTGGAGGGCTGAAGTCTTCCTACAAATCCTTAACTTACCTGGAACAGCACAGCCCTTTCTTTTCAGGCTGTCTGTGCAATGAGTAGATTCTATGTCCCAATTATATTGTCATTCAACAGAGTAGGTGAACTGAGGATTTAGAACAGGGGTCCACAAACTTTTTCTATAAAAGGCCCACATAGTAACTAGTTTAGCTTTGCGGGGGCGGGCATCCTTTCCCTGCTGCAACTACTCAACTCTGCTGTTATAATACGAGAGAAGCCATAGACGATATATAAACGGAAGGGCATGGCTGTGTCCCCACAAATGTTATTTATAAGAATAGGCAGCAGTCAGAGTTGGTCTACGGGCCACGGTCTGCCCACCCATGAGTTAGCACTGTCTGGTTAAAAAAGAACAGGTACATAAGCAAACAAGAAAAAGAACCATCTGGTTGGAACAGAGTTGTTAAAAAATGGACAAAGGATAGATAAAAGGGGGGGGAAAAAAGGATGGATAAAAGAGGAAAACAGGGAAACTACCATTGGATCCGAATGAATATATATGCTCAAATGTAAAAAAGGGTTACATTTCGATGAGCATACACCAGCTATAACAATATCCAAGCCTAAAGAAGGGTACAAGACCACTCCTTACCCCAACACTTCCTAAGAAAGTCACCCACATCAAAAACAGAGGACCCAATATGGCTGGGTTCAGGCGTTAGAGGGATTATCTAATGTTGCAACTTCCAACCATAGATGAATTATCGACAAACTAAGGTAGCAGAAGAGATACAGTCTATGGGGTGAGAAGTCTTTGATTCTAGACCTGGGGTTAGAACAAGGGGAAGATTTCCAGTCTCTGATCCTAGGCTTCAGTGTATATAAATGAAGGAGTTAAGTGACCTCTATAGTTTCTTCCAGGTCATATGGACTATAGTTCTATAATCTTTCTTCCTTCAAGGATCCTATGTGAGAGAAATAATAAATAAATTAGAATAACCTTCCACGTATAGATAGTAACTCAAGCAATGACGTAAGTCTGCTGTGATAAAACATAAGCCCATTTTGTTTCATTTTGTCCCCAAACTTACCGCCTGCTTGCACCAGGAACAGCTGATGGCCACAATCTCTTTACTGTGGAAGGAGAATTTTTGCTGGAAGCCCTGGGATGTTAGGACAAGAGACAGAGAATTTAAAACCACTTCAATCACAGCACACATTTGCCTTCCTGAAGTCTAATGAAGTGAGTAAAGCCGAAAGTGGCCCTACAACTCAAGGTGACCCCAGGGGACTGCAAATGCCACATTCAGCACTTATATCCACCACCTCTGCCATCCAAGAAGTTCCCACTCCTGAATCACCTGGAGTGTGACAGGAGGTACCAACATTTGCTGTGCCACTAACTACTCAAAGTCAGCCACAAAAAGAGTTGTTTCTTTTCCCCAAATGTGGTTCAGATAGGTTTTTATTATAAGCGAAGGAAAAGCCACTATTGGGTCACGTGGTTCTTTGTAATGACAGCCATCCATCTCAGAGGGTCTGCACCACGTTGACATCTGAGAACCCACAAAGAGAGACATTAAGTATCAGAGCTAGGACCTAGATGTCAAGGTCTGGGAAGAGTCCAAAGGTGTCGTAGGAAATTCAAACACTTTCACCATCCCCTTGGGACTCCAAACAAGCAGCTTTCAATTTTCATTCTTCACTAGCAAGCAGCAATGAGATTAATGGAATAGCAGACACAATTTTCTCAAATGAATAAACAGAATTACTTTTCCATCAAGAACAGAAGAGATGCTTTTAGGCAGCTGCTGTCCTTAAATAATTACCAGAGAGAAAGAGAAGCAGGCAGTAATGCTCCAAGAATTTTGTTTAGCCTTCTCCAAAGATCATCCATTTCTATCTGTCTGTGACATCTGAACCCAAATAAACTAATGCAAGACAATAACCCCCAAAAGTTGAAATAGGGATTTTAGAAAGTGATCAAAAGAAAACAGAAAGATTCAATGGGCAGGGAACCTACTGAGGTGCTGGCTGAAAAAGTCTTGCTTTAATGTGTACAGATCATTTTAAGGAAAAAAAATCAATTTACACATTGTTATAAAAATTCCCAGTGGCACTTTTTTGCAGTGCCCTGAACTCCTACCAATCTGTAGCATTAAACTAAGAAGCGCTTCATCCACTTTGATCCTCTTCCTTCTGTTGGGTCCCTAAACCACATTCATGTTCTCCACCTGTTTCTCTCTTCTCCTGCATGTGAAAAAGACCAGGACCACTTTCAGCCCTCTGGGCTCTGTGATTCCTCCTGGAATCCTTCTCTTTTGTCCCAAACTCAAATCTCACTTCCAGAAACATGACTTAATATAAGACTCCCCAGGATTTTGAAACACTTCTCCATCAATACCCCTTTCTTGGCAACTGAAGTGCTGACAATCATCCCGAGTGCAGAGGAGTCAAGGCAGCAGGCTGGAGACCACTCTCCTTACAAGGCCTGCTTATAAGGACGACCCTCGGCTGGCATCCAGAAACTTGGATTTTAAGAGGGTTCCCCAATTCCCCCAAACAGTTAAGAGCAGCTCACTGCAACTAAAATGTTGATACAAATAATGTGGTTTATGCTGAACACCTGCTTTCCTTTTGAGAGTCTGGGATTTAGGAATGCGTCGTGCAGAAGGCGCTTATGTAACCAGCCCCCCATAAAAACTCTGGGCACTGAGCCTCTAATGAGAATGGTAGACAGTATTTCACACGTGCTGTCACCCCTCGTATCACAGGAATTAAGCCCATCCTGTGTGGATCTGTTAGGAGAGGACTTTCAGAAGGTTGCACCCGGTTTTCTCCAGACTTTGCTCCATGTGCCCATCCCTTTGCTGATTTTGCTGTTAGCCTTTCATGGTAATAGATCCCAGCTGCAATACTTACAGAGCCCTAGGAGGAATCCTAGCGAATCTCCAAAACAGGGGATCTTGGGGACCCTAACAGGCTCACCTTTCCCCAAACAATGCCTCCTTCTGTCAATGATACTGTCATTTTCTACAGAAAGGACGCACTGTTTGTAAAACACACTTGACCTGAATGATTGGGATGAGTGTGCACTTCATTCGTGGCTGTGTGGCCAGCAAAGACCCACACCTCAGCCAGCACTGCGAGGGGGAACTGCCCGATGGCAACGACTCACAGAGAGGACACAAAGTCAGGGCGCCCCAGGGTTAGGTAGGCAGGTCCTTTCAACTCAGTGCAATACAATCTGATTCAATAGGGGTCAGTGGTATACGAAGGCACCGAGTCCGAAGGAAAGAATTCACACGGGAGATGTCTGCCGAGTTTGCCATCATCTCTCAGGCCACTCTTGACGGACGGGGTGAAAGAGAGATGGAGAGAACTTCTCTTTCGAGGCACAGCAACAATCTGTGGCTGTGTGAAGAAGGAAGCGGTAGCCAAGAGCAAGTATACCAAAGCTGGGGCCGTGTCTGTGCAGGGACCCCCGAGGCCGGCACTGGCGGCACAACCAGGTCTCCCCAGCCCACTCCTCCCAGCCCGCAGCCAGCAGGCTCCACTGATGGGTCACTTCACATCGGGACGTCTGCTCCATTTGCTAACTTATCCTCCCGGGAGAGTCTGTTTCCCCCTGTGTTGTCCATTCTCTCCAGGGCACAGCCACCAGGGACGATGCCACGGCTGACGTATCAGTGTCTATCTCAAAATACCCAAAGAACTACTTTCGATATTACAGAATCAACTATCCATGCTGGCATTTAGAGTCATCCATAATCTTCCCAACTTTTGGATATCAATCTCTCACCCCTCACTATTGTAAATTCTTATGTTTAGTCGGATGGATTTAATTATATTCCCAACATGCTCTATTCATTTCCATGTTTTTGCCCATTTTTTTCTGTTATCCTCAAGCCATCATCTAGAATGCCTGCCACTTTTTCACATACAGCATCTGACTTTTATTTCCACTGTGAAAATCCAAGTCTTCTAAGAGCACCTCAATTCACTGCGATGCTCTGGCTAAATCATAAGCCTCCCCACTTGGTCCTCCCCTTAGCATTAATGAACAACTGCCCTAAGTTGCTAGTTATTTTATGTGCACATGAATTATCTCTCCAATGGAATTATGAGCTCTTGGAGAGGTCCTTGTAATCTTTCCTTCCTTCCTTCCTCCCTCCCTCCCTCCCTTCCTTTCATGTAGGCTCCGTGCCTACAATGGAGCCCAACACACAGCTCAAACTCATGACCCTGAGATCGAGACCTAAGCTGATATCACGAATTGGACGCTTAACTGCCTGAGCCACCGAGGCACCCTGTAATATGTCTTAATAAGTCTCTACAATTCAGCATAGTTTTTGGAAACTCACAGGCCTGGTACATTTTCTAATTGAACAAGAAAGTCACTGTTACCACATCGTGATCCAGTCATAAATTTTATGTTATCCAGACCTTAAAAACTGAACCCAAACCACCTGAAAATATGCCCCTTACTGAATCTTCCTCCAACCCCTATAGACATGGCAAGCATAGCGGGATGCTGATTTTCATTTTCTAGGTCTGTGACCTTGACATGCGGCATGGCTAACAACCAGGATGGTAGAGTTGGTGATGTCACAGCAGTAGCCACAACTAGAAGTGTGAATGTTGCTGGGTCAGATGTACTGGTGAACAGAGTCTTAAATGCTGTCACACAGCCACTATTCCATCATTTCATGCAGCAGGTGATGGCAGACCAAATAGAAGGTGATGGAGAGATCCCAAAGCTGGGAATAGTTCTTGGATCTTCTAATTATTGGCCTGGTGATCTGAGTCACATCACTTAACCCTTCCAATGTCTCCCTTCACCTGAAAATGAGACTAAAAATGCAAACTTCTCCTATACCACAAAATAGTTTTAAGTATCAAATGAGGGAGTGTACTGGAGAGATCTTTATAAGCCAATAAATATAAATGAAGGAATACTTTTATTGCTAAGTTCCATCAACAGGAACCTGTTCCACCGCCTTGCCAATGAAGCCCTCCAGCGACGAACAGGACCAGGGACACTCTGATGGTACAGAGTGTGAGTATTAGCCCCGTCTCTCTACTCAATATTGGCCTTCTGGCTTCAGGGAGAAACAGACCCCATCCCCTGTCGTCCCAATGGCCAGACTGATCGCAGACACAAACAACGAGGCCATCTACAACTAGGGCTCTGGGCACCGTGCTCATACTGAATTGTGGTGGGCCCCTTGGAAACGAGGTCTGTGCTTTGTTTTGGAGGCTAGCCTGGCAGAATCACAGCAGCCATGGCTTCGGGGTTATTGTCTAACACAGAGACATAAATAGAACCACATCAAAGTCTTCATGAGCCCAGTTCCCACAGACCACCTGCAATGGGGAGATTTTGGCCAGGATCTCAGCACAGCAAAAAGAGCCAGATTCCTAATTACCCATTTTTAAATGCTGGCCCAAATCTAATATTATGGTACTGACAGATGCCCTTACTGAATTTCAGCTGACTCTGATTTTTAAGGTCTATTTTGTTCACCACTTTCAAAGAGTAAAATAGGAATGTGAGGTCAGATGCTTTGGATCTGACTTGAGAATTATAAATGCCATGAACCCTGAGAGATAAGGTCATTTTTTTTTTTATTGAGTTTTTTAATGAAATTGAGTCCTTGGAATTAAGTTTAAACAACAGTTATTCTGAGCAGCTAAAACTTTGCTGTATCTTTTTCTTTTGCAATCTGGGGCATATACCAAATGGCCCTTAGTTCTATAGACTTGGCTTAAACCAGAAAAAAAAAGGAGGGGGGGGTGCTTTACTTGAAACAAACAAATGATTTTACTGTTTATGTACTTAACTGAGGTTTGGATAAGGGAATCTCCTGACCACCGCCTGATTCTTTATTTGACTTCATCTTACCCAACAGATTTGTTGATAGTGCCCTTGCCTTGCCTTGCCTTCAAAACTTTAAACAATAAAAACAAAATAAACCTCCGCATATCCACTCCCATGTTCAAGATTCACAAAGTATTGCAAAAGGCAAACCCGAGGGAATCATAAGACTAAGTCAGTATTTATCTCCAGAGAGCTTGAAGTATTTTTGCTTAAGTACTTTCTATAATTTTTGAAAAAAAAATATATATATTTACACATTGTATATTTGATATCTAAAGTGTTCATCAGATGCAAGTTCATTATTTCTAGAAAAATAAAGATGAAATTTTAAAATAAAACTATTATACCACTCTTATAAGCTTGTGCAATGGAATATAAATACCACAGTGACTTAATACAATGAAAAAGGAAATGTTTCCAATCAGGGCAGAACCTCACTAAAGATCTCAAACTGGTCATGTTGTTTCAGTGCAAATGCTTTTAACCAGCTTAGGCTCACAAACAACTATGACATTTGAGCACCACCAGCTGAAGCTGATAAATAACTAAGACCTTTGAGTGACCCCAGAGTAGACCTACACCACCTAACTGAAAACATCCTTTTAGCCAATAAAAAATGGTACTTGTTTGACCTTTGAGTGACCGAGGCACGGACCCACACCAATCTAATCTAACCAATTTAAAACCTTCCACCCGCCCCCACTAATAAAAAGTGACAACTGTTTTGACCAACTACTGAGAGACTCATGGACTAATTCTGCCCTATCCAGAGTACAACCTCTACTCTTTAATTAAAAAAACCACCATAAACCAATCCCTTTCCTAGTACATACAAGTTGTTGACTTTTCCCCTCAACAATTGGTCCAGTCTTCCATGATATGTGTACCCTTGTGTGACAATGTAACTCAGTAGATATTAGGCTATTTTTATAATATGGCTTTTTCCTTGATCTTCTCACAGGAAAAATTCAGTAGCACTAATACATGCACCTTTATGGCTAGTGCAGCTTTAGAAGAGCCAAGATATGGAAGCAACCTAAGTGTCCATTGATGGATGGATAAAGATGTATGCGCATACATACACAGTCAGAAAAAAGAACTCAGCCATAAAAAAGAATATGGACTATTACTCAGCCGTAAAAAAAAGTTGTCATGGAGATAACACGGATGGACCTAGAGGGTATTATGCTTAAGTCAGAGAATGAAAAATACTGTATCATCTCACTTTCTGGGGAATCTAAAAAACAAAACAAATGAACAAACAAAAACCAGAAACAGACCCACAAATACAGAGAACTGGTGGTTGCCAAAGGACAGGGGTGTGGGTGGATGGGCAAAACAGGTAAAAGAGAGTGGGAGGTACAGGTTTCCAGTTAGGGAATAAATAAGTCACAGGAATAGAAGGTATAGCACAGGGAATATAGTCCATGATTTGTCATAGCGTTGTATGGTAACAGATGGAAGCCATACTTGTGATCGTAGCATACAGACTTGTCAAATCACTATGTTGTGCATCTGAAACTAATACAACACTGTGTCAACTATACTTCAATAGCAAGAAAATATCAAAAAATGGCAGAATTAACATTCTAGTTTATGCAACATCAGAGTTTATTTACTCATAAAAAAATCCAATTTACCTGAACTTCCTAAATTTCCTATACTGGTTTTGCTAGTCTTAAGCTAAAATTTGTATGAATACTCAAGATTTTCAAAATCCACTCCAAAATTTAGATCGCATATAAATCTATGCGATCTAAAATTAATTATAATAAATGATGTCTTTATAAATGGAATGGTAGGAAGTGATGTTTTTATAACATCTGACAGTGCTGCAAATTATGAATCTAGGGTGGCTTTATTAGAATGATCTTCGAAAAATCTTAAATTCTTGTCTCTTGGGTTTAATTATAATACACTTTACAGCATTAATTAAAGGCTCTGAAAATTTATCAACGCCTTTATTGTCCATAATATGCTCTTGCTCCAGGATAATTGCTGACTTACACACACAGATTGACACTTTATTATTTTTCAATAAAACGTTCTGTGTCCTTCCATTCTAATGCTGCTGATAATTACAATGCATTAATCAGAGCTAGTCAGTCTTTTTATCCTCATAGTTGCTGCTTTTTCCATTAATTTATCTGAAGGCCCTTGCTATAAACTACAGATCATAAACTGAGGAAGCAAAATTTGAGGCACAGTCATCTTAGTAAAGATAACACTGCTACCATGAACTTGTCAGACTGTATGGAGAGTCTAAGACATGATTTCCAGAACTTAATTATTTCAGAGACAGATGACTTCATTGAAGCAGATGGGCTGCAACCCAGGACCTTGCTATTAAGGTATGATTAGGATTAGGCCCCTAACAATGGCTAATGATTTACATTTTAATTGACATGTTAACTACTTTTAACTGTGATATTTATACTTCATATTTTTATGACTATCCAGATTCGAGGACAAAAGTGTTTTATACAGATACTTACTGTTATACTCAATATGGCCCAAACTGCATATAAAATATTAACTGCTGGGTCTGTATCTTTGTCCTGGAACACCAGGGAAGTTCCTTCTATGAAAGTATTTTCCTAATGAAACAACCAGCTACAATTATGATAATGATCATCCATGAAAATTAACTTCATCCGATTGTCCCATAATTGATACCTACCCATAAAATTACAATACTGATAATATTCACCAAGCTGGTTGTTTTGTTTAAAAACAACTTATCCCTGGGTGGCTCAGTTGGTTAAGCAACTGCCTTCGGCTCAGGTCATGATCCTGGAGTCCCAGGATCGAGTCCCGCATTGGGCTCCCCCCTCAACGGGGAGTCCGCTTCTCTCCCTGACCTCCTCCCCTCTCATGCTCGCTCTCTCTTTCTCTCTCTCAAATAAATAAATAAAATCTTTAAAAAATAAATAAATAAAAACAACTTCTCCCAAAGATAGGATGGATGTTACCACAGTCACCAAAACCAAATCATTGCAGCTTTTCAGAGAAGCCATAGGATCTATAATCTTGTTGACAGTATGACATTCCAGGAGGTAATTGGCTGTACTTTTACCCTTGACTAATTGAGGAAAATGCTCTTCTGCTGGCAGAACTAACTACACTTTCTTTCGGTGCAAAGTTGGGCTATTTTGCTACAGCAGTCCCCATACAGCTGAGAAAGAGATAAAATTTGCCAAAATTACCTTAGATTTCGCCCCACTGATTTCATGGATTTATGTTAAAGTAATAGCACCATATAATATCCTTTTAGAGAAAGAAAGGATTCTGTTGTCTAGAAATAGTTTTGACTTCATTTTAAGGGTTTAATAGCCAAC
This sequence comes from Procyon lotor, assembly GCA_028646535.1. Taxonomy (NCBI): domain Eukaryota; kingdom Metazoa; phylum Chordata; class Mammalia; order Carnivora; family Procyonidae; genus Procyon; species Procyon lotor. The sequence continues at coordinate 11,636,186 of CM053614.1, read as the reverse complement.
TGATGGATTTTCCAGCTATACCTAACAGAGCCACTATTTCTGTGAGATTTTGACTGTCTCTTCCTCTATCATAGCAATTCTGGCATTTCTACTCAACTTAGTGAGGATTGTTTTTTTGTGCAAGTTTTCAAACACCATCTAATGTTACATTACCCTTCCTGGTAGTATTTCGAATGACCTAATAACCTTTCACATCAACATGTGCAGCCAGAGTGGTATATAGGCACCAAAAAAGAACAGACTGCACCTCAGAAGATCTGGCTGCAGGACATAACCAGTATGTACCAGCTGGAATGGGAAAGTATATATGGGACTGCATCCTGGGGGTTCAGAATAAAAGGGGGCAGGACTTCAAGTTGGATAAAGGAGTCTCTCAGTGTGGGAGCACTCCTTTACAATAGTGCATTTAGCACATTATCAGGAAGCCCAGAAGACGATGCTAACACTCAATGGCACTCTGAAAACCTGAATAAAGAAGGTTCATGCTAAGTGAAGTAGAAATTCTAGAATTGCTGTGATAGGAGAAGGGATGAAGTGTCACAGAACTAGGCATGATAGAGTTGCTATATTACGTACAGCTGGAAAATCCATCAGTTGACTCTGTTCTGCAAGAGGATGCAAAGGATACTCCCCTTACAAAAGCAATGAAAAACTGGTAAGGGGGGCGCCTGGGTGGCTCAGTCGTTAAGCGTCTGCCTTCGGCCCAGGTCAGATCCCAGCGTCCTGGGATCGAGCCCCGCATCGGGCTCTCTGCTCTACAGGAAGCCTGCTTCTCCCGCTACCATTCCCTCTGCTTGTGTTCCCTCTCTCGCTGTGTTTCTCTCTGTCAAATAAATAAAGTCTTAAAAAAAAAAAAAAACTGGTAAGAAGGACACCATCATGGTTGAGAAGCTCTCCTCTGTAGGCTAGGTCTGATGGTAGGAAACGCCTTACAGAATGAGCATTCTGACAGCAACTGGGATTACAGAATCCCAAAATAATGAGGAGCATAGGGCAGCACTTAATCACTGAAGCAAGGTGGGTACAATTACTGCAAGATTGAAGTTGTAGCCAAGGGGGCTTGACCTACAGAGCTTATCAAACGGTTAATACAGCACGCCCTCCCTAGAGGCAAGATGGATTTTTCAGATAAAATGGGTATTGCTCAATCCATACAATGACAAGAAATTAAGAATGGAGAATCAAATATGAGGACAAATGCTCCCACAAAGAACCATAATCTTTTGTCTCATTTCTGGACTTAGGCCAGTTTTCAAAGATAAAACTCACTGATTAGAGAGAGCAAGTCCATAGAAAAATCCTGCAACATCATAGCAAGGGTCTATAGCACCATTTCCTCAGCTTCTAACTAAAAGGATCTACAGACATTTACTTGGGTAGTTGTACACTGGGGAGGCAGAAATGTTCAAATACTCTAAAGACCACTGGACAAGAGTCCAAGTTGATATGCATACCCCAGGACCTGGCTGGGTAGGAAGCAACATCTTGGTATACTGTTAGAGTAGGGATGTAGGAGATCCAGTTAAAAAAAATAAAATCCTGGACCAGGACTGGTTCACAGAGAGTCTACTGGCTCCACAAATCCATCAGGATTAATTTCCCTGATCCTTAATTGTGTAACTGGAGTGAACATATCTGGTATATTTGGCAGAACTCCCATTATTGATTTCTTGGCATGTTGTGCAAGAGCTGGCATAGGGAGGAAGCCCAGGAGAAACCGTAACCACCCTCCCAGGCATATCTAAATTAAAACCAATGTCACATTCTCAAAAGAAACGGGTACCAGGTGATATTAGGTGATTAATTTTTAAGTCGTGACAGTGGCATTGTGGTGATGTTTTTAAAAATCATTACCCCTTTATATGCCATCCTTAACAACTACAAGAAGCCATGGTGGTGGTCTCCAAAATATCCCCATTTAATTCACAAGCTGAGCTCCTACAAAACCAGACATTATACTGGAGAATAATGCCGAATTGCCACAAATTCGACCGGGTGTATCTAAATTCAGGGATCTTCTGACCTTGAGTGGATGACATAGGGCCACTGATTTGGCAAATGAATTATTTTCCATCCCTTTCTGAAAAGAGAATCAACAACTGTGTACCTTCCCTTGGCAGAGTTAATAGGGCTTTGACTCTTCTGAATCCCATCCCAGTGTGGTGCAAAGGGACCTGAACCATATGAACATTCTGCAGAAAACCACTTGGTTTACTATATCAATGACATGGTGTCTGAATGGATAGCAAGAAATAGCAAGAATGTTGACAGTCTTAATAAGATAGAAGGTGTGGAGATAAGCACGGTGAAAAAACAGAGGTCCCACATAGCAGTGAAGCTTCTACGGTATAGTGGTCGAGGGCATGCAAGAATGTCCTGTCCAATCTAAAGGAAAGATCACTGAATTCCACAGTCTGGCTACCAGCAACAAAGCACAGCACTGTCTAGGGCTCTTTGGGTTCTGGAGTCAGCATACTCTGCACTGAGGAATACTGTCCTGATCCACGTACTGGATGACATTGAATGCCTCCAGCTTAGAGAGAAGCCCAGAGAAAAAACAGCTCTGCCCCCACGCCCAGTCTGCCAAAGTACCCGCTATCACTTGGGCCATACAACCAAGATAATTCCATGCTACCAGAGATACTGGGGAAGGAGAAAAGATGCCCTGTGGGGTTTATGGCAAGCACCATTGGGAGAACCACAACATAGATTGCATTCTGAAACAAGGCTGTGTCATCTGCAGGAGAGAACCACATATCTTTCAACGAACTGCTCCTAGGCTACTCTGCTCTGCGGGAAGAATACCTGAGGACAAATCACCAGCAGGTCACGACCTGGGTTCTGTCAGATCACTAAGCCATAAAGTTGGGTGGGCCCAGCTGCAACCCATTTTTAACTGGGACCATCTGGGACTTGGCATGAGCAGTTTCAAAGACCACAAGAAAGATGTCTGAGTACGTAACTCAGACTCCCCATATCATCCACTCTTACATGTAGTGCCAGGCCTCTCATTTGACTCACAGCTATGGAGAAATGGAGGTCCCCAGTGATCATCTGACAGAGGAGGAAAAAGCTGACATTGGTTTACAGAAGGGTCAAGTTGGCCTATGAGTCCAGGTCAAAGGCAGACTACTGCTTCACTAAAGCCTACTCAGGAATGGCCCAGAGAAATGTAAATAGGAAGAAATCTTCCCAATGAACATAACTTCAAGTAGGGCAGCTGGTCACCCACTTTGTGTGGAAGGACAGGTAGCCTGATACATGAGTCTATAATGACTTACAGAGCACGGTGAATGGCTTGGCTAGTTGATCGAAGGCTTGGAAGGACACAGGGAGGTATGGGGAACAGGCACATGGATGAACATGCGAGAGCTGGAGATCTTAATAAGATAGGAGGTGGGGAGATAAGCACTATGAAAAAACAGAGGTCCCACACATCAGTGAAGCTTCTAAGGTTTAGAAGTGAGAGTAAGAGGCAAGGAGTATAAGGTGAGAGTAAGTACAAGGAGCGAAGATCATTGTGTTACATATTAATGTCCACCAGCGAGAACTCACTTTATAAGAACTAAAAACTTGGGCATAATAACGTGGACTCCACACTGTCATGCCCCATCCATGGCACAGTGGACTCCTGTGGCATTGCCATGATCGCAGTGGTGAATGTTGTTTGGGTCCAACAGCAAGAGATTTCACTCATCAAACTGAGCTAGGTCCTGCCCCTGCTGAATGTCTAACCTGCCAGCCCGATACCAAGGCTGAACACCGAGTATGACACCATCCTTCAAGGGGAAGAACCAGCTACTTGATGGTAAATTGATCACACTGAATCCTTTCCACTGTGGAAGGGGCAGCAACTGATCTTGACTGGAATCAACACACACTGTGAGCGTGGGCTTACTTTTCCCTGCTGCTGGGTTTTGGTTGGCACCACTCTGAAAAGGCTTAGAGAGTATGTGACCTACCAACACAGGGTCCTGCATAACACTGTGTCAGACTGGAGAAACTACTTTACAACAATTGAGGTGCAGAAGTGAGCATGCAGCCATGAAATATACCAGTCCTATCACATCCCACACCATCCAGGAGTTGCAGGCCTAACAGAGAGATGGAATGGCTTTTGAAGGCGTTAATAGAATCTAGCTTTCAGAGGATACCCTATGAGAACCCTCCTCCAGGCTCAGCATGCTCACGAAATCCATGATCATTTCATGGCGCTGTCATTTCCAGGATAAAATATGTGGATGCAGAACCCAAGGACTAGGAGTAGGAGCAGCCCTGTCTTACCATCACTCCCATTGGCCCACTTGGGGAATTTGTGGTTCCCAGTCCCAGAACTCTGAGCTCTGAGGGTCTGAATCCCAACTAGGGAACATCTCCACCACGGCTCATCACGGGAGGCCTTTGAACCTTAAACTATCACTGTACCCAGCTACTTTGGGATCTTTGTGTCAAGAGAGTAGCAGGCACAGGAAGGAGTCATCATCTTGGCAGAAGTAATTGCTCCTGATCGTTAAGTGGAGGTCTAGTTGTTATTCAGCAAGGCGGGCAAGGAGAATCTACCTGGCACCCGGATCACCCACCCAGATCACCCACACCCTTTGTGTAGGTCAGCTCCTCCCTTTGCACCATCCCAGTGCCTTCCTAGTGAAGGCACTTCTGGAGAAAGAGCAACCGGGAGGACAGTGATCAGAGCACCACATGAGCTGTAACTACCAAGACACTGACCATGCCAAAGACCAGGGAGAGGTGGCCACAGAAAAATGCTTCTATAGAACTGAGTGAGAACTGAGTGACTCCACCCCTGGGGACCGAAATGCACTGCTTCTGAGCCCTCAGCCCTTGTTCCCTTTTTCTTTTTTCAAACCACTTTATTGAGGTAGGATTGACATCCAAAAAGCTGTACATATTTAATGTGTACAACTCGATGAGCTTGGAGATCAGTATATACTTATGAAGCCATCATTATAATCTATGCCATAAACACGTCCATCACCTCCAAGCGTTCCCTCTTGTCCTCATTAGTTGTTTCGTGATAAGAACACTTAATATCTACCCTCTAGAAACATTTTAAATCTATGAAACAGTGCCGTTTACTATAGGCACTGTGTTGGATAGATCTCAAGGTTTTGTTCATCCTGCACAACTTTGTACCCTTTGACTCTTTCTTCCCTATTTCCCCTTCCTTGGATGAATCTGAAGGGCATTATGGTCAGTGGAATAAGCCAGACTCAGAAAAACAAATACTATATGATACCACTAATATGAGGAATCAAAAACAGTCAAAAGCATAGAAGCAGAGAGCAGAATATTGATTGCCCTCGTCTCCTTTCTTGATACTCAGCCAAGGACAGAAAGAAAAGCCAGGCTCCCAGCAGCTATGTTGGCAGGGGCTTATTGGAGAGGTTTAATTTCTTCGCCTTGGTTGTGTTACCCACTCTACACCTCCTCCCTGATCCTCTTGAGGTTAAAGGCAAAAGATTCCACTGCTGGAGCAAACGCACAGGCAAATAATCAAACCTGCCTAATCAGTGCAGAGATCCTCACTCTTGAATTTCCATTTCTTACTCTAAAGGGTCTCTTGACAGCTGACCCCAGGGTACACACATTTTCAGATTAGTAGGGAATGGTGTTTTATGGGGGTAAAGAAACATCTCCCATACTCCCCAGTCAGTATTCGCCAGTATTTTTATTTTACCTCCATTATTTCTCTCTCATCCCTTTCACTGTTCATAGAATATCTCAACCACACTTCATGGAATGTTTTTAAGCATTTTACTCTTTTTGCAATAAAAAAAACTGCTATTGAATATATTTCCTTTAAATGTACATATTTTAAATATCTTACCCTAAGTTCATTTTAAATTAGTTGTTAATAATATTCTTTATACTAAAGAGTAGTTCTGACATTTTCCCATTGAATTAATGCCACATCCCTTAATTTGCTTAAGCTATATATGATAGTATATGTGATTTACAGATAAATAATTCAAAATGATGTAGCATGTTTGGTTAGGGAACTGGAAGGTATCAAAAATGTAGACCAAAGTTTAGCTATGTATTATTGTATTAAAAACTGATTTCAAGATTTGGTGTTTCAAAGTCTCAAATTCTGAGTTTCAAAAAGCTAGCTCATTTATTTTTAGGACTTTCATATGTATTTCTAAATGAAGAAATAAAAGATAAGGGCTCAAATTATGATTTAAGCATATTTTCACAATTACCATACTGCTGGGCTTGGAGGCTTGGTTCCTTCAAAAATGAAAGGTAAAATTAGCCAGAATCCTGAGTGTATTTTTTTCTCTGCATATTGATTTTTTAAAGTACTATGGAGGGGTGCCTGAGTGGCTCAGTTGGTTAAGCGGCTGCCTTTGGCTTGGGTCATGATTTCAGGGCCCTAGGATCGAGCCCCGCACCAGGTTCTCTGCTCGGAGAAGAGCCTCCTTCTCTCTCTCTCCTCCTGCCTGCCCCTCTGCTTACTTGTGCTTTTTCTCTATCTCTCTGTCAAATAAATAAATAAAATCTTTTTAAAAAACAATAAATAAAGTACTATGGATAACTCAATGTTGAGTGAATTTTGATTGAATGAATGTGTAGATGTGGGGAAGATCACTAAGAGACAAGTTTGCGGGATAAGTATACGTCCTTCCTTTAATCACTGACTGAATACAGGTTTACACTAAACAGTATGTGCGAGATCAATCCCACTGCCTCTCCAGATCCCCTATCTTTCTTTATCCCACATCTCATTATAAAAAGTTGACTTTCATGGGTTGCGTCAACAGTGTCCCCTTGTGCTCTCGTTTCTACTAGATTTGGCCACTGGAGGTACTGAAGATAAGAGGACTTGGGGCTAAGAGGATTTACTCCCCCCCGCTGGTAGGTCACCTGGACTGGCTAAATCTTGTGACTAAAAGCTAACCCCCTGTGGAGGGGTTCTCTCCATGTCCTCACCTCTTCAGACTTGACTTGACCGTGGCCCCTGCTGAGTTCTTCACTATCCCTTGTAGTTCCTCCACACTCTGCTCACACATTTAAAATATTCTGTCAAGCACTCATCAAATACATGATTTAAGTTTGAGTACGTTACCTCTTTTCTGCCTAAACCCTAACTCTTATGTAATACAAGACGATGAATGAAATCAATGTGAAATTATGTTCATAAACATGGCAGCCTGTGGTAGTCAGCAAATGTTAAAGCAACTGAGCAACTGAATCATGAGCTCTCTCATCTGATTTCTATCAAGTGCCACACACGCTCAGCCAAACACATACTCAAGGCTCAAGAGAAAATCAGTCCAAATATTTACTTTATCCTGACTTTTAAAAGGAGAAATTGAAACCACAACATCTTTAACTATAAACACTCCCAACAACCCCAAAAGTTTGCAAACCACTAGTTGGAAAAAAAAGTTTTGCTAAGTGAAGTGATCATCTTTAGCCCCACCCCAATGGGTAAATTAGGAATCATGTATATGGGACGTGTGTGTATGTGTGTGTCGGAGGGTGTGTGATGGTTTAGAATCCCTGAATATGTAAGAGTGTACAACCCTACTGATGAAAATTAAGCATAGCAGCAAAGTTTGAAATGAATTTGCAACCACTTAATCTATAAAATGCAAATAGAGCCGTGAGCTTTCCTTTAATCCAGAGTATAAGCCAGGATCCAAAGAAGGATTATTTACTGTCCAGCAAGAGACACAGGTCTAAGACCATTCCAACCCATAACTGCTTGAGTCTCTGAGAAGCCGTGAGCAGCTGGATTATATACCGGGGATGGATATAGGAATACATTTTTATGGGAACATTATGTGAAAAGTTGGGATCACTGACTTCTCAGCTGAGAGTTAAGATGTGTAGAGAGATGTGAGCACTCCAAGATTGCTGCCTGAGAACAGGGGAACCGAAGGAGACAGGGTCACAACAAGAATCCAGTGCTCCCCCATCTGGTTGACCATGCCAACAGAAGACAAAGCCAGAAAAGGGAGCACAATGTGACACTAGGGCATACCTGTCACAAAATATGTTTATTGATTTTCTTTTAATAAAATTCCTCCAAGTCTACTGTGGCTTAAATGTTATTGGGACGCGGGGGTGCCAGCTACTAGGCTATCCAGTAAAGATGTGTTTGCAAGGCCAAGAGCTTGTTCGTCCAGATCCTTCTACCCTTCCCATCTCTAGCCTCAAAGCTGGCTGTGCCTAAATACCTGTTTCTTCTAACACACACACACACACACACACACACACACACACACACACACACACAGGAAAGATGAAGATAGTTTACAATCTACTAAGGAAGAGAAAGTCCACAAACCCCAAGGCAACACCAGAAAGAGTAGGGTAGATGAACCCAATGAAGGAAGGCCACATAAGAGTAGAGGGCTGACTTCCTTCTCCCTGACCATGTAAAATGCTAGTAATAATTATTGCACTCTCCCTTCCTCTTCCTCCTCATCTTCCTTTTACTTCCCTCCCCTTTCAACCTATTTCATCTGTCCTCTTTACAGGCTAGAAAGGAACCAACTTTGGTCACTGTGAAGTGAGGAGATAATACCAGTTATAACGGAAGGCCATACCCTCAAAGGAGAGATAGGTAGCCTTCCGAAGAAAAACTTGGTAACGGGTGCTAGTATACGGTATTTTCTTTCCAGCACCAGTCACAACAGCAAAAATCATGAAACCTTTCCCAAATCTCACTCATCTTCAACACTCCTATCTCAGATAGCCAATATTTCCTTGCATCCCTCTCCTGTCAAAAATGCTACGCAGGTCAGCTCATCCCAGTGCTTGATCCAAAAACGTCATATGAATAAATAAATGAGGAATTAACTTAAGAGGAATATATTCTTCCAAATTGCCTTGCTTAACCCAATCAAAACTTCCCTTTACTGAGCCCTGCTTACTATTGATTTAAAAAAAAAATCTTTGTAGTGTGATTCACCACCAGTTTGATCTTCCCAGAGGGTCCTTATATTCCTAAAGTAGATCTTTGTACGGTGAAAAAAGCCATACCCCAAATCCGTTGGCATCAATAACATGTAGGATCTGAGGAGTTTCACAGCTTGTGGCCCGAGGACCCACCCTTTCCCTCACCTTCCTGTTCCCAGTGACCCCGCACCCCAAGAGGCCTTTCACCACACTGAGAGAGAGAGTAGACACAATCAGCCACAAAGTGAGGGAGCCACCTCTTTCCAGGAGCGGGACAGTGTCCTAAGAGAGCAACACATTTCATGCTTCTGTGTTGTCCTTCCTCTGTTGCGTTCTGCTCCACCACAATAATGCGTCAGCAGAAGCAGAGTGGCTCTCTCCGACAACCCACAGATTTGCTGCTGCTGAGCAAGGAGTGTGACAGGCCAGGAGCCCTCAGGAGGGGGTTTTAGCAAAATAAGATGCGTTATTTTCTTAACCATCCACGATGAAATTCACTGTAACAACATACTATTGCTCTTAAAACGTGCTTGTACCTGGAAAAGACCCCTGCCTCTGGCAGTGAGTTCTACAACTAAAACACCTCCTGAGGAAGGGACCTGGAAATATAAGGCCTTTCAGAAAGGAGGAGACGTACTGAGCCCTGGATTCGGGTGAGAGGACTCGTCTACCTCAGGTGCTTGCGAAGGCCTGGGCAGCCTCCCTCGAAGGCCGTGGGGTGCCGGGCCCCTTACCTTACCACACTGCTTACATTTTCCCTCCTGCCGACGCCGGTGTACCCAGTGATGACGCACAAAGTTCTGTGGGAAAACAAAATTAAATGAGTATGTTTCCATTTGCCAACCCCATGACTGTTCTTTTTTTCAAATGTTTTAAGCATATTGATTTCCTTAAGCCATAATCTTAGCCCCTATTAGCACAAAACCAAATATGTGTGTGTGTGTGATTTGTTTAACTATAAACATGAATCCACTTGGAAAACTGAAACCACCCCCGTGCCCAGTGATCTTTCGTATTTGTAGAAGCCATTCATCGTGTCCTCCCTCCACGTCTTCCTCATGGCCACCCTGCAATGCCATTATTACTCCACTTCTTTCCTAGTAGGATACAGAAGTGAGAGGTCACTGAAATCCCCTCCGAGAAGTAAAAAGGTGAGGGAGATAAGATGAAGCAGCAATATCCGTTTTTAAAAACAAGTATGTATTTAGTGCCTTATATATGCTGGGCACCAAACATCCGCATTAGAAAGAACTTACAAAAATTAAGTTCTCAGAAAGAAACAGGTCCCCTCACTCAGGACATACAGGAGGAGAATTTTTCACTAGTGAAAGTGAAGGAAGGAAAAGTTGAAGGAGACAACAGGAGCATGAGATGTGGGCCCATCGTGATGCTCATGCAATGACATTGTGTTTAAACTGTCCTCGGGTTCTAGAAACTTGAGCCACCTTCAAAGTCCATTCTCATCTTGGGCCGTAGGAAACAGAGAACTTCCTTTTCCTCCCAAATAGACAATCGCTCCTCGGACAGGGAGTTAAGGAGTCCCACTGCCACTGCTCTCAGGATATATTATAGGAGGGAAAGTTGGCCCAATGGCACAAATAAACTTATATACAACTCATCCTTCTTAGACCAATATGCATAAAATATTTTTTTCCCTCTGCCCTTTTCTGAGAAAACACATTCTACCTGACACTAACATATTAAAAGGCCCTTTAATATATAGCCAGTCATTTAGCAAATACCCACCAGATGCCCACTACCTGCCAGGCCCCATTGCAGGTATATAGGAAATAGATCAGTGTTGGAGAAAAAAATGTTCTATCGACACATGAGATTCAGAGTGACAAAAATGCCTCTAACAAACATGAGCATTATCTAAAATGCCACCATTTCTCTTTATAATGTCAGATCAGTTCAAGTCAAAACTAAACAAAGATCCTAGAGGAATAATGGTCTTTTAGCTATAATAAGACATAAAGAAGCATAACAGTCCCACTAATTAGTCTAAATTTTGTCTTGCTTTTCCCACTGAGGCAGTTTAATAAAACAAGGAAACGATTCTTATATTGTTCTCAGAGAGAAGCTAATAACAATATTTTTGAGTACTCACTGTGTGTCAGGCACTTTTAAAGAGTGCTTTTAACTGTAATAATTATTTTCATTTTCATGAGAATTTTTATGAGTAGAGGTGCTATTCAGTTGGTATGTACCAGAAAAATCCCATGAGTCATTAAAGTACTGAAATATTTCTATACTGGTTGATAAATTAGTTTAGATCCCCTACCCTCCTCCTGGCTCCTTCCTAACTGCCACTGTACCCCACCTCACCCCACCCCCTCAACACTGGAAATCACTTCTCTTTTTTTAAAAGATTTTTATTTATTTATTTGACAGAGAGAGAGAGATCACAAGTAGGCAGGGAGGCAGGTAGAGAGAGAGGGGGAAGCAGGCTCCCTGCTGAGCAGAGAGCCGATGCGGGGCTCGATCCCAGGACCCCGAGATCATGACCTGAGCCAAAGGCAGAGGCTTAGCCCACTGAGCCACCCAGGTGCCCCTGGAAATCATTTCTACTCCCTCATTATTAAGCCACTAGAATGTTCATTTTTGGCAGGTCTCTGGGGTTCTGTTCCAATGAGTTCTTTTTTTTTTTTTAAGATTTTATTTATTTATTTGACAGAGAGAGAGAGCGCGAAAGCGAAAGAGGGAACAGAAGTAGGAGGAGAGTGGGAGAGGGAGAAGCAGGCTCCCCATTGAGCAGGGAGCCCGATGTGGGGCTCATTCCCAAGACCTCGGGATCATGACCTGAGCTGAGGGCAAAGGCTTAGCTGACTGAGCCACCCAGGAACCCCGAGGAGCTTTCTTTCAAAAACAAATCAGGTTGCCTGAGCAATGCCCCTGGGACCACCCCCTTCCCCAGCACACTCAGAAGACTGGGCTGTGCCCAGCTGATGGTGGATGTCCATGTGAGTGTAAATATCACACAAACAATGCTGGGTCCCCTGGCTGGCTGTGGCTCTCAGAACAGCGGCAGCAAGTCAGGAACCTGCCACCTACTGGGGATGAGGTTGCTCGACCCTGCACCACTCTACCCCACAGGTGAGGCTGATCACTCCAGCCTCCCATTCACTCAGGTGACGAACACTTGAACCCACTGCTGGCTCAAGAATGGGGCTGGGGAGGACCGGGCCAGCGGCCAACTCTACCATATCTCAATCCACTGCACCGTAGGGCATATGATCAGAGGGTTTTGCTTAAATTATCATTATCATCCTCCTTTTCGAGATCAGAACACTAAGGTACTGCGTGGTGACTGCGGATGTAAGAGTCAGAGCAAGGATTCAATCCCAGGCAGGCGGATGGCGGAGCCTGTGCTCTGGACCCTTGTGTCCCTATGTCTTTCCTCTGCTCTGAAAGCTTGGGATCAAGATCCTTCAGGAAATGACTTCGATGACCGTCAGGAGTAGAAATACTGAATATATGAAAATGTCAGACAATACTGTACGAGAGAAATATTTACTGTAATGGCTGTTAGTTTAGCAGAAGCTGTGGGAAAATGAACAATGTCATTGACGATAAAGAAAGTTCTCCGCTTATGGAGATTATAAATCACCTAATGACTATCAGTTGGAGGAGGGAAATGTTGGAAGAATTTGATGCAATTGCCTATGGAATCAGGGCTGACTCATGGGGTAATTTAGCTAGTGACAGCTCTAATCAAAAGATTAAACCAATGATTTCCAGGAATCAACAATTATTTAGAAATTATAAGACTGACTTAATGAATCATTTATGTTGCAAAACGTGTCATTTGGAAAACAGACTGAGGATACTATGTAGTTTAATCTGTTTAGGGAACGTAAGGGAACACGTTTAAAATGTTTATTTAAATATTACTGTATGACTCAGGAAGTTGTTAAATATTTTTATTATTGTTCTTCCTAGAAACTGGGTCACAAATTAAGGCACAGAGAAAGTAACTGAAACAAAAGCTCTCCTTGAGAAGACACTGAGTAACCTTCCATATGGAGCTCCGATTTAAGAAGTCAAGCATCCTTCTGTGAAGAGATCATCTTGGGCCTAACAGAAATTCCTTCTATCACTGCTTGACTGTTTGAACAAATATCCAATAAATGTGTGTGGAGTGGAATGGAATTCTGAACCTAATTTTTTGGATGATCAACTCACGTAGTTATCACTTTGGAGGTCCATCAGTTGCTATATCAGTCGGGGGTGGAGGGACTCAATTTCTATAGACTCACTGATGTTTTCTAATCCTTACTCCCAAACACTTTCATTTTCATGACTGTCATCCACATCTCCTAAATTATGGAGCTGAGATTAGAGTCGGGCTACTTACGCTACAAATGTGAGTGTTGACATACTGCTGTTAAAATAGCAAAGCAAAGCTATAATACCTTTTTATTGTTCATCAATAACCTCTGAATTATTCATATACTATCTCCAAGTACTGGGCAAGGAAAGGGCTATTACTTATGGGTGTTAAAATCTCAGTGATACATTATTTCAGGGTTTATACTCAGTATTGTTAGCAGAGACACAAAACATACTTGCTCACTCATTTTCAAACAGCAAGTTCAATTCCTAGTATTATTCATAGGGTGTGTGAAAGAGTCTTGAAATTATAACCTAATCTTTTTGCTTATGTCTAGAAAAACCGAGGTCCAAAAAGATTCCACCTAGAGGAGTCTCACCAGTGTTCATTAACAAACTGCTAACTATTCCTTCTAATTTTCCCCTCTCATTAGGACCCTGAGTTATCTTCTGGCCAGTGCTGTTGTGCACTTGGATGGCACTGAGGGTACCCACAAGCCTATCATTTTTCTCACATCTTCCTCACCCTAGGTATGGCCCACCACCTTCCTGCTGCTGACATAATGGCCAAACACAGCAGGAGAAGACAAGGGATGGCGACAACTGTTTTTCCTCTCTCCACAACACCCACTCCCAAACTAACCTCCTTCCGTGTTTTCTCCCCATCTTCTTGTATTCGTAACCATGAAACCATTCTTTTTCCACAGGGTCTTCCTCATTGTCATCAAAATGTCAGTGACCCTCTCTGCACTCACAGAACTTCTCTGTTCCTCTTCTACACATTCATCGATTCTCATAGCTTTAAGAGTCACAAATGTCTTCTCTCTAACCCAATCTTCTTTATAAGCTCCAAACTCACGTTCCCACTCAGCTTGCTACTGGGCATCTCCAACTGAGGTCTCAAAGACACCACACACTTGGAAATTCTACAACTAAACTCATCACCTTACCACCCCACTCCATTCTCATCGGTTTTCCAGGGCAGAAGCCTGGTTTACTCTGGGCTCCTCCATCTTTGGGTCCAGCATCCAATCAATTATTAAATCCTGCCCATTTCATTTCCTTCAAATTCATATGTACCAGTTATATCTCCACCCTCAAGATTACTCATAATTCAGATCAACACTAGAAGAGCTCCTTAAATTCCCTCCATGCCTCCAATATGGCTGCTCTTGAACCATATGGTTCCTCCACACGGCAACCAGAATAATATATTCTACTTAAAATAGTTTAATACAGCCTGGGTGGCTCAGTTGGTTGGACGTTCAACTCTTGATTTCGGCTCAGGTCATGATCTCAGGGTCGTGAGATAGAGCCCTGTGTCAGCAGGGAGTCTGTTTGGGATTCTCTCCCTTCGCCCCTCCCCACCCTCAAATAAATAAATTTTAAAAAATAGTTAATGTCCCTCCCCCAATCTCCATGATGATGAAACACTCAACTTGTAACAGGGCTTACAAGGACCTTCGTGGCCTAGCCCCTGCTCATCTCTTGGATTTCACGTACTTCTCATGTTCTCTCTCATTTTTGTGCTTGAGAGTATGTGCTCTTTCTGTCTAGGAGGCTGTCACCTCCTAACTGCCCTCCTTCACTTAGATAACTCCTCTGGGTCTCAGCTTACTTGCCACCCCTTCCGGGAAGCACTTTCTCTGGCATCCCGCCTCCCTTGCCTAATCTTTGGTGCACTGAGCGAGTTTGAGGAGTGCACCAGCTGAAGGTTTCCCAGGAGCTAATTCTATACGTGGAACTGAAAATAACCTCACCGGGCATGCGAATGACATGGAGAACGTATATTTTACAAACATGATACTTACCACACTTTCTCTTACGCAGAGAACCATGCGCCACGGTTAACACGTGGGCAGCTGCACTACGTTCTAAGGAGGGTGGGTTCTGCTCATTGCAGCCTTTGGTTTTGCCAACTGAAGAGTGCAGTTTGGGACCCGGCGCTAGACTCTCCAGGATAACACGGGAGGGCTGAGACCCTCTACCAACTCCCTCACCTTCCCTAACTTTTCCACATGTGCTCCACCTCCTCAAAAAAAGGGCTCAACGAGCGAATCTGACAAAGTGCAGCTCTCCTCCTGTCCCTCCCACTGCTTCCCACTCACAGAGCAACTGCTCTTCGTCACGATTTCTGGTTTCCCTGTTTGTGTTCACGACCGGGCCGTGAGGTCAAGGACTGAGCACCCAATGTCGTTCTTCCACCTACCTACATGCCTACCTGCCGACTCAACAGATAAAAACAGCGCAATTCAGAAAGATGGGGAAAGGTGCCTCAAATCACACCGCATCTGGACAGTACAGAAACCAATCTGGTTTGGTGTCTGGGAAAGCTCAGTAACCATGCTGCCCCTGAATAGCTGCTACCCACTCAAAATAGAAAAACAGAGTTAAAATGGGCCGTAAGACAATAAAATGCTATTTAGTTCTTACCTCTTCAATTTTACCACTGCCTCTGTACCTGTTCATTAAGACCTTAACTCCCAGTGCATTTCGTGAGAATAGTAAAGGGCAGTACACACATGCTGAAAAGACTGGGAGATTTTACTCATGGTATTTACTGACGAATTAACAAGAAGCCAGTGAGGAATGGAGGGAGCTAGGCTTCAGTTTTTACATCCCCGGTGAATGCCTGTTAGACCAGGGCATCGATGGGAAAGAAAGGTGGTATTTGAAGTCAAGCTCTGAAACACTCACTTCTCTTGGTGATCTTGAGCCCCCTTCTCGAAATGTTGGTTTACATCTGAAATTAATCTGCCATTTAAAAAGAAAAGTGTATTACATTAGGGATAAGCACCAGACTACACTGACTTACCTGAACAAAGCAACAGTGACACACACGGAGACCACAATACAAAACCCCCAAAGAGTAAGGAACACTTGAAATCATCGTCCTAGATCGTCTATAGACACCCCAAGTGATCCTCTATCTCTAATCCATGTCTCTTCATTCTCACTGATGAAATCAACATATCTCTAAACAGTAATCCTCTTACACTGTAAATTTGAGAAAAAGAGATGAAGAGTAAGAGAAAACACATAAGGCAGCTGAAATCACCGAGCTAAGTTTCAGATTTTAAAAGGAGGACAATGTCAACTTGATAAATATTTAATATGATGATGATTCACACACAGAAATTTTCTTTAAGGCTTCAGTACTGCCTTAGGCAGGTCTCCCCCGGTAACATGCCCATTTTCTTTAGTTACTTGATAAGGTGAAAGGAGTTTAGAGATGAAGGAGGACATAAGTAAATGGTTTTGGAACAGCAAAAAGAAAAAAAAATACATAACATGTTCATGAAAATAATGAATGTTGCAGAGGATGAAAGTATTTCAACACACAGCAACTCAAAAACATAGATAACAGAGACTCACGCATGGAGAGAGAGGAGAGGCCAGAAAGAGAAGACAGCAGACAACACATTCACGCCTGAAGTGTGCCCTTTCCCGCAAAACTGATCAATGGACTCTGCAGAATCTCCTTCTTCTGGAGGCGAGATACTCAGGGATGTCACCTCCAGCCCACCCACACGTTCATGCTGTTGAACAGGGGAACGCTGCCCCAAGGAAAAAGGAGAGCTGCCTTCTGGCCTGGCTCTCTTCTTCGACCCCACTTTAGGAAGAGGAAACTCCTAAAGATCAGACAAATCTAAACAATGATTTTAAAGAGCTTATTTTTTTCTTAAGAAAAAGAAAATCTTGTGGGAAATTCTATGGGTGAATAACAATGTTTGTCATTGTGAAGAAAAAAAAAAAATTCTTGTGTACCAGGCTTTTCTCTCTAACCTGGTAACAATGTGGGTCTCCCGTGTTTGAAAAGGGCACTGTTTTGAAAGTCTTAGCGGTCCAAACACTTGCAATGTAGCCACCACTGCAGCAGGTGGCGCTCTCTCACCTTTTCTAGCTGTTCAATGCAGGCGGTGTGGACGACGATCTTACAGACCGCACACTTCCTCCTCAGGGCCGATTTCTACAACATTCAATACAAAATACAAGAAGAAATGTTAACAGTCTGCTCTGGAAAGTTCCCTGGCATTAGAGTATACATAATGAAAGTAAACATAAGCAAATTTAAAACAGCATTGTAAGCATTTGAAAATATGGCAAACTTGAGTCTTTTGACCCACCCCCTACCTCCGTATCTCTATGACTTAGGGTGGCTAGCTTGGTCTCTCCAAAATATAACACTTATAGTAGCTGCTATATATTGAGCATACAATTTGAACCAGGCTCCTTACCCTGTCGTTCTAAAGTTTTATAATCTAACAACATACGCACTAGTAGCCTCCGTTTTTATAGGGGTTTTTTGCTTGTTTTTGTCTTTGTACATTTTTACTCAGTAGTTAAGCAACAGAACCAACGTGCAGAATTAGGTCTAAGCTGAAGAGTCAACATCCCAAGGGCCCGGTTGCTTTAGGCTTCTATCGCAGGCACGAATCTCTGCAAAGCTAGTTGGGTCTTCCCCCAAATCATCAGCAAAGTAATAAGACCAGCCTAACTCTTCCACCCGGCAATAACAATAAACTAAAAATAGCAGCAGAGCAGCTGACATGAGGGCAGGACTCACTGGGAGTCAGGCCCTTGGAAGCACTTCACAAATAGGAACCCATTTAACCTTTAACAACGCTAAGAAACCGGTAGTGTTTTTACTCCCATTTCATGGAGGAGAAAGCTGTGGCCCAGAAAGCCACAGGCGTGAGGTCTCACAAGGAGGACACAGCAGAGCTGGGGAGCCTAGCTCGGAGCCCATGCTCGTCCACGTGACCCAGTTTGGCCTCTTGGACGGTCAGTCCCAGTTTCGATGCACAATAAAATACTTTTTGAGGTGTAACTTTCCTCGAACAATTAAAAAAACAAAACAAAAGCAAGCAGCAGGGGGAGAGAGGAACAGGGGCAACCTCGATCGTGCCAGTGCCACATAAAGTCCATGCGAGGAAAGCCCAGGCCTCCCCACAAAGCACAGGTTAGAAGGCAGGTCCGCATGAGTAACTCTGGGGTTTGAGCACAGAAAGCAGCTTAATATAACAAAGCTAATCTGTGAAACGGTGAATCAAAGCATCCAAGTGTGAAAGGCCTCGAGTCCTTATTCTTAGGAAAGGTGCTGGTATAGATTGCCGGCAAAGTGCCCTCTTCTGATGTGTGGCTTCCCTTGCGGAGATATAATTTTTGAGCCAAAAATTGAGGTGTTGCTGCTACCTAATAAGATGAGAAGGACTGCAAAGCAGCCCCTTGGAAGGGGCGGTATCAGGAACGCGGCTACAGCCCGCTCCCTCCCGGGCGGTTCCACGTGTTCAACGTGGTACCGGTCCGCACAGTCCTCTCTGCCTCCCACGATGCACCCAGAACCCTCGAGCCACTCCACTTGTAGTCTAGACCCCTGCTGACGGAGGTTTAGTTACCAGCTTGCAGACGGCCCTCCTGTGCCTGAGGAAAGAACATGGTCTGGAACATTGCATAAGTTTGACAATCAATTGATTTTGCAAAGAACAAAGGAAAAGGTAAGCCCAAGCATCTAGCCACACTACTGGAAAGTGTCTCAGCTCTACTACTGAAAAGACGGAAGGAGGAGGAGGAAGAGGGGGCGGAGGGGGGCGGGGAAGAACAAGGAGGAGCAGTAGTACCAGCAGCGGCAGCACTCAGGGCAACAATAACAGGATTCTAGTTTGCAAATTTTCGGGAGCACAAGGCCCATAAGCAAATTCAGGTGGTTCTGTTTCCTTCGGATCTCCTACTGGAGATCACTGAGGCAGCACCACCTGCAAAAAAATGCATGGGGCATTTGAGTCACGTGGTCAATGAGAGTTGCCGGGCATTTGAGTCACGTGGCCAACGAGCGTTGCCGGGATGTTAAGGAAACTGGAGCAGATTCCAGTCTACTCGTTATCCACCAAACCCCTGGTAGCTCATGCTGCAGACAGACAAAGCAATTCTGCTCCCAGGAGGCAACCACTGCTGGGCTAGGATTTTTAAGCACAGTAGACAGCCCTCCTTCCTTATCAGTAATTCCGGCTCCAGTCTGGAGGCAGAGCTCCGGGAACTCTGTGAGGCTCCTCAGACATCACTGACGAGCATAGGAAGAGCGCCGCGTAGGCGCAGGGACCCAGACTACCTCTTCCTTGCCTTATGTTGAATCCCAGGATTCTAAGTCAGAATCTCTTTTGAATAGGAGATCTGGGCTCCCAGTAAGAGATTGAGAACCACAAGGTTAAGACATGTTATCGCTCAGTTTTCGGGGACAGTGTGAAAATATACCAACACTCACGGGGAATAATTCAAGTACAATGTTCTCTGGATGATAACGGATGAAGTAAAGTGCTTTAAGTTATAAAAACTATTTCAACAGTATCAAATTATAAAAGACCCTCATATGTTTTTGTGCCTTTAGAGCTAGAATATGTAGACGATCATCTGAATTTCTCTTCATAAACACTATAACATGATGCATTTTACCACGAAGAACAGTTATTTTTGTTTTCTGTCTTTCTAACAGCCTAGATATCCTTTCAATGTTTTTGTGCCTGTCTTTTGTTGTCTTCAATTTCTTCAGTGACCGCTTGTAAACAGTTTATAATCTAAGAAATCCAGGTAATTCAGGTTTATGATCATATGCAAAATTAAGCAAATTCTGAATGAAGGCCTTTTTCCATAGTAATAAAATACATGGGTTTCAGTTCCTCAGCCAATTAAAAACTGTTCCAGTGAATCTCAAGTTTTAACTGCTGACTTCTGGGTTTATGACTCTTTCAATTGGTCAAAGTTATTGGAAACAAAGGATTTTGTGCTTGGTTATGTTATAGTTTTTATTTGCAAGATTTAACCTAATACAAAGCTACAATATCAGAATCGAGACTGTATGTACTTTTTCTTAAAAAAAACAAACTGAATTCTTATTTAAACTGATGCTTCCTTCACTCTGAAAAGTGATGAATCAAAAAAGTCAAATCCACACGTTTACATATTAAAATTTTAAAAACTCACTCTCGTCAATCAATTTAAAGGCCAATTAGACTTACTGTTCTAAATATCAAATAAAGTAATTTTAGTGCTCTTACTAGGGGTTTTCTGATTTTGTCAGTATTCAAAGGAAATTCATTAGCCAGTAAATTGTGTGTGTGTGTGTGTGTGTGTGTGTGTGTGTATGTGTAACATCTATAAAAACTAAGACAACATAGGTTATAATACACAGATCATATCCCATCACACCAGGATCAACATTTATTTGTATAAAAATAACACAATGATATGCTGCACTTTCAGTCGATGGGCATCATCGCACTGTTAGCAGACTGATCGTGATTGTAAGAGAAAACATTCTGAGTTCTGACTCTGCCCTCTACTTCCCCATGCAGCAGGCACTCTGGTATTCAAGTCTGGTATTCCTCCCCCAACTTCAGCTCCTATCTAGCACAGAAGTAAAATTATCACAGTCTTAGACGACTGGAGCTGGGGCTGGGACAGAAGGATCCGAGGCAAGCAGGGGTATAAAGTGTGTAATTGTTCCCGACAATGAGTTGAAGATCTAATGCCCTCCTACCTACCTACCACCTCTGGTCATAAGTCCCTGTTCCTTATCCTCTGAGCTGGCATGGCAACCCTTTCTTGGTCTTCCTGCTTCAGGAGAACTTAGAGACCCGAGCCTGCTGCTGGCCAAAGTCTGGGCTTACAGCACCTCTCCCTAGGGCTCCCAGACTTGGGCTCCCAGACTTAATGCGAGGAATCACTGTTTCCATTAGCTCCATCTCTGCAATGAGGCCAGTGATAAAAGAATGAATGGCCAGGGAAGGGTTCCTCTGGACAGGAACCCAATCGCACTGGGAGCAGGGAAGGAGGCAGAGAAGATACTCTGGGGAAGGGACCTGATGGAGCACAGAGCCAGAAAAAGATCAGGGTGGGGCTGAGGCAGGGCAAATGGGCATCAAGTTCTGGCCTAGCTGCTGATGGCTCAGCCCCTTGGCTGATCCTAGATCCAAAGAATCATGCCGAGGAAGAGAAACTAAAGAAAGCTTGGGAATCAGGCAAAGGGGAAAGAGCAAGTAAGGCAAGAAGAATTCTTGCTTCCTTTCAGACACAGAGCTCAGTCTATGGGGCACTTTAGTGGGAGCGGGAACCAGGAGAGGCAACAGGGCACAGGTAAGGCCAACCTTTTTTCTTCTCCAGGGGTGGGAGAACAGAATGCTCAGTAAGGAGGAGAGGAGGAAAGCTCCGAAGTCTTTGGAGTGTCAGGAATTCAGTGTCCTTTCAGTGGGGACTGCCTCTATGGGCAACGTGAACAAGAACGCTGTCGCAGTATAATCCAAGGTAAATGAAAACAAGAGTTCTGTGATTTATTTAAAAACCTAATTAGAAGAAATGACAAGCATACTTGGCAAGTTCTGCTTCTCTGGGGAGCCTGGGATGCAATCTGTAAATTGGTATTGGGAAAAATGAGGAATGACATTATCTGGAAGCTCCATTAATGTGATTCTAGGGCCAAGCACGGCCTCTGCTGCCACGCTGTTGGCTCCTCTTTTCCTCAAACAGAATGCACGACCCTTCGGACAAACCAGGAGGGCGGCTAGCTGAAGTCCCCGTGCTCCCTTATTGTGGTTCCTCATTACATCAGTAAGTCTCCCTCTGACAGCAGGATTTCAGATCCCGGGACCCGGGAGCATCTGGAGGAGTCTGTGGCTCAAGGGTCATCTCAAAGCTGCCTTACGGGGTCTGCTGCAGAGAGATCTCCCTCTGTGGTAGAGGGGGCAGGCCTCTCTGCCTGAGGACTGTTGGCCCCTGTCAGGTCACGACCCTCATTTGCCAAGGTTCTGTGTGTTTTTACGCTGTGTCCTCTGGACAGTCAAAGACTCGGTGAGGGCTAAACCCCTCTGAGATAGCCCCTCACCATCAACGCCCTGGATTCTAAATGCCAGGTATGCCTAAGAACATCTGGAAGAAAAAGGAGCAGGAACAACAGGAGGTTGGGTAGAGGACTCAGGTAAATGAGTGCCCCAAATTTCCTCACACAGTGCTCAAATACATACCCACAGACCTAGACCCCCATGCGGGCCCGTTCTCTGGAGCCACGATGGCCTGAGGTGCCTTACGTAAATGAGTTTTCTGTGTGGCTGAAACAATCTATTAACCACTGACTTGTCCAAAGCATATTTATAAACATTGAGTCAATAAATACTTTTAGCCATCACTATGAAGATAAGGTGATGCTAAGTGCAGTGCAGGAATTAAAGAGGAAGGAGCTTCTGTCCTTCCTAGGAAGAGCTGGCAAGCCACTTGAGAAGACAAGAAGGACTGGGGTGGGGGAAGGGGAAGGTCACAAACAGAGAAGGCCACACATGGCTAAATGCTAAATGAACAGCTCAGACAATGAAAGCCATCGTTGGGGGAAGGTAAGACCTCAGAGGCTGAGTCAGTTAGAAGGACCTAAGAGAAAAGCAAATTCTGGAATTGGGCCTTAAACAATGTATTTATTTCAGAAATGGAGGACACTTCAGCAGAGAGCAATCCAAAATCTCATTATGTAGCTGATGCTGAGAACGCCTAAGGCTGGCTTAGGCATATTCAGTGGGGTACAGAGTCACTGGGCTCACAGGGGTCCACTGGCATGGGTTCTTGGGGGCCGGGTTGAAGTGTGGAGTACAGAGACTTAAATGTGTGTGCACAGTTGGAGGATCAGGTGGGATAGGGGGTCTACAGAGGTGAGGAGTGGGAATGATGGCTGTGTTAGGAAGCCACAGGAGCTGAGTCACGACAAATGGCAAAGCAGAACTATTCCCAAGAGGTCGCAGGGTTAAAAACTGTAGAATTTCAGGGGCGCCTGGGTGGCTCAGTTGGTTGGGCGTCTGACCCTTGGTTTTGGCTCAGGTCAGGAACTTAGGGTCATGACATCGAGCCCCACGTTGGGCTCTGCACTCAGTGGGGAGTCTGCTTCTCTCACTCACTCTCCCTCTACTCTTCCCCTCCAACTCTTGTTCTCTCTCTAAATAAACAAATAAATAAATCTTTAAAAAAAATTGTCGAGTTACAAAAAGAAGGAGATTCCTCTGTGTGTTTCCTAAAATCCAATACCAAGTACACGGCCAGACACAAACCAAGAGCCTAGAAGACATTCTGGAAGGAAGGGAGGGAGGAAAGAAGGATTTTCAGAGAAGGGCTTTCTCCCTTTCAAGCCCCCCAACCCAGCCCCAATCTGGAGAACTGGTGGCTTTGGGTTCATGAGACAAAACCTCCAGCAGGACAGAGGCATTCTCACAGTAGGCAACCCCAAAAGAGAAAGTGAGGCCCCTTACAGGGACAGAAGACCTCTAGACACAGAGGGAAAACAGGGTAGAGGCTTCCTGGTGATTACAGCTGCACTACTTTCGTGTCACAAATCAGACACCTTCTGGGGAGCCTTGGGGCCACTGGATGGGAAGGCTACTGTGTAGAAGACTGAGGTCTTGCATAAGCGGGTAGAGTTAAGAACGAAAAGTCTGTGTTGCTGCTGCTCGTGTTATGCTACCTGTATTTACAGGCAAGTTAAATTTGAATCTACTTGGATAATGGTTGTGGGGGTGGGGAGGACACATGCTGGACAAAATCGGGGCCAGCAAGTAGGCTGGTCTTCCCAAATGGAAGTCCTGCGTAGGTGGTGTTGATAGAGCTGGAAAGGTGACTCGAAGACTGCTCAAGTCCTTAAATCTAGGCTGAGAAATACAAATTTTAATCTAATCAACCATGGACCATTGACAGGGAGGTTGAAATGATTGTGGCCAAAAGTAGTCATTTAATCTGGTGGCATGATGTGGCACTATCTGAAAACAGAAGGAAGACAAAAGGAGACGAGATAGAGTAATTTATTAATTCCATCAATCAGTAAATACCAAGCCCCTAGTAGGTGTCAAGCACTGGGGATAGAGCTGTGAAAAAAAAAAAAAAATTATCTCATGGGAATTACTTTATCCTAGGAGAGACACACAACAAACATGATACATAAATAGAATATATAATATGTTAACAGATACAAGTGCTAAAGAGAAAAATTAAAGAGAACAAGGAATGGGAGAAAGACCAAGAGTAGAGAGAAGCTGAAATTGTCCAGGAAAGGCCTCAATGAGAAGACACGTTTTGAGAAACACCAGCAGGATGTGTAGGACTTTGCCTAAGGTGCTCTCTAAGGGGAAAGCATTCTGGGCAAAGGGACCAATAGCAAGTGCAAAGCCCAGAGGTATGAGGGCCTTGGGATGTTTAAAGAGGGACAGCAGGGCCCATGTTGTTGGGCTAAATGAGGTAGAGAAGAGAGCACATGACAATGGCAGGCCAGATTATAGGGGATCTTACAAATCATGGTTAAGACTCGCTCTTTTTCTGAATGAGAATAAGTCATCAAAGGCCACCGTGATAACT
This sequence comes from Procyon lotor, assembly GCA_028646535.1. NCBI lineage: Eukaryota > Metazoa > Chordata > Mammalia > Carnivora > Procyonidae > Procyon > Procyon lotor. The sequence goes on along the minus strand of CM053614.1, from coordinate 11,611,553 downwards.
CACGTATCAGGCCATGAGGGCCTGAACCGGAGTGACCACAAGAGAACGGGAGAGAAGGTGGAGACACAGGAGCGTTCAATTGATAAAGCAGAACCCCCTCCTGTCACAGGCGGGCCTCCAGTAAGCGTAACACACATGGCACCTGCCTGGGCCCTACGTCTTCTGGTGGCCTCCCTGCCCACCAAGGACGGCCTCGCTCTGGCCCCCCGCCAGCTTGCCGCTGGGCCCACCGGCCCACTACAGACTATGGTGGTGACTGCCTCTCAGGTCCTGCAGTAAAACTCACTTCACATGCTTTTCAAACAGCCCATTTTGTTGTGTTCTCAAGAGCATGGTGGGAGCAGGCTCCCCCCCAGCTGAGGCACAGGGGTGTTGACTCGAAGCTTCCCCAGAGACGCACACAGAAGGGAAGACCCTTCTCATGACTGTTCTGACACAAATAAAAGTTTTCTCTTTCCTCAGCAGTCGAGGTTTATTTTTCCTTTGAAGAGAAAGGAAACCCAAATCCTGGAGCAGGAAACTGAGGGAAGGGGACAGATGTGGCGAGCTGAATAGGAGGACTGGTGCATCTCATGAAAACCCTTTCTCCTCCCGTAAAGCAGGCCATTGGGGTTCACCAGAGAAACAATTCGATGAGATCCAAATTGCTAGAAAGCGTGTGAATTCAAAGCTAATGCTAATGGTCGGTTATGAAGAGAGCTTTCATATTTTGAACATTATATTAAGGTCGGAAAAAGTCATGGTGAGGATGACACAGGGTTCAGTTTAAGTGCAGGGAATGAAAGGGAGATGCTTGCCCAGATCTTAGGCAAGAATTTGCACCAAAGTCTTCTAATTTGGTTTAAAAGTGGCTTATGCTAATGAACTCAAGGTATTTTTCTCCAGTGGAAAAAAAAAAGTGACAGGTGCCGATGGGTTGCACTGGAAAGTTACGGGAACCTCTTAGGAGGGGTCCACATCCTGGAACTCAATGGAGTCTAGCTCATGTTCACCACTCTTTTTGTAGGTCTGTGTAAAAGCAGGTACAGCCAGGTACAGAGGTATGAAGCAAATACGCGCTGCAGTTGTCACTTCTGGAAAGTGTGGTGAGCGGCCTGATAATCCACACGAGTCTGATGGAAAGAGAGCTCTGTGCTGAGAGGCGGCTGGGCGGGGTGGAGCATAGAGTGTGAAGTCATTGATGGCTGCTTGCGCGTTCCTTCTGCTGCCTCCTTCATGGTCCCGATGCATTAAAAAAGGATTTCAGCCTAATGAGCTAGAAGAAATCTTCAGAAATCCATAATTCTATTTCCCGCTCTTGGTTGTCATTTTACTCAAGGAGACTTCATATTTCTGTGACTATAATTATTGACTTTCTCTGTACTTTATTGCCCTCATGTCTTGTTTTTACTTTTTTTCTTGCTTCTGCCTGCTCATCTTTTCTCTTACTTTTTTTCCCCATTCATTTCCTCTATGCTTCTCAGCTTAGGTGCCTGTAGGTCCTAGCTAACATGACCATAGCCAGTCAATGGCTTTAACTTTAGTCTGTGCTCTCTTCCTATTTTTGGTTCTTTCCAGATGATTTCGTGGCTGCTGCCTGTTGAATTTTTAGACTCTTTTCAAGTGGTCTCAAGTCTAAGTTGCCATGCATCTTACAGATTAACTGAACTGTTACTAGATGGGCAAAAAATGTATGGAAATAGGATCATAAGTACACAGCCACTGGTAAGTCGATATTTACACAATGAGAGCCCTCCACACCCAAAGAGATGTATATTTATGAATTTTAAGCAGATAGATATGAGAATGGGCTGAATATACTACAGAAATCAGAATAAAAATTAATAGGAAATGGTGTGCCTAGGTTGTCTTAATGGCTCTTTCTAGCTCTGAGGTAGTACGTCAAGTGTGTAGAGATCTGAGGCTCAATATAAACTAGAAAACACTTGCCTTTCAATCCTTGCTGGTGTAATAGCACCATGTACATTCCCTAACCTGCAGCATGAGTCCTAACATGTCCTTGTTATCAGTTTATATTGTGGAAATAGAGGAAATTTTTTTTGTTTTTTTGTTTTTCTTTAGTTCACAGCCTGAGATTTCTAAAAAATAATTTAGATACATTTGCTTTAATATGGAATAATTTATGTACTTCCTTAGGAAGTCATTTTGAGCTGTGGTAAATATTCTTTCATTGCCATTTCCTATACCCCAAGCTCTTGGGGACATATAGGAGGAAGCCTTCCAGCCAGTCTAGCCCGAGGAGACCACCATTTCAACCACAGTTCACCTAACACTATATTCCCAAATTGGAAATGCAGTTCTCACTCACATACACACACCTACCTGTACCATTTTTCAGTGAGGACATCATTACCACACACAGTATTTGGCTGTGTAGTAGGATATACACATTGTGTGCACTGTAAACACAGCTCGCTTCAGCCCTGCAAGGTGACACTTCACCCATTTCACAACTGAGGAGCTGAGACCCTATGAAATGGAGCAACTCACCCAAGAGAGATTAGTTAGGCGTGCAACCCATGTCTCTCTGGCTCAAAGCTACCTTTCTACTACAACTTATAACTTCCCTGTTATTTTCCTTACTGGTGAAGGATTAGGGGAACAAGACTGATGAAGATAAATATATTTGACATGGCTTCAGATGCTCTGTTCTCGTGAGAGCCCCATGGGAGGGACTACAGACCATCATACCATGACCACCTGTGCCAAGGATTTTAAACACCAGTCTTGATCTTCCAGGAGAATCAAATAAGATGGGTTGCCACAGGCATGACACTAGCTATAACAAGGCCTAAAACCCCACAAGAACCTATGAAGCAGTGAGTATTAAATCTCCCTGCTGAAGAGCCTGAGAAAGAAGGCAAGAATTAAACATCTTAGATGCTAAGTATGATACTTAAATGGCAGGGTTTGATCTGGTGACAGGTGTCCATGTGTTTATGTGTGTTTCTCTCTCAACAATCCCATCGCTGAACCCATTCATTCCGTGAAAAATGGCAGGATAACTCCTCACTGCTGTCACTGTTCTCAGTGCTGAGATCCAGGACAGTACAACCCAGGCCCAGTCCCTGAGCTATATGGGACTTACATGTTCTAGGGTGTAGATACGGGCAAGTAGGTGAGTGGGGTTTTTTCCGAATAATAGAAAGTAACTCGTGCTATTTAAGATCAAGAGAATGGAGAAGGGCCACAGAGTAGAAGGATGGCTAGTCATTTCATTTCATGAGATCTATCCTCTCTTTCATTCAGTGAGAGACATATGCTGATTCTAAGGCCCTCCCTCTAAGGTTCATATTCTGGTGTTTGGGGATCAGTTTCTGACAACCCATTGAAGCCACTTCCAAGGAAGGAGGAATGGCGGTAGTGGATGATTTTTACCACATGTTTGTGGCTTGCCATGCTGTTAATTGCTGTATATGCACCATCTCATTTCAGCTTCACAACAACGGTAAGAAGCAGGTATTGTCCACATTTTTAAAGACGGGAAACCAAGGTGATGACCAACATTGCCCAACTAGAAAATCCCAGAGCCTGGATTCAAAGCCAGATCACCACTTGATGCCAAAGCCCACACGCCTCCTCCAATGAAAGCATCGAAGCCAGCTTTTCCATCTCCGTGTGTTTTCATGGCACTGCCCTCTGAAATCTCTATGTCCCCTGGTCTATGAGGCAGGGACCAAAAACAACAACAAGCTCCTAACAATCAGAGACAATGTCCACATAGGACCTGATAGTAGGTCTGGGGGAAGCTGATGCAAATAATGTTTCAGCCAAGACTGGGGTCCCTGAGCAACAAGAATGTTGGTTACATTCTATTTTCTGGGTCTCTGCACTGAGGAACAGTGGGAAAGGGGAAAGCATTTCTATATACCTGGGCATTGCCCAGGTGAGACGTAAACCCTACGTTCAATCAGACGCAAATTATTTTTATTAAGTAACAGGGCTGTACCAGTATTAAATAACAACAACACTACTCCACACAAACATATAGCCACCTACAAACACACAAACACAGCCTCTATCTAAAATTATCATTGCAGAAGAGAGGATGGTTATTCTCAGAGGTTCAACTCTATGAATAAAATACATGTGCACGTGCGCGCACACATATACACTTGGCTTAATGAAAGTTTAATATAAAGGCAAAATAACTGCAGCAAGATAAACTATGAAACTCTGGATGATGATTAAGTTTCTCTGACGCTCTTTCACCTTTAAGTGGGAGGAAACTGCTTCAGTGACCAGCCCAAAGGGTTACTGTTATTGACTAACACTGACCAGTCCTAAGAGAATGGCATGAAGCGAGCACTTCTCAGGCTTCTGCTGAATACTGAGGTCCCTCAAGATGCCTATAGGTGATTTGTGGGGAAAATAATGGATTCAACAGTCATCCCTTCCCTCGAGGCAGAACGTGGAAAATCCTGCATACCTTAAGTCTTTCTTAGAGCTTCATAACCCATATTTGTATATCAAAGGTGTTCAGTGTTTTCTAAACTTACTCGGTCATAAGCCTGATTTAATGACAACGCCCCATATTGTTTTCTTAGGAGTTTAGTGCTCTCCAGAACATGATTTGGTTTCCAAAATAAAAAAAAAAAAAGACTGTGCAAAAAGGGAATGATACTGGAGTATCATTAGGAGTCAGAATCCTGAAGTTCCCTGGGCTCTCTAACCCATCGCTGTCTCTGTTGCATGAAGCGGGCAGGACCAGTGGGACACTCCCTTCAAGTGTACGGACAGCACTCTGTGCCAATGAATGACACCAGTGATAGCAATGACAGCTATCACAGCAACAATGGCTAACATTCACTGAGGGCCTGCCACAAGCCAGACACAGTTCAAAGTGTGCACTTGGGTGATCTCATGCAAGTGCCCAACCATCTGGCCGGACACATATGGAGAACCACCACTCGCACCCACGGACACACCCCACTCCCTTCCTCCACTCACACCCACTGACCAGGGGGTCAGGAGCGGAGAATCTGCCTATGCAAGCGCTTTCTCAAAACTATTTGTGTTGATGGCTCTGCTCTGCCTGAGTCATCCCGATTCATCAGCTCCCCATATCCTAATGGGGGGAGAGACCTCTGGCAGAGAGAAGCTTTGGCAGCTCCGTGGAAATGGCGTCTTCGAGGCAGGCACCCAAACAACATGAAGCTGGCTTAGCCTCCTGGGCTTTACTGCCACCCTCACAGTTCCCTCTGACAGCCCCCACCCCACTCAGCCAAGCCGCCATCTGGGGGTACAGCCCATCAATCTGCTGTACAACTGGCATGCGGGGGATCAGCCAGCAGGCAGGCCTGATGCCTTCCGAGGCTCAAGTCCAGCATTGGTGCCCCGGGGTACACACCTGCCCACCCCGAATGCACAGATGGGCAGAAAGGCCCCAGCAATGCGTGCGGGACCCCGCCCTGCCTATTCTCGCACAGCACAGAGAGGCACACGAAAGAGCATCTGCACAGGCTGCTGTCCAGTGGGACCATATTCCAGAGATGAAATAAACAGTGTGTGACCAGTTCTGCATCTTTTTTTTTTCCTCCTAAGCAACAAAAAGCTGAAAGCGTTCCTCGAATAGGGCAGGGAGCTACTGCACTTGTCTGCTTACAAGTTTCTTCCAAGGATCCAGTGGATCCCGTGGATCTGCTCCTTGGAAGTGGATGCTGTGATACAGCAATGAGGCTCTGGTCTACCAATAAGGGGACACAGCCTAGAAGAGGTTTTCTGGAACGAGTTCATTTGATTTGCCATACTTAGTTGGTCCCACCCACGACCTAGGGAGACTGTGGATATCACACACAGCAGCAAAATGACAGGTAAAAGTTTAAGTCTCAGTGTCGGAGTTAGCAGGAGAATCCCCAACATAAGGTCTTGTTGAGAGCAAAGTCCCATCAAACTACTCATCAGCTCATTCAGCCCGATTACATCGAAATGTAAGTAGGGACAGGAGAAAACAAGAAAGGACACTGATGTTTGTTGACTAATCCCTCTACCAATTCTGAGAGGCAGATACAATCACCACCATTTTATAGAAGGACCTGGGGTCAGTGATGTTGGGCAGAGCTAGGATTTTGATCCAGACTTATTTGTCTCTAGATTTGCGTGGTTCCTTACTCGCCACACCCCCTACTCCCACATCACACGGCCTCCCTAATGAGATTCATTCATTTACTCAAGAAAACTCCATTTGTTAAGCTTCCAGCAATATTGGAAGACACCTCGGAACGAAGGTCAGGTGGGGGTGGCCATTTTTGCCAAACTTTACCCACAAGGAGAAGATTAAAGCAAAAAACACTCGAACAAGACAGTAACAAAAGGAAAACATCAGCATACCCACAAACACAAGGTGACATCAGCTCATTTAAAAATAGAAAAGATATCTGGTAACAGCGCTCTGAAGTCTGACAGCTCCTTTCTTCTCTCACCAACCTACACGTTCTCACTCACCTAACGTCTAACTACTCTCCTCCCCAGCAGTTCTCAGCTGCGGGCGCCTCCCTGCCTGTCTGCTCACTTATCCGGAAAGCCACAAATGTCTCAATGAAATCTTCAGTCACGGCTGTTTGCAACAGACCTCCGGGTGTCTGCCTACCTATGGGCCCTGCAGAGGTGGCCCCATGGCCAGGTTAAGCCACCTGACAGCACAGCCACCGCGTGTGTTTCCTGGGGCTGCCCTAACCGAGACCCACAAACCATCTCCTAAAACAATGGAAATGTAAGATCTCACAGTTCTGGAGGCCAGGACATCTGGAATCAAGGTATCCGCAGGGTTGCCATCCTTCTGAGGACTCAGAGGGGAAGTCTGTCCCACGCCTCTCTCCCAGTTTCTGATGACAGCCAGCCTGTGGTCACTGGTGTTCCTTGGGCTATAGCTCCATCACCCCAGTCCCTGCCTCCTTCCCTGTGTATTTCTGTGTGTGTCCTCCTCTTCTCAGAGGTCCATCTGTCACACTGGAGCAGGCCCCTTAACTAAGCATCTCAGCCACAGCCCTACTCCCAAACAATGTCCTGATGTGAGGTATTGAGGGTTAGGACTTCAGCCTCCATTGAATTAACCCCTAACAACCGCTCTACACCAGTCCCCTCCGTTGGGTCCTGACACTCTTCATGAAGTAGAAAAGGGGTCTTCTGCACGTCTAGCTGACAGCAGACGGCCCTCTGCAGAGTTATTTTGCTTTTAACGTATTCATACCCCATGCGGACTCTGATGTGATAGATCCAGGCTGGGATCGACCACTCTAGAAAATAAAATTAAGAAGTGTTTTATAAGTTCACAATTCTCATCCAGCAATAAGAACCCGTGAGGCTGATGTTAATGACAACACTTTAAATCAGGAAATGGAGGCAAAATCGGTGAAATTTGGAAGTTCACGCTACACGGATGGAACAGCAGGTTTTCAAAGCCAGGTCAGTCTCACAAAACCCATTTCCTTCCCACGTCCCACACTGCCCATCTCCGTCTCCTCATGTAGACGCAGGTTGTGGACCCTGACTACGGTTGTTGTGTGCCTCACCGTATCGGTGTAGGCAAGTGTCCTTTCAGTGTCAAAATAGGTGTGCACCAGTACGTGCTCTAGTGATTATTAATGGAGCCGCGAATTTCTTTAGAAGCTAGTATCTGGCTCAACGCCTGTGTATACTATCCACAAAGCACGAGAAGGGCTTCTACAGAGCGTACCTACCGAACTGTGATGCTGTCATTTCCAGTTAGCGGTCAGTCTCAACACTGTCTGCAGTTTCTGGCACAAGCACCCACCCCGTAAACACTTCCAGAGTAAATGAAGAAATGTCTACATTAATACATAGCACCAAACGAGAGTGGCCCTAGTTGGGATTTCATTTCAGTTCTTCCCCCCCATAATTGTGTTGGGGAACAGTGATCCTCTGCTCCAATTACTCTGATCCAAGTAATTTCATTACTACTGCATCCCTATCCCTTTCTCCTCTCTAGACCAGAAAAAGAAACAGTTACTAATTTGGGGACTGTCGCTGATTTAGGAACAACTTTAATCCCATTAAATTTCTGCTCACAGACATTCTATGGTATTAAATGTTGCCACCAGAGAAATGCAGAAGATGAAGGATTTTAAAGGTCATCTGGTTCAGCCCCAAGGCTTTGGAGCAAACTTTCCTACAAATGTCTTTGTGTCCTATGACGTCACTGCCTTGCTTTCAATACCCTCCAATACCAGCCCCAAATATCAGTCCATATGGCAACAGGAAGTCCTGGATTTGCAGGACAGCTTTGGATTTACAGAGACCATTGCAATGTCCCTATAAGTCAGGGTGGCTGTCTCAGCGTCCCTGATGGAGTTCTGGTTTATTCTTAATATTACGGACTCTTACTGCCAGCAGCTTCTTTCACCCCTGAAATGCTCTTGCTTTAGACGATTTGTCACATGGCCACACTTCCTAAGCACATAGGCATTTATAACGTGCACTCCAAGTTTCAGTTTGGGAGACATGGACACACAGCCCCTATCTCTCCTTTTCCCCATTCTTACCTAGCACATGCCCTCTGGTGTGATCATGCATGTCTGATGATCGCCTCCTCCCTTGTTCAGTGCTTGTTCCTGCCTCTGAGTTTGCTAATGTTCCTCTCCCTTCCTGAATGTTCTCTTGCCCCACTCCACTTATGTAAATCTTACCCATCCTTCAAACTGTGCTCCAGCCCCACTGCCACGAAGCCGCCTCTGTCTACCTCAACCCACACTGATTTCTCCCTTCACTTAACTTCTACCCGTGACATTCGCTTTGCTAAAATAAGGTAAGGAGCGAAAGGCACATTCTTGGTAATGGACTCACTCCTCCTCCAAACGCTCTGCCTGCACATCACTTAGAAGCCTGCAGTTAGTAACTGGTCCTGGTAATTTGGTCCTTATCTCAACAGCTTGGCTATCTTCAAAGGTGCTTCATTAAAAGAAAGGAGAATATCATGCATAATCCATTTGCACATGCTTTTTTCTTACCAAATGATTGTTCAGCTAAGAAAGCTGCAAACAGGCCATTTAAACTGGACACTCTCGGGGCACCTGGGTGGCTCAGTCGTTAAGTGGCTGCCTTCAGCTCAGGTCATGATCCCGGAGTCCTGGGATCGAGCCCCACATCGGGCTCCCTGCTCTGTGGGAAGCCTGCTTCTCCCACTACCATTCCCTCTGCTTGTGTTCCCTCTCTCGCTGTGTTTCTCTCTGTCAAATAAATAAAATCTTAAAAAAAATAAAAAAATAAATAAACTGGACGCTCTCCTGCAGATTAACTTGCCTAACCTTTTACCCAAAGCTGATATGCACCCCTACACACAAACACAGCAGACCTGAAAGATGGCCATCCAACTTGTTGGTAAATACATCATTTGAGCCTATCTCTCCAGAAACGTGGATTCTTTGCCGGACAGCCCTGGTTGTTAAAGTTCTTCCTTATAATAGAGTATTTTTCAAAGTTAAGCCTGTGGACCATCTGCACTGTAGTTATTTGAAGTGCTTGGGAAAATCACAGATTCCCAAGTTCAACTCTGGCATATTGAATCAGCCTTTGGAGCAAGGAGAGAAACAGCAATCTACATTGTTAACAGGTTTTCCAGGTGATGTTTATGACCCATGTAAGGTGTGCTGCCAACGTCAGTGGATTCTATATCTAGAATTTAGTTCTACCTTCCTAACTACGGAGAGCAAGATCCTTCCCTCTTCTTCAAGGCAGGTCTTTCAACACTGGAAGAGGTCAGTTCTCAACCTCCACTCATTAATAATCTTTTGCGATCCACCTTATTTCACTCTTCCTCCTAGTACAAAGTTCCCTACCCTGAACCAAGTTGAGCACACTCCTCCCGGTCTTTTCCTTCTTGCCAGTGTCCCCCTTCCCATGACAAATATGATGCCCAAATGAGAGAGCAAGCGAGCTAGATTTGTAATGCTTTCGCTACATACTGACAATTTTCTGAAGTACAATTGACCCTCGGACGATGTGGGGGTTCGGGGCACCGACCCCCTGTGCAGTCAAAAATCCACATATAACTTCTAAATCCCTCAAACTTAACTACTATAGCCTGCTCTTGACTGGAAGCCTTACTGATAACATAAACAGTCGATTAACACATATTTTGTATGCTATGTACTGTACACTTATGATACAGTAAGTTGTAGAAAATAGTTTTTAAAATTGTAAGAGAAAATAGTTTACTGTATTTACAGTACTATACTGTATTTATCAGAAATATTTCATATATAAGTGGGCCTACATGGTTCAGACCCATGTTGTTCAATGGTCAACTGTTTATCAATTTATACTCCAACCAGCTGACAATGAGAATACCCATTTAGGCTTAAACTAACCTGCAGGTATTATCATTTTGTAAATCTTTGCTAATTTATTGGGCACATGACCTTGACTCCTCATAGTTGTTTTATTTTGGTTGCCTTCTAAAAATATTTTTCATATATAATTGGCATTGGTAGTTCTATTGTGAACTGTCTGCTTCTCTCCTTTGTTTTTTTTTAAACTCATCCTGTTGGTTGTAATGGCATATAATTCCTTTCAGTGCATTATCTCACATAATACTCCAAACATTCCCCCCACTCCATAGGTGAAGAAACTGAGCCTTCAGGAGCCTATAATGAGGAAACACAGACCTTCTGCTTCTTCACTGATTCGTTCCTTCTTTCATCAGCCTTTTTTTTGGAGGGGAGCTCTACACCTTCCAGATGCTTTGTAAAGTGAGTTAATAGAGCTGAGTATTGGAGATGAAATTTGGAGAAAGATTCAGAGGAGCACCAGGAATATTCACAATGCTGTAGTCTCCTGCTTATAATTTCCCTTATTGTTGTTTTTCTGGGTGTAGAGAGAATAGTGACCAAGTTATAATCAATTGGGGATAGCGATGCTATTTAGGAGAATAAATGTATCTGCATATATATTTGCCAAGAGAGGTAACATGTGGCTGACCCTAAAGGACTATCAGAAAAGGATCAAGGGGAGTAATTTGGAAATGATGCAGAACTCCCAAACAGTAGCAGCAGAAGTCGTTCAAAAGCATATATACAATTAAAATTGGTTTTCTTTTTTTTCCATTTTATATTATCTGATATCCCAAGACCAATGTTTTTGCAATTAACTGAGATCCTAACGTTAATTCATTATTTAGAGCATTTCAGTCCAAACAGCTGAGCAGCTCTTGGTTTTTGGTTAATTCAATCAAATTTTATGCAATTATACTTTAATTCAAAATACATATGCATAAAGTTGAAATCCTGATGTTTAAATCAATTGAATTTACAAGATTAAGAGAAATGCAAACAACCAAGTGCAGATCTGAGTTGGAAGCAAAATTCAAAATAATTTCATCCTACTCTCTTTTTCTAAGAAGGTAACCAATGCCCAAAGGACAGGAGTTCTCAATATCACACAGTGAGTGCTAACAGTGAGATTCAATTGGAGACCCTGTGCAGCTGGGTCTTTGACTGATCTCTATTCCTAACTTCACTCAAACAAACCCTGGTCCTCCAAACTCTTATGAAGGTTTCTAAAAGAAAAAAGAAAAAAAAAAAAAAAAACAACTATAAACCAGTCGTCAGAACAGCTAATGCAATTTTTAAAGGTTTGTTCCTCCAGCTTTGCAATTCCAGCCAGACTGTTCAAAGTGCTTAAGGGCTGTATTCTTCTAAAAGCTTTAGCGGAAACTCAATTTCTTCCTTATTAGTCATTGATAGAAACATATTCATTTGTAATTCCAAAGCCCTGCATTTTGCCCCAAATCTTTCTTTCATGTAATAAACAAACATAATGAAAAAGAAAAAAAAATGTATTAGATGCCCTTTATGAGACCCATTTCCTGAAATACAAAGGAACTCATGTTTTCTTTCTTCTTTACTATTCTAGGTTTCCCATTACTCTCTTTTCAAACCAATAATTTTGAATTACACAAAATTTTAAGTTCACTTTCTCAACAATAAAATTTTAGTTCTTCACGACTTAATGCCTGGCAACCGTGCTCTTTTCACAGAACATAAAGACAACCTTGATATTTAAACTCATGGTTCTAAATAAGGATACAAAGCAAATTTTAAAAAGCATGGGCTCTTCCAATGTATTTGTTAAGTGTCCAGTTTCTAGAATTTTATCCTCCACACTTGATCTGAATTGCAGGCATACCTTGGAGATATGGTAGGTTCAGTTCCAGACCACTTTATATAGTATCACAGTAACAAGGATCAAATGAATTTTTTTGCTTCCCAATGCAAAGGAAAGCTATTATTTACACTATTCTGTAGTCTGTTAAGTGTGCAATGCCATTATGTCTAAAAAAAAGGTAGAGAGACCTTAATTAAAAAAATATTTCATTGCCACAAGTGCTCACCATTTACCTCCGCTTTCTGCCAAGTCATAATCACTGATCACAGATGCCCATAATAATACTGAACGAGTTTGAAATATCGTGAGAATTACTAAAATGCCGCGCAGACACACAGCAAATGCCGTTGGGCCAAATGGCTCCCAGGCAGGGTTGCCACTAAACCTTTAACTTGTAAAAACAAAACAAAAAAACCTCAGCGTCTGCAAAGCCCAGAGACGCAAAGCACAACCAAAAGCACAACTCTGTGGCCGTGTTTGCGGCTGACGCCCACCGCCAGACCCCGGTGTCACCTTCCCCGTGCTCACCCACCCGTAACGCCCCCCGCCGTGCACACTCCTCTCTCCATAGGCGAGTCACACACACCCCCCCCTCCCCGGATACGCTCCCTCCACACACGGACCTCTCCCCACGCAGACACCCCCTCCGGAAGCAAACCCTCCTGCGCCTTCACCCTCCCCTACCCCCAACACACAAGTCAAAACCAACCCCGGGAATCATCAGAAAGGAGCACACTCTCCAAGTCTGACCTGCAGAGCCAAGCCCTGAGGCCATTAAAACCAACCCCTTGAAAGCCACGTTAACTGTCAACTGTCTCACGAGGGACGGGCTCTTTCAAACCTCTCCTTGGAGATTGGTGCACGTGGCCTCCGTGCTGCCGGCAGACACGACTTGGCGGGAAGGGTGAGAGCCCAGAGCCCAGGGGGCACACTCACTGCAAATCTGACTTGGCAGTTCTCCTCTCCCAGGTAACACAGGTCTCCTGAGACGTTAGTCTCCAGCCACAGGTGCTCTCCATTCACGGCATTCTCCTGCAAGGAAAAGACCCACCTGACTTCAGTTTTCTTTCCAGCCATAAAGGGGAGAGATCTCAAATTTAGATTTTTGGATGCAAGAAAGTAAGTGCAAAAAATAAATAAATAAATAAAGGAAAGAAAAGAAAGTAAGTGCACCCATAGAGTTTAAATGCTTCTCATTTTACCCCTGAAAATAGGGCTGGTGTCAGTCCTATCAAAATTCTAGAAACAGAATAGGTCTTTGGTAAAGCTTTGTCTAAGTCATCACTAAGACAGACATGAGGCCTATAAAAGCTTTATCCATAAGCTGTGATAATCTGTGAAACATATATTAAACAAATAAAGAAAAAAATCCCTCAAATTGTTCAATGTAAGGTCGTATTTATCCAGGCCCAACACTGCAGATTCCATGACAATCGAGACCAAAATCCTATTAAAAGTTGCCTTTACTTAGCAAATGAGTTAAGAAGAAGGAGAGAGGTATTAATGTACTTTAGAGACTGAAGACATATCAGGAATGGGTAAATTATATTCTAAGGCAGAGGCTTCTTAAAACTTACTCTAAGTCACTGTGTACTCAAAGCATAATAAGTTGCTACTAATTCACACTTTTCCTACTTCAGCAGGGCTTTCACATAAAACTCTAAATTTCTCAAACTGAATGATCTCCCTGCTTCTATAAATAGTCACATCTGACTGCAAACAGAGGTGCTGTGATGGGTGGCATACAACCATGTGATGTTCAGGAATGCATAACGTTTCGTTGGGGTCAGGGGGAAGGTAATGCCTCTTAAATACAATCATGAATAGAATTCCACATTCCTTCTTCTGGCACGCTATCTTAGAAACCTGAGGGATTTGTGTATTAATTGTGTATTTTGCTCCTTTGCTTAAAAAGGACTCTGAGCTATTAAGGAAAGCACTGGACTGGGTTAACCACAAAGAGATGAAGTTTACCGATCTTGGAGGAAAATTGTTCTTGTTTGTGCCCGGTTCATCCGTGGAGCATGCCATCATTTTTCCATGGGAGATGTTATAGACTGAACTGCGACCCCCCCCAAATTCATAGGTTGAAACCCTGCTCCTCGGTATCTGAAGATGAAGCCTTTGAGAGGTAATCAGGTCATGAGGGTGGTGTCCTCAGGATTGGGATTAGTGCCCTGATAAGAGGAGACAGGAGAGGGATCGTTCTCTCTTTCCATACATACACCGAGGAAAGGTCATGTGAAGATAGTGAGAAGGCAGCTATCTACAAGCCAGGAAGTGGGTTCTTACCAGGAACCAAATCTACCAGTGCCTTGACCGTGGAGTTCCCAGCCTCTAGAACTGTGAGAAATAAATTCCTGTTGTTTAAGCCACCCAATCTATGGTATTTTGTTAAATGACTTCAATAAGGAGCTATAGAAGAATAACCAAGTAATTTAGAAGTTCATCTTACGTGAGTCAACTTTATAATAACTGAATCCACATGTCCACATGACTGTCCTCTGAATCCCAAAGCTCAACATGAAGTGGCAGAAACATATACCAAAGAAAAGCTGAAAAAAATACAAAGTTTCATCTATTTCTTAAAATAAATATATTTCTTCAGATTCCAGCACAATACCTTCCCTTTCAGAGCCAATAGGTTCAATTTCAGACAAGAATAACTAAAGGTTATAGATAACTTCACCATCTGAGAAAGGTGACACCAACTCTTAGAAGAGTAAGAGTGAGGGGCTGGAGAAATTTCATGACTTTGGCGGATATTGAGGGATCGGGAACAATGTGCAAGGAGACTCTAAGGTGGGGGGTGGGGGCAGGCCGTGCATGTCTCAGACTGCCTCAGAAACCATTCCAAAAAAGAAAGCAATGCTAATGAGAATCAAGACCCTCCATTCAAAGGGTGACTGACTCTATTTTTTTACCAAAACTTTTTCTTCTCTATTGGTCATTTTTCCCTGTAGAAAGTCATGTTCATTTTTTTTCATAGAGGTCAATGGAAAATGGGCTTCACTTCACAGTCAATCTTGCAGAAAAACAACAGAAGCAAGAAAAGAACAACTATAGGTTTAGACCCTAAAAATTTTCAGGTAGGATTGGATGAGGACAGTATACATATTTATTTTTCTTGTAAAAACATACATATATACATGAATACATATATATTAATGACCTGTCTTTGTTAGGTATCCTAAAGAAATTGATCCCCACAATCTAAAACAGTCTATTACTGGGAACTTGACATCCAACTTTAGTTTATAACCATTTATAGAATAAAATCTCTTTTCATTCTGTTGTTCTTTAATTCATTCAAGAACCATTTATTCCACACCACTGGTGCCAGGCACTGGGTTAGTGTGGTAACGCATGGCACAAAATCTACCAGAGAACATGAAAACTGAACCCATAATTACAGCATCAAATATTAGGGAAACCAAAAGAGCAAAGATCCTGCCAACAGTTTTAGAAAGTGAAGAATAAAACGTTGTAGTGGATCAAACAGTCCAAAACCACTAATAATAAATATGCAACTGATAAACCTTGAGTCAGATTCAGGCATAGAAGAGTCATTTGGATTCGCTAACCTCATTCTTGAGTGGAGATCTGATTAGAAAGACTGTCCTTTGTAAGGGGAAAAAGAAAAAAAGACAAGAAGCTTCCTGCCACAATGGTTCTGACCCACTGGTTCTCAAATTTGACTGCTTATTAAAATGAACTGACGAGTTTTTAAGACCTGGGCACCATCCCCAGAGAGTTTATTTTAACTAATGTCAGGTGAAACCTGGACATCATGAGTTTTCAAAGTTCTTTAGTGACTAATGTGCAGAGAGTCTGAGACCCCATAATCCAGCAGATCCTGCCCTACCCTTCAAATTAATAGATAGATTCGAGAAATTGTCTATGATGGATCTTTTAAATCCGACACTTTTCTGTCCTTGTACAGTCACCAGAGAAGAAGGTAAAAGAGTAAGAGAGATGAGGAGCCATAAGGTAGCCCAGAGAGATTTTAAGGAGAGAGACAGGAAACCACAGATACATAGTGAGAAGGCTCAGAGTTAACAAGATAGATCCAGGGGATAAGGGAAAAGTCTTCAGTGCACAAGCCTTTAAAGAAGCAACAGAATAAATGAAACTGTTTTTACACTTACTAGTAATCTTACTTTAGGAATGAACCTAAGGAATGGAAGAAAAAACTGTTTATGTCAAGAAGTTTATTTCTAGGGATGCCTGGGTGACTCAGTTGGTTAAGCAGCTGCCTTGGGCTCAGGTCATGATCCCAGGGTCCTGGGATCGAGTCTCCCTCTGCCTCTGCCTGCCACTCTGCCTGCTTGTGATCTCAATCTCTCTCTCTGACAAATAAATAAATAAAATCTTAAAAAAAAAAGTTTATTTCTACCATGTATAATCAAAAATTGGAAACATCACTTCTCCAAAGAAGACATACAAATGGCTAACAGACACATGAAAAAATGTTCATCATCATTAGCCATCAGGGAGATTAAAATCAAAACCACATTGAGATACTACCTTACACCAGTTAGAATGGCCAAAATTAACAAGATAGTAAACAAGTGTTGGAGAGGATGTGGAGAAAGGGGAACCCTCTTCCACTGTTGGTGGGGATGCAAGTTGGTGCAGCTACTTTGGAAAACAGTGTGGAGATTCCTGAAGAAATTAAAAATAGAGCTACCCTATGACCTGGCCATTGCACTACTGGGTATTTACCCCAAAGATACAGATGTAATGAAAAGAAGGGCCACATGTACCCCAATGTTCATAGCAGCAATGGCCACAATCACCAAACTGTGGAAAGAGCCAAGATGCCCTTCAACAGACAAACGGATAAAGAAGATATGGTCCATATATACAATGGAATATTATGCTTCCATCAGAAAGGATGCATACCCAACTTTTGTATCAACATGAACGGGACTGGAAGAGATTATATTGAGTGAAATAAGTCAAGCAGAGAGAGTCAATTATCATATGGTTTCACTTACGTGTGGAGCATAAGGAAAAACATGGAGGACATTGGGAGAAGGAAAGGAAGGGTGAATTGAGGGAAATCAGAGGGGGAGATGAACCGTGAGAGACTGTGGACTTTGAGAAACAAACTGAGGGTTTTGGAGGGGAGGTGGGCGGGAGGTTGGGTGAGCCTGGTGGTAGGTATTGAGGAGGGCACATATTGCATGGAGCACTGAGTGTGGTGCATGAACAATGAATGTTGGAACACTGAAAAAAAAAAATCACAGATGGAAGAAAAAAAAGGACATTATAAAAGAATAAAAAGTAAAAATAAATGTTTGGTAGAACTCCCCTGGGGAAAAAAAATTGGAAACATCACAAATGCCTAGTGGAGAAGAATGTGTAGTAGAATGATATATGAAATAGAGTATTATAAAGTCATCAAGAAGTACAATTATGAAGGGGCACCTGAGTGGCTCAGTGGGTTAAGCCTCCACCTTAGGCTCAGGTCATGATCTCAGGGTCCTGGGATCAAGCCCCACATTGGGCTCTCTGCTCAGCGGGGAACCTGCTTCCCCCTCTCTCTCTGCCTGCCTCTCTGCCTACTTGTGATCTCTCTCTCTCTGTCAAATAAATAAATAAAATCTTAAAAGAAGTACAATTATGAGGATTGGCCATATGGAAAATTACGTAATATAAAGTCAAATAAAAATAAATTTCAAAATTACCTGTATATTACAGTCACAACTCCGAATATAAATAAGAGCTGAAAAAAACTGTGTTTGTAGTTTGATTTCTGGATCCACACATCCCTGTTAGTTATTTCTACTTGTTCTCCTTTCCTGGAAAAGTTCAAGATTGAGTTTTCTTTATTTGCTGCCTCCACTTTCTTTCCACTGCCTTGTTCCTTGAACCGAGCTCTGTCAGGCTTTCTTCCTTCTCATTTCACTATAACTATTTTTGTGAAGATCATCGGTGACTTTACATGGCTAAATCCAATAGTCAGTTCTCAGTCTTTATCTTAACCAACAGCTTTTGATACAAGTGATCATTCCCTTCTTTTAGGGACACCTGCTTTCTGGAAACACTATAGTCCTTTTGTTTTTTATTGCACCTCAATGGCCACTCTATCACAATCTTCTTTTCTGGACCTTTCTTATAATCCCAAACTCTAAACATTAGAGTGTTCCACAGCTCATTCTCAGATCTTTACTCTTCTCCATCCACATCCAGTCCTTAGGTTATTTGCATTTAGTTCTCATGGCTTTAGATTCCATCAATTAATTGTTGTCTCCCAAATTATTCATACAGTACAAGCCTCCTCTTTGAACTTCAGATTCATAAAACAAAACAAAACAAAAAACAAAAAGCACCTGCCCTCTCAATCTCTCCACTTGAAACCAATAAGTCTCTCAAAATTTTTGTCTCAAAACTCAGTCTGTGGTACACTCCTTAAATCCACTCTTACTTCAATCTTCTCTCTAAATTTTCAGCAAATGGTATTTCCATTCTTAGAGCTGCAAATATTTGCTAAAAAACTTTGGGGTCATTTGAGATCTCTCTTTCCCACTCCTATCCACCTGCTAATGTTACTGACTCCACTTTCAAAATGGGCATGAAACTCAATTACTTACCACTTCAATTGTCACCACCCAATCCTCCATAATCTTTGGCTTGGAATGTCCCCATACCCCTTAACTGTCCCAGCATCAGTCTTGCCTCCTCATGGTCTGTGCTCCACAGAGCAATGAAAATAATTGCTTTAAAATGGAAATCTGACCAAGCCACTGATCAGCTCAAAATTCTTCAAAGGCTATCCATGAACTTGGAAGAGTGCAAAGTTTTTACGATCTTGTCCCTGGATGCCTCCCTTACTTCCTGTCTCTCTGCAGCCTCATTTCCTGTCCTGGTTATGTCATCTTCTATCATACTTCATCTGAGTCATTGACTTGCAGTCACACTAGGCTCTTTGCTGCTTATTTCCTCAATCTGGCTAAAGAAGCTCTCACATCAGGTCCTTTGAATTGGCTATTCCCATGAGATACCTACATTGTGCCTCTCTCATTTTTTTTTTTAGGTCTCTGTTCAAATGTCCCTATATCAAAGGCTGTTCACTGCATATGCTGTTTAGTATGTCCAAATTGTTTACTCCTCTCCATTCTGATTCTATGTGGTTAATTTCTATTCACTTTCTGGTCATCAGATTGTTATTCCCTCCAAAAGCCAAAGTCTAAGTCTAAGTGAAGTTATTTTGTTAGTTTCTCTCATAAAACTACATTCCTGGGGCACCTGGGTGGCTCAGTGGGTTAAAGCCTCTGCCTTCGGCTCAGGTCATGATCTCAGGGTCCTGGGATGGAGCCCCGCATCGGGGTCTCTGCTCAGCAGGGAGCCTGCTTCCCCTTCTCTCTCTGTCTGCCTCTCTGCCTATTTGTGATCTCTTTCTGTCTGTCAAATAAATAAATAAAATCTTAAAAAAAAACTACATTCCCTTCCAATAATCTTTCTCCGTTGGTAATTATCCATTCATTGGAATGATCATTTGATTAATGTTTCTTCATATACAAGATTCTAAGCTCCATGAGAACACTGAATATCCAGAACTTCACTTAGTGCCTGGAAAATAGTAGGTGACAAAAAATTGGGGGACCTAAAAAGATGAAAGACTAAGACTCAATGAATAAATGAATCAGTGCATATTTTTGTTATATGCAACTCCAAGGGAGAAAGGGATAATTATTTTTATCTGTCCATTAGACTGGAGTCATAAACTGTGAGACATAAACATGGACGTCTAATAAGAAACACGACAGTCTTCTAAAATCACAAAAAGAAGAAAAGCCCTTTTAAAAAAGGTCACGCAAAAAAAGATGAAGCACACCTTTTACTAGACTACATTTTCCCCATGCTTCATCCTTTTCTTGCACATCTATCTTGTCTGATACCTTATAAAGGACATTTATAGTAAAGTTACCCAAAGAGAAATCTGGACTTTGCCCTCAGCTCCAGGAAGGTCATCCAAGTGCTTGGAACGTCCTGCCTGATAAGAGTATATGTTTACCTTGGGGCCTTGAGCCATGCCAGACAGTCTAGGAGAACTATGATATATGGTGGGGTTTAGAGCCATATATCAGCTCAACCTCCAGAGGGGCTAGAAATTAAGTTCAGTCATGCAGGAATCAACCAGGTCTATGTGACCAAGCTGCAACTAATACACTAGACACCAAGGTTCAGATCGATTGGCAATATGCCACATGCCCTGTCACACACGGTTGCTAGGAGAGGTCAGCACCGTCCAGAAATCCACTGGGAGAGAACAACTGAATGCTCCACCTGTGGAAGTCTCCTGGACTCTGTACCACGCACAGATTTGGATCCGTATCCTTCCACTGTAAGAGGCCCCAAATGTGTGTGTAACAGCTTTCAGTAATTTCTGTGAGTACTTCTAGTGACTCATCAAACATTTTGAGTATTGTCTTGGAGATTCCCCAGCCTTCAACTGATGTCAGAAGTGAAGGTGGTCGTGGGGACTCCGGAATTCTGCATAAAGAGATCCAGCTGGGGTTGCATTCACACAAGAAGAGAACAGACAAATGAACCACTGTCAGTTTCTTCTTACATTTCTGATTCATCCTTCTCTAGCTCAATATTAACAAACACGAGCTAGACTTTTCACCTACCAGCTACATGAGCTTGGGCCTCTCTAAGTTTCCTAAACTTCTGTTTACTCACCACTAAACTGTACTAACTGTACTTCACTCACAAGATCATAGTGATATTTAAGTGTGAAAAATGCATAATGTTCAATGCCTTGCACACAATTAGAAGTTAATAGGTGTTCAATACAGTTTCTATTATTGTTATTGTGGTTACATTTGTGAAATTGAATATAATTTCACAATATTCACAATATAATTAAATGACTCATTTAAAATGGAGTCAGGAGGTCCAATGGGGGAGCTGTCACACTCTACCACTCATCATTAATTGCAGACCCCCAACAGGAAGAGACTTACCTTCCATTCTCGATAGGAAGAAGCCTACTTTACTACTTTAGTAGGAGGAAATAATTTTTCCTGGTCCCCCAACAAGCTCAGCCATAAGAAAATACCTTAGCCAATAAGAAATCATCACCCCCCTGATGATTTTCCTCCAATGGACTTCCATTGGAAAAAAAGTATATGTTTTGGAAACATATGGAAAAATGGAAAAAACCTTCCATTGGAGGAAAACCCCCACTTTCCTCCAATGGACTTCCATTCAGAGGAGCCCCCCCCCTCCTCATTTTCTCTATAAAGAATGTTTCTTTCCTTTGCTCTCCAGACTCACCTATGGTTTGCCATAGCTTGCATGTCCCAAACTGTAATTTCTTGGCTAGTCCCAAATAAACCCACTTTGCTGGTAAAATAACCGGCAGTTTTACTTTTAAGGTAGACACTCTCCAGTTTTCTGTCCCTTCTAACCCATAGACTTGGTATTATCTAAGTTTCTTTCCTTGGTCTTTGTAGCCAAGACTACTAACCTTTCACCCAAATTATTTTTTTCTTCTTCCTGGACATAAAGCTAGACCTTATTACCCAGCCTCCCTTGCAACAAGGTATGGCTGTGTGACCAAGATCTAATCAATGGAACATAAGCACGAGTGACGTGTACTGTTTTCAGACTTGGCCCATCCAAACCTCCCACATGCTTTCCTCCATGCTCTTTTCTCACACTGGATACTTGAAAAATCAACCTTTGGGATGATTTTGGAAGCCATCTGGTAAAGATGTAAGAGCAACTGTCTGGGGCATTGAATAACTATGTGAAATAGAGCCCACCTCCCACCACCCAACCTACGTGGAAGAGTCCTGGTCTGTTACATGAGGGAGAAATATACTTCTCTTCCATGGTGATTATATGTTTGAGTATTTTATTCGTTGCAGCCTAGTCTACACCAACTAATACAGGCCTTATATTTTTGTCTGGATTTCCTTTTGTTATCTACATCTACCCCCAAGTTATTTACCATATACTGAAGAACATGTCTAACCTGAGTCCTGGTTTCTTCTGCTCTGAACTCTAATCCTGACTTTCTCTCTGATATTTTACAATGCTGCAAAATTTATTCCCTTAGAACACAACTGATTTTGCCTCTCTCTTGCTCGGGATGCTTAAATGATGCCCTATTATTTATAAAATGAAATCTCACAAACTAGACCTTCCACTAAGGACACCAATCTGTCTATCCTTAACCTTACTTGTGAATACCTTTGTACGTTTTCCTCCTTCATCACCCTTCTCTAAATATAGCCATATCCTCCCTTTTTTGTGCCATGTTTTTTGTTTATTCTGTTCTCCCCAACCAGGAATCTCTTTCTGTATCCTCTACACATCCAAGGCAGATCCAGCTACCTAAGAGTAGAGCTCCATCTACGTATGGATTTATAGATACAGATATGATTCCTTGCTCTCAAGTCCTAGTAATGGTTATAGGTAAAAGAATATGTGTGTGTATTGGTGGAAAGGGGTTTATAGACTTTGAATAACACACAATGCACTGACACTAGAGGCAAATCATCTACCCAAAAGGAAGACACTTGCTTATATAAATGTTTTGAAAAAGTAAGAAGTTATAAAGATGTATCTCATGTAAATGTCCTTACAAATTCAGAAAGGAAAAAGAACTCTGAACTGTCTCACCCTGAAAATCTTCATGGTAATAATAGGTAGAATTTGTCTAGGATGGTTTAACTCTGTGCTATCCCAGAAGCATATGGCTATTGAGAACCTGAAATGCAGTTACCACTAATTGAGATGTCCTGTCGATGTAAAATTCACAGCCGACTGAATACTCAGTGTGAAAAAAGGAATGCAAACCACCTCACTGGTAGTTTTTATACTGATTACATATTTAGATGGTAATATTTTTTATATATTGGGTTGAACAAAATATGGTACTAAAACAGAAATTACATATTTATTTTTACCTTCTTCAATGTGGCTATGAGAAAATTTAGAATTATTTTATGGCTTACATCTATTTCTTATTGGGCAGTAT
Source organism: Procyon lotor (assembly GCA_028646535.1). Lineage (NCBI taxonomy): Eukaryota > Metazoa > Chordata > Mammalia > Carnivora > Procyonidae > Procyon > Procyon lotor. Next base: position 11,588,431 of record CM053614.1, on the reverse strand, counting down.
TAGCTTGGTTAATCACTTGCTTAGAGGCAGAAGTTTAGACCAGACACTTCTCAATGACCTGTGAAACTGGGATTCTGTGATCTCTCCCGGCAGCCAGTGTGACTTAAAATTCTTACAATTTGGTGAACTAAAGGACTATGAGGGTGCACGAAATCATGCTGGATCTGTCCCACCATTAACACGGCTGACCAGCGCCAGGACATTGCTTGATTTATAGTTAGTTAGCCCCTACTGACCTCTCAGCCATCAGATACCTTGATGAACCTGACTTAACAATTTTTTTTTTCTGACTTAACAATTTTTTAAGTCGGGGTGGGAGTGAGGAAAATGTTGAGGTGAGAGTCACTATCGGGGACAACACCCAAACCTGAAGGTACGAGAGCTAAGACCTAAAGGCACAGGTTTGCTAGGACCTGCCCCCCGAAATAAGACTGAAATGAGAACATGCGCACACACGCAAACCATACACACCTGCCTCCTCCTGGCTCTTCATTCAACGTTTCTAAAGATAAGATGACCTAGTTTCATAACCCAGTTTAAACCAATCCCGCGTGAAGACTCTGTTTCCCTAATCTTGTCCCTGAACCAAGTGGTGAGGTGCTGTATAACTGTGTTATGTTTCTACCCGCCTAGGAGAAAGCACTTCTTTTCTTAGCATTGTCAACTAGAGGAAAGAAAATATGGTCTGGATTTAGAATCTGGCTTTGTTTGTATTGAACTTATTTTCCACAGCCCTCAGGATTGGAGGAAATTTTCCAAGGAGGGAGGGAAAAAATAAACTGAAATTAAAATCGATGTTAAAACCAACATGCCCTTTAAGAAAGACCTGGATGGCTTTTCCACCACTGCTTTGACTGTTGTTTTAGGCAATGTAAGGGGCAAAAACAAATTATAAAACAGTGGAGACAGAGTAAGACCCACCTCCTTGTCCTCTGCTATCATACTAAAAAGAGGGAAGAAACCTCTAAGTACAAATTAAGTCTCCACTGTAGAATCAGGCACGCGACATTTAAGAGAAGACACACATTATCTATACAGCAGACATACTTCTGAAGTAGCTAACGCACTCTAAACCGGAAACTTGGATTCCAGCCCAGGAGACGAGAATTTTTTTTTTCCTTTTTGAGTATTACTCTCTTTCTGGCAATTTAGATTGTTTTCCCCCAAAGCGGCTTGCCCAACACGCATGACCTGGTGTCCACGGGAGCAGCCCCTGTAGGTTGTCACCATGAAGGTGAAGAGGGGATAAGTGGGGAGGAACGAGATCAGACCATTGCTGTGCTCTAAGACTTAACACAATGCATCGCACTAGGAAAGAGACTTTAAAAGAGTTACCTGGGATTCAAATACATAAACCCATTTATTTTTCAAAAGCAGCTTTGGACTCTTTGTCTACCAATCCTTTCAGGAACTAGAGATTACCTAAGGCTGGTCAACTCCCAGTGAAATGTCCCCTCAGCCTCACTGAATAGAAAAGCTGCCATCAATTTGTCCCCTGACATCTGCAGTCAGATAGCAGGTAGGCCCATGATGCTGTGCTCTCCACCATGAAGAAGAAAAACCAAGCAGAAAACACTGTGCCTCCCTTCAAGGAGCTTGAAATCAAACCGAGGACCTAGAATAAGAAAGCAACTAAAAATCGCTAATTTGGTTCTAAGGTTTATAAGGCAGTGAACCATGCGGAGAGGTACCATGAGGAAACAAAGCAAAAAGGGAGTAAGATAAACAGAACTGGTTCAGCTGAAAAAGTGGACGGGACCTGGCACAGAGCAAGAGAGGAAATTTCTACAGGACATAGCTAGCAATGGCCGCTTGTGTCTCCTGTTATCACTGGAAGGCTCAGGCGCCATAGTGAGGACTGATCAGGCTACTCCACACACATCAACATCCAGGGCTCTATCCCGCACATCCCCGAGGGGCAGGCATATGCTCCGGATGCAGGAGTGCCTGCTCATGAAGTCACCAAGAAAAGGAGATCACGTGAGACAGAGACTCTGATAAGTCATGATAACTATTTGAGTAAATCACAGCAAGAGAGAAGTTTTGGGACTTTGAGGATCAGCTAAAAGTAAGAGAGAGATAATGTACATCACTAAGTAGGGAGATGAGAATATGAAGAAGAGAATACTTTCAGGATGTGATGGAAGTCTGCATACCTACCACGTCAGACCGACTCCCAAACTAGGATACGCACGGTGCAGGTGCACCAGTGTCCACAGTGGGGCTCTCCAAATCGGCGAGACCCTTCTGTGTCTCGGGCACCCCACCAGCAGGCTGCTCCTCAAAGCCCTTTGCACAAAGATACTTAGAAAACAGTTGCGCCCCTTGCTGAAGACTTTGGCATGAAGTCAAAAACAGGACCCCTTTGGGATTCTACACTAAGTAGAAAGGTAGGGACTAAGCTTTTAATGCCAGCGTTTAATTCCACCCTGACTTATCTTACAACTACACATGCGCCATGAGCAGCTTCTGTGTCTATTTTTTTCACTGGTGAAATGCAGTGGGGGGGGTGACACAAGTCAGTGGGTCAGAGTCCCAGAGACCTTTGAGATGATTGTCATCTCCCTAAACCGCCCCCCCTCATTTGGGAGATGCATACAAGGCTCCAAACGAAATCCAAGATCAGTAAATAGTAAGAGTGAATACGTGAAAATTGGTCATTTCAATGCTTTTAGTCCAGAAGAGTGGGCTGGCGGAGGGGGAGAGACAGTTCCACTGCTCTTCCTCAGGCTGCCGGGCAAGAGGGTGGGATGAGGGAATGGAAGGGGTGGGTCAAGCCAGGGGCCTGGGCTTACACTTTAAGCAGAACAAAGAAAATCCTGGTTCAGCAACTTGTATAGACCAGCAAACTAAGGGGACATAAATGAAAATGGTGAAAAGCGCATTTGTTAGGAAAAGCCAAAAATTTTGAAGCAAGGGCAAGTCTTAGGGGAAAAAAAAAGCTCCAAAATGTTTTTAGCCGTCTGCTTCTCCCTGTCTTCTGAGAAAAATGTTTTCCACGGTCATAATAAGTAACTGTAGTGTTGGGCACTGTTAGGCTTCGGTTCACCAACAGCCATATCAGCCCATAGTTAATTTTTTTTTCAGAGTCATATCTTTATAGCTCCTTGCATGTCAGATCTTCAGATATGCTCTCAGATGGAGTGTCTTCAGAGGAGGCTTTCAGCGTTCCCTCCATTGTTAAACATCCCCACGGTGTTTCCTGCCTCGCCATCATTTCCCCGGGGCGCCATGACACGGCCCGGGATCAAAGGAGAGGGAGGAAGAAAGAACTTAGTTCTTACTTGCTCTTCCCCTGCTATGTACTGCAGCCTTCCACCACTAGCCCAAAATACCATTCTGATGAAATATTAGAGCCTACATCTCTATAGGAATCAGAAAATAAGACCTTCTTACCAAGCTTCAGCCAAAGCAGGACACTTCTTTTTCAAAGCCTTTTCGGATAACTATTTCCACCGTCAAATAGGGATGGAGCATCCTTCCTGGAGCTCCATGACTCTGGGCCCTTCTATTCCAGGTGTCGATACCCTATATTCTTGCTGTTGACTTCTTGTCTGCCGACTGCTTCCCAAGCTCCTTGAAGGCAGAAACCCCATCTTCCTCCTCTGAGAATCCCAAGGAACCAACGCAGGCTCTAGCACAAGGCAGGGACTCAAACATGTGATGAATTCATGAATTCATCCCTTATTTTCTTTCTGATTAAATAAATGGGCAGGCTGCACCACACTTACTGCCACATTTGATCCTAGCAACACCCAGGAAGTCCCCCTTAGGCAGGGGCCACAACTGTCCCCATCTATCAGTGAGGACACTCAGACTGAAAGAAATCAAGTGACTTGACTAAGGTCACACAAGGGGCAAAAGGATTTAATGACTTTTTCTATGTCAATGATTTAAACTCTCTTTCATTAGGGTCCTACTACTTTAGGTCAGAGGACTGTTTCGGCATCATGAACATTAAATTCACTGGTTTGGGTCCCTGAGTTGCATCATTCTCATCACTGGACCGGGAATGTTGCTCTTTGATCCTATTTATCTGCTTGTTTATACATTTAATTCTTTTTAATTATATAAACACTGGTATGAATATATCCTACTTTCCATTACGGTTTAAGAGTTTATTAAGGAACCTGGAATCAAGGGGAAATCTAGAAAGGGAGCCTTCTTCCTATGCACCAGTGCGGCACGTGTGGGCCCTACCAGAGCATTCTCAAGCCTCTGACCAAGGAAGAAGCTGCATCCCAGCCAAACCCAGTCCTCTGCCAGGTGTTTCATGAAGGTAGGCAGCATACCTTGGCAAGGCTCCAGAGTGCCAAGTAAGAATGTCACTAAGTGTGTGCTTGGGAGAGAGGAAGAATTGTTTTAATATAAAAGGAAATTAAATCATGACTTATGGGATAAAAAAAATTTTAATTAAAAAAAAAAATAAAACTCTTTTCCCACCCTGCCATGCTCTTTCGTATGGGAGAAGATGAATTATCCCCACTCTTCAGCTCAACTACCAATGCTAAACAAGAATCACCCTCAAGACCAGACTGGCAGAATTGAAGGGCAGCCCTCCTCTACCTTTCTGCTGTTCCCTACATTCATTCTTTCAGGAAGGGACAAAGCCTTTCAGTCCACAGTGATGGATGTCTTTGACCAAGAACTTGACTCACTGAAGACCCTCAGTAAATGTATTCTGATTAATTTAAGAAGTTCAGAATGCAATCTTCAGTTCAAGGTAATGGTTTCTGTGGATGTCTTTTGGCAAAAATTGGCAACTACACCTAAACCACTGATACCAGACCCACCTACCTTTCTACTGGGGACAGAAGCATATCAGACAGAAGGGCATGAAGTCCCTAAAATGTAAAATGAAATCATCTCTTGTCAGGGAAAAACAAACAAAAAACAAAACACAAAAAACAAACAAAAAAAAAACCAAGCTCCTAAAAGGAGAAGAAGGCAGTTTGAGCTGAGGAAACTAAGCTTAGATGACACGAAGTAGCTAAGGGTGGGCTCTACTCATCGTCAAGTGGGCAAGAACAATAAAGCACGTGCCCGGAGTTACTTTTGATCTCACAGCTGCAAACCCGGCAGCAGAGCCTCCAATGATTCATGGAGTTTTTATTTTAGTCTGAAACACATCCGATTTCATATGCAGGAGCTAAGTCGCTGGAGCTTTGAGAAGGGAACTATGGCTTAGACGTTTGATGATGGATCGGCGAGCAATATTGGAAATGAGTAAGTCTTGCTTTGTAGCCACAGGGATCCTGAGAACGAGAGAGACACACATGCAATTGAATTACGTTGAAATGAAGAAGCCAACACCTACGCTCCAGTCCAGAGTCGCTCTCGGCTCCTTCGCTGGGCCGTTTGCCACGGGGAGGCTGAGGGGATGTGCGGGAACCAGGTGCTGTAGGCCTGCCCGGGAGATGGCTTTCCTGCAGCCAGAAGGGGGAAAAAAAAAAAACACAAAGAAAAACCAACATCAGAAGGTCATACACAGTGAAAAATTTCCCTGGTGTGAAAAAAACGCCTGAGTTAGTCTTCCGCATGCAAAACCCTTTGCGAATGTGTTGGAATCTATGCCTCCGAAGTACATGGCCAAGGCAGAGGATGGCGACTCGCAAAAGATAGGGAGGTTGAGGGGACCCCCTTGGGGGCAGCACTGCTTCAGAGATAGAAATTAAAATATAAGCCCCTATTCAGGGTACAGGGCAGAATGCAAGTCTCCCTGTTTACCAAAAAAAAAAAAAAAAAAAAAAAGACCGAGGGCCTGAGTGGTTGCAGTACTTGTACAATTTTAAAGCTGTCAGAGGCTAAAGGCAAGAAAAGTGGGCTGGTGGGGTCTTCTATGGAAATGCTTCCATTTCCCAACAAAGTGATCTCCAAGCAGGGCACAGCACCAGCTTCGGTCTTGCTCCTCTCAAGAACGTCCTCCCTCCCCCTTGCAGAAGACTTCCGTACAGAGCTTGAAGTTCCAGATGGGAAAAGACTGACTGGTAGCGGCCAGGAGACGGCCCCTGCTGAAGGACCATGATCTTACCAAGGCCCAACGGAAGAGACAACCAAACACGGGGCTCCGATTAGGTTTGGCACCCAGAGCCCAACAGAGTGCAGGTGGGAAAGGAGGGAATGAATCGAGAGAGGCTGAGAAAGTCAGCCCTGACCTTGGTCTGCAGAGATAAGAAATGAGAGGCGTTGCGTTAGCAAGCAAGTGTGACCAGGGCAGGGGGAAGGGAAGGGAAGGGAAGGAGAGGAGAGCCTGGTGGCCATAATGAGAATAGCAAGAGCGAGAAAGCAGGGAGATCAGGTGATACCGTCATTAACCACGTGATACCATCAATAATCACATGATACCATCATTAATCACGTTAAATTCAATTGCTGCGCAGCTCCACGAAAAATGCCAGACAAGGGTCTCGAGCTTTAACATCAGTGCTGATTCATGAATTAACTAAGGGGCTCCCTGAAAAGGAGAGGGCTTTTCCCTCTGCAGGCGTGTCCACGTGTGCTTTGAGGATCCCCTGAACTAGAATGAGGCCCTGCGGCTGAGCCCCGCGTAGGTCTGAGGCTGAGGCCCAGGAACCTGCACTGACACATGCTTCCCTCAAACCTCTCTTCGAGACTCTGGAAGGACTTTAATCTAAAGAGGCTATGAAACGGGGAATCTCCCGTATGTATCCTCAGGAAAGCTAAATTTAAGAACTTAGAGACGGGGCCCCTGGGTGGTTCTGTGGGTTAAAGCCTCTGCCTTCAGCTCTGGTCAAGATCTCAGGGTCCCAGGATCGAGCCCCGAATCGGGTTCTCTGCTCAGCGGGGAGCCTGCTTCCTCCTCTTTCTCTGCCTGCCTCTGCCTACTTGTGATCTCTCTCTGTCAAAGAAACAAATAAAATCTTAAGAAAGAAAAAAAAGAACTTAGAGATCGATTTCAGGTTAATGCCTAATTTACAGATGACTGGATGAACATCCACCAAGATTTTCTCCCCATCCTCAAGCCACTGAACTTGCTGCTTGGACTCAGGCTAGACTCCCTGCTCTCTGCACTCCTGCCCATAAAAACAGCCCACCCCAAATTGTTAATGGACTTGCCTGTGGCTTGCTACAGTTTTTGTGTCCTGAACCACAACTCCCCTGCTATTCTCGAATAAACTCCATTTCTGGTAATTTGAGCTTGCCTTTATCTTTATTTGGGTTGACAAGAGCAAAAACATTTGGGCAAGTGGGGGAGCCCCCAACTTACCCAGGCCCATCAAGGAGGGGGAGCCCCAAAGGAAAGCATCGGCAACTTCATTATGCACTTTATCCCCATTAGCTCTTAGCGTCTTATCTCGGAGGATGTGAACACTGCAGTAAGAATCTTCTGTCTCAGACACAGGACCTGCAGACAAACGGGGTTCCCAGGGAGGCCCAGATCCTCAGACTCCTTCACCCCTCTTACTGTTCAGAGGAGCAAGGCTGCAGACAGGTAGATGAGGGAAAGGAAGGGAATGATGGCCAGATGTACGGCAAATCCCATCATGACTGAACTCCTGAAGAAGAAAGGAGCTTGCCCAAGAAAGGGGGAGGAGTGAGTGCAGAATGTAAAAGCTCGCTTGGAATCTAAAGGCAGATGATCTCTCTGTTCTGTTCACCGATCTCTGCAAACTCCACCCAGAAATGGAATTTGTAATTGGCCAAGATCAACAGGAGCCTCAAAACCCAAAGAAAGGCTGGGTAGAAACCAAAAAAGAATCCAAGATCATGCAGTCACTGATCAATGGCCAAGGATGTCTAAGAGCTCAGCAAATGCCCAGCCCTTTTTTCCCCCTCTCTCATACTACCACACAGGAAGTCTCAGAAATAACATCAAGGTCTTTAGTAGTTGGAAGTGATCCCATCAAACTTGCCAGTAGCCTACTTTCAGAAGCTCCCACTGAGTCACATACCATGTACTTGCTTTATGTAATCCCTCAAAGAGTCATTACAAGTGTGTAGACCTTTAATGAAGACATTCTGATGACACAATCCTCTCTTTCCTCACTTTCAATAAGGCAGATGATTAACAACATCAATGTGGTCCCTTCACTGACACCGACTCTTTTGGGTTCCCAGAGCCAATTCCAAAGTTGGCAGACAGGTGGGGGGTGGGGTAGGGGGGTGAGAGGTTCCCCCAACATCAAGCAATTCTCAGATACCAGCAGGGTGTCCCAGAATTTAACTTAATTCTGACACTATCTACCCAGAGCTAACATCAGATTCCACAGGTTTAGGATTCTGTCCTACGGGACCGCTCCCCACCCCCACTTCAGGTGCCTGTCACAAGCCCCAGGCTGTTCCCTGGGCTTCTGGCCAACCAGCTACAGATCGGAGGTTCCAGTGACCCTCTCCTTAGGTTTGATTCATCTGTTAAAGTGGCTCACCGAACTGACAGAAACACTTAACGTTGATCCATTTATTAAAGGAGAGGATAAAGGATATGAATCAACAGTTAGACGAAGGCATACAGAGGTTCAAGTATGAGGAAGGGGTATGGGGCTTCCATCCCCTCTCTAAGGGGCCTCACTCTCCCAGCACCTCCAACTGCTCATCAACCCCAAAGTTCTCTGAACCCCATTCTTCTGGGTTTTTCTGGTGGCTTTATTATATTGGCACAAATGATTAAATCATTGGCCATTGGCAATTGATTTCAACCTTCTGCCTCTCTCTCCTCCTTGGAGGAAAAGGGGGTTGGGACTGGAAGTTCCAACCGTCCCATCACAAGATTGCTTGTCAAGGCAAACAGTCGCCACCCTTGGGTGGGGTACGAAGCCACCTTCATTAACATAATGAAAACACCTCTTTCGCCCTTATCACAGGTTTCCGGAGTTGTGAGCAGAGGTCTGTGGATGAAGACCAAATACATATGAGAAATATATTTTGGTCGTCTGGATGACCAACTGCATATTGCTTATAAATCACAGTATCACAGCCCTTCACCCCGAAGTATATTCTGTTGCAGAGAGCAGTAAGAACACTGGAAGATTCTTCTATGGTACTTCTTCATGGCCCATGCATTTTTCTCCGCCCGAGTTCAAAGAAGTTGTGTGATATTTTTCTTTAGGACCTGTCTCTGGCTTTGAGGGAGGCTGTAGGTGATTCTGAGTCATAGCTTTCATCACAAGAAAATCAGATCTCCGCGGAGTCAGGATCTACAGGTCCCACCTTCAGTTCCTTAAAACAAGCGAAATTTCGGTGTCCTAACAAAAGATAACAAACGGTGCCTGAGCACGAGGCCGCGGAAGAGCTGAAGAATGCCGAAATCTTGGGTAAATGAGGAAAAGACGAGCCCTTCATCTATTCATGGACAGCCTCAGAGAGCCGTGGTCAGAATGAAAAAGAAGGGAGGGAATACAGTTCTGCGGGCACAGTGGACACCACCAGACGGGTGAGTCGAACTCACCAGAAGCTGGAGACTCTGACCACCAAAACCTGGGTTCCTAATGAAAACCGCCAGGAGGGACATGCAGCGGAAATAACCGGATTACGGTGGGAGGATTGAGCGCGTCTCCAGAGGAGCAACGTGGCAGTGAGAGAACAGACATCCAAACGCATCCCCGCAGGGAAAGTGGAATCAAATGATGTTCCTGCCCAGCCTGAGAATAGAAATGAATAAATAAGGCCTTTCGCTGCTTATTTATTCCTTGTTGCTGATACAAACTTAAGGGTGGTTTTCTGTAACATGAAGAGAGGAAAACTGTATATGTACGACACACATAAACACTTATTAGGAGGAAGATAAGTAAGAACCATCAAAGCGCTCCCGGTTTGTAGCTGCAAATGGGCCTCACAAGAGGTTATTACATAAGAAGGAGAACAGGAGGAAGATCTGTAGGTATCCCAGCGAGGTGGGAGGTGACTTCTGATTACAGCCTTTTCCATCTTTCTAAACAGCCGTGGAAGAACATCCTTTTCTCCAAGAGCCCATATTCCTTATTCCAAAATAAGGAAGCAATTGCATTATTTCTCAGACTTCAAATAAAATTAGTGTAAGCTGTATTTCTATGTGGGTTCATCTTGGTTGTAGGAGACGACGTTTCAGAGTGGTCAAATCTGGGGTGTGCTGAGCTGGCTTTATGCACCAGTAAAAAAATCAACGGGGTTTCAACTTCTTTTGTTTTCCTCCCTAACCTATAATCCGTGAGACAGTGAGATGGCTGCGATCCTTCCTATTAATTTTACAACAACACTTCGTTGGGATGGCTATGATGGCAAAAGAATCTCTGAAAAGGACAACTGTGAATATTAACTGGGAAACAGATACGAAAAGAAAATATTCCATAATGCAGTTTCAGGCGCACAAAGTCACGGTTAATGTCAATAACCTGCCATGAAAAACCTCAAACATATTTAACGTATAAAAGCCATCATACATTTTAAATAGCATTCTATTATTTCCTTTACTTCATTCAGTAAGACTACAAACTCCTAAAGGACAGGGCTCAATTCATCCACTAATCTTATTACATTCTAGCCCAGGGGTAGACACAGCAAATATCCAATAAATGCTTTCTGAGTTAATGAATGAACTTGACCAAAAAGCTAAGCAAAACAGCTTGCTGATTAGATCAAGGGTTGAGAAATCTGATTTAGGAAGATTTGAATGATATGCCAGACTGTGCATTTCAGTGATATACTTTGCAGAGAGGGCCAGAAATCCTTCAAAGCAGCTCTTTAAAGAAAAAGGCAAAAGAGGCAGAATTCAGGGTTAAGAAGCCTAAGAGACATCAAAACAGCTTTGTGATCAATGTAAAATGAAATCCTATTGCTGTGACATTTGTAAAGGGCATAGGATAGTGTTAATATTTTTATAATGTATTTATTGAAAGAAACGTGTAGCATATACTCTTCACAAAGAGAATTTTTTAAAATTTATGGGAAAGCATATACGTGGTTATTTAGCCAGGATACCCTCTAATTATCCATTTTGCAATATTCTCTCAATTCGCTCCGGTTCCACCCTGATTCCAAGTTAATATGGCTCCTATACCCAATCCATCCCATCTTGCCAACTCCCTTTCCGGGTGATTCTACGAACAGAACAGCATGCCTGCTGAGCAGAGAAGCAAGTGCCAGAGAAACAAGATTTCCTTAAGAGCACCTGGGGGGCTCAGTCGGTTAAGTGTCTATCTTTGGCTCCAGTCATGATTGCGGAGTCCTGGGATCAAGCCCCAAGTCCGGCTCCCTGCTAAGTGGGAGCCTACTTCTCCCTCTCTATCCCACTCATGCTCTCTTCTCACTATCTCTGTCTCTCTCTCAAATAAATAAATAAACCTAAAAGAAAAAAAAAGTTTCCCTTAGCCAGGATGTCTCCTAAAAGAAGCTAATTGACAATAGAGATTGGTGAACTCATCTTCTTGTTTTAGAAAAGGAAGCAACTGTCTAGAAAGGTACTCTGTACCTTGGTTTAATTCCCCAAGTGCCTCCAGAGGGATCTTCATTACTGTGTATGTGTTAGTGTGCTTTTCCCCATATGCTATTTTGGTACTAACTTTGTTTATATTCAAAGCAGCCTACGATGCTCCTTGGTTGATCTAGAGAGCTGCCTGCAATGTTAAGGATAGTCCACACAATTGAAAAAAAAAAAAATGTCCAAAGCCCCACACAAACTCCAAATATCCCACTAGAGATTTACTTAGGGGAACAAACCTTGTGTGATTATTTGAGCCTAAATCCTAATCCGTATTACCTACGAATGCACAGTTGTTTTTGACAATTTTAATATGCATTGAAATTTTTGAGAATGTAATTATTATCAAAACAAAGGTTGTTTTTAGTTTTCTACTGGTTGTAAGTCATTCAGAAAATTGCTTCTGGTGTTGAATCTTCAACATGGTATGTCTGTATTACTTTGTGTTTTCAGCTGTTACTTTCACAGTGATTCTCCGAGAGGGGTGCTCGGCCTTGGCCTGTGATGGAGCTTGATATCAGTCTACTGAAAAGCTTAAGGAGGGCTTGGATTGCATGGAACACACGGTGTTATACACAAACAATGAATCTTGGAACCCTACAGCAAAAACTAATGATGTACTGTATGGTGACTAACATAACATATTAAAAATACTTTTTTTAAACTTCAGGCTTCCCTGGTATTTCTAATGCGTATCCTGGGTTGAGAACCACTGTTCTACATAGTTGTGCAAGCATGTGACTACTTCATTACGTCTGCAAGTCTGACTAAGCCCTGGCATTTACACATTGAAATATATTCATTCATTCAACGATGTATTTACTGAATGCCTATTTTATACCAAGCACTGTTCTAGATGTGTAAGATGCATGAATGAATAAAACAGGCATAAATTGCTGCCTTTGGGAAGCTTATATTCTAGCAGGAAATACTTTTTGCCAGGTACAGAATCACTTTACAGATCTTACATATCCTTCACAACAATAAGGGAGGTACTTTTATTATACCCTACTTTATAATTTAAAAAAAGGATAGTACCGAACAGTTAAGCTATGTGTTCAAAATCACAGAGAACGGAAGAGGTACAGGTGGGATGTGAATCCAGCATCTAAATCCACATTGTACATACTTAACCAGGACACAACCCCACACTTCTATGAAATGCTGACAGCACACAGGTATGGAGCAAAAAGATATACAATACTGCCAGACTCTTACTACGCCGAATTTCCGGCTGCCTCAATTATAACTGTCCCATCTCCATGACAAGAACAGAAGCTTCTCCTAGAAAGAGGCCAATCTGGGAAGCATCCAAGTGTACACAGATTAAGAACCCACTTGACCTTACCAATCACTAGCTATATAGTCAAGGGGCTTGAACTCCCTACCTTGGTGTCCTTTTATGTCTGATAAGAATAGTACTATCAAACTCAGAGGCAATTAAAAAAAAAAAAAGTGTGCAGATGCTTGGCAAATAGTAAGCACAGAAAATATTCACTACTATTATTATTCTCCTACATACATTGGAAGCCCCACATCGTCTAGCCAAAGCTAGGTATGTGGTAAATCTCTGAATAAATATGTGCTTTTTATTTGATTCCTATCATATATAGGATATATATATCCAAGTTCCCGGGACGCTTCCGATCATCCAATAAACATTTAACAAGCTTCCATTATGTGTCAGGCAGTTCAAAGGGGTTATTCAAACAGAAGGACCTTCTTCTACTCATGGTAAATAATTCCACGATTTCCAAAGGAATCATTCGTCCCCCACAATCTGACTACTTGCCCAGGGAAAATTAAAAAGCACTGCGCTCTCCCCTCAAACAAATTTACCAATGTGTTTTTTAAATGCCATCCAAATGCCATTAAAATTATTTATTTAATATACTCGTGTAAATGAAAGCCATACCAAAAAAGGCATTTTTTGCTGTTGTTGAATCTGTAAAGCACTCGGGCTGCTAAGTGCCCCTGAGAACTCGTGAACTCATCTGTGAAACAGGATTTATTTCCCAAGCCTAATTCATCATAACTACATTCCCACAGCAATGCCAGCATGGACTTGCTGTGAGATGTGGCAATAAAGCTCGTTTTAAAAACGAGGAGAGAGATTTCCCAACTGGGATTCGTCCGGGAGTTAATGACATTCTTCTTAAGGTATCGGTTGAGGGAAAAAAGTAAGCCTTGGGCCTGGAGAGAAAGAATCAGGCTGTTATGGGTGGGGCTGTGACCTTTTTTGGAAATTGGGTCTTGACAGAGGTAATCCAGGTAAAATGAGGCCGTGAGGGCGGGTCCTAATCCCGTATGACCGATGTCGTTATGAAGAGGGGGAATTTGACACAGACACACAGGAGGACACTGTGTGGAGATGAAGGCAGCGACCAGGGGATGTGTCTACAAGCCAGGGAAGGCGAAGATCGCCAGCAAACCACCAGCTGCTAGGGGAGAAGCCCCAGAGAGGTTCCTCCTCCCAGATCCCAGAAGGAGCCACTCTGCCAGGTCCTTGATCTCAGACTTGTGTTCTCCCAAACAGGGAGACGACACAGTTCTATTGTTTGAGCCGCTGAACGTGTGGTGCTTCATTACAGGAACCCTGGCAAATACACACACTTCCAAAACAGACCCAAAGTCTGGATGTTGTATGGTAAGGTTTGGCTAACTTCAGCCAAATGTTGACTTCTCTTTTCCAAGTGCCCCATGGAACTCTGGGTGCCTTCCTGTCATAATGCTACCTTCCAGAAACTAATAATATTTGAACAGAAACACATTCCCATGAAAAGCCACCACTAAAAACAACATTCTCATACAGATAGTGAGCATCTGACGAAGTTCTATTGAACTCATTAAGGAGGTAGCCAGCAGCAAAGACAAATGCAAAATCAAAGTGTGTATAAGAAATTGAGATTTATGATAGAAAAGAAGTATCTAAAAAGATTGTAAAATAAAACAAATGAGCAAAAAAGAAAAAAGAGAGAGAGGCAAATAGACTCTTACCACAGAGAACAAATTGATGGTTACCAGAAGGGAGGTGGGCGAGCGATGGGTAAAACAGGTAATGGGGGTTAAAGGGGGCACTTCTAATGAGCACCAGGGATGTATGGAAGTGTTAAATCACTATATTGTACACCTGAAACCAATATTACTGTATTATTAATATTGCTGTATGTATGAATTTAAACAAAAAGTTTTAAAAAGGGTGCCTGGGGGCTCCGTCAGTTAAGCGACTGCCTTTGGCTCAGGTCATGATCCCACGGTCCTGGAATCGAGTCCTGCATCTCTGCTTGGTGGAGAGCCTGCTTCTCCCTCTCCCTCTGCCTGCTGTTCTGCCTACTTCTGCTCTCTCTCTTTCTCTCTCTCTCTGTTAAATAGATAAATAAAATCTTTAAAAAAAAATACAAAATACAAAATACAATAATGTTTTAAAAATACAAAATGAAATTAAATAATTGCTAAATCAGATGAGAAATTAGTTATCTTTCTACAGGTTGATAAGAACTTAATCCTTGTGGCATTAACTTTTCTTGTGGTCTACCAAATCACAACTCATCGGTTTTTCATAGATTAACCTCTTATGTCTTATGGGGATATAAACTGTTAGCCCCTCCATCAGTTTGAGATTATTAATCAAATATATAGAGACAATGACATTACAGTGCCCAGAAGTATCAGGTAAGAGCCAGTTACAGTAACAAGGTTCTACTTCTATTGGAGCAGGCTATTAGAATATGTTCTGGTAAGATAAATTAAGTAAATAATAAATTTAAATAATTTTAAAAAGTCAACCATGTTTCCATTGTCAAAATTTGGGATCATTTTATTTTCACTACTCATGGTTCAAGTTATTATATAGAATTCCTTCTGTAGCGCTATACATGTCTGGAATATTCTAGAAAGTCTCCTAAAATAACTTATCTCACTCCCCCCAAAATAACAATTTACTCCCTACCTTCTTCAATTTCCACAATTTTAACTATTTTCTCCTAGCTTGGCAACTGATGCTGAGACAGAAGCGTTCAGGTTTACTGGAGAGTTGGTGACGGAAGCAGAGCTGGAGGAGAGAAACTGAACTGTGATGCAATAGCCACGAAGTCCGTAGCTGATTGAACATGAGGTTCTGGAGCTGGAACGGCCCTTCAGAGCCACTCTAATTTCCAGCAGAGACCTTTCAACCCCACATCCACCAGTCTTTGGGTAGGGGCAGCCCCTTGGGAGAGTAGAACCATGGGCTGGAGATTCTCTCACACAGGGGCCATGCCCGGGAAGGGGCACAGCTGTAGAGACCATCAGCAGCTAAGGCTCCCTCCCGGAAGCTGGGAAGATCAGCACTTTGGTCCGGAAAAGGCACGTGGGCAGGAAAACAAGCAGCCACCACACACTTCTAATACTCATGACAAACTTAGGAAATGGGGAATTTTATCAGGCCCATTTTGCTAATGGAAAAACTGACATTAAGCAGTCAGAATAACTTATATAAGCTATATAGCGAAATAAGTAATAAGGCCAGGACTGGAGCCCAGATGTCTGGCTCCAAAGGCTCCATGGCTCTTCATGGCCCATGAAAGGGAGAGAGAGAGGAGAGAATATCCAGAGATAGCACAAGATCTGGGCGTGCAATGGATGGAAAGTGGCCATTGAAAATGCCCTGGTGTCAGGGGGGCTGAAGGACATTTTAAAAATATCATCTAATGTTCAAGTGGAAGTTGTTGGATGCTGTGATGGAAATGTGCTCCCTTTCTCTCTCTCTCTCTCTCTCTCTCTCTCTCTCTCTCTCTCTCTCTCTCCCTCTCGTCTCCTCCTCCATATTTTCCACCTGCACCTAAATCTTCAGGGAAGTCTCCTTCTTGTCTTAAAGGCAGTGGAGTTTTATGAATGTGGAAGTGGAAGCAGCTGAATTTTACATCTAGGTCAATGAATACAGAATAGATGTTGCCTACTGGAATAGAAAGATAATCCAAAATTGAACAAATTTAGAAAAAGCATGAGCCTGGGAACAGAAATAACCTTAAGAACATAAGCCCTCTGGGAATTCACAGAAATTTTAGGGGAAGGGATTTGGATTTCCATAGGGTTCTTCCCAGTAAAACTATCAACGGGAAAAATTTAACGTTAGAGCCTCCTGTTTCATTCCCATACTAGCTCACCACTCCCTACCCCCTTCAATTTCCATCACCCTGCACCTAGGATACCTCAACCACAATCTTCCTCAACTGGTGGTATCACTGAATAGCTCCCCCCATGCAATTTTGTCAACTGAAGGGAGTTTAGGATGCGTCTCTCTCATTAGAGTAGCTGCATTCTCAAAAGGGACTCATAAAAATGCAAAAACTTGCATGACCCAAAGGAACAGAGTCAAATGACATTCAAAGCAGTTAAAATAATTTTCCTTGTTTTTCCTTATGGACTCTGAGCAACAAACTGAGGGTTTTGGAGGGGAGGAAGGTGGGGGTTGGTTGGGCGAGCCTGGTGGTGGGTATTGAGGAGGGCACTTTGAATGACATTCAAAGCAGTTAAAATAATTTTCCTTGTTTTTCCTTATGGACTCTGAGCAACAAACTGAGGGTTTTGGAGGGGAGGAAGGTGGGGGTTGGTTGGGCGAGCCTGGAGGTGGGTATCATGGAGCACTGGGTGTGCTCGCCCAGTGCATGAACAATGAATCTTGAAATACTGAAAAAATTAAATTAAATTAAAAAAATAATTTTCCTAAGGCACAACCCAGAATATTGTAAATACGAATGAGGTCTGGGGCTGGAGGTTGGGGTTAGAAGCAGAGACCTACTTACCTTCTTTGAGGTCAGCCCTAGGCATAATGACTAGGTTTATAGGGAGACCCAAGAGCATATCTATATGTTGAGAAGACACTGCCAACCTGTATCAGAGAGGGAAGGGTACTGGCCAAAAAAACAACTGAATTCATCTCCTATTGTTCCAATAACAAGACTTTAACAAAACAACTTGTTAAAGGTAGAATTAGGGAAAAAACACTACCTCATCTCAAGACCTACAATAAAGCTAAAGAAACCAAGAGCACGAGCATGTGGTATTAGAAAAAAGGGATATCAAGACACCATGAAACCAGAGAACAGGCTTATGGTTGTCTTGGTGCAGTAAATCACAATTAGTATAAACTCATCCAACTCTTAGCCTTCTCCTTAGCAAACATAAGAAGTCCAGACACATCAATCTGTTCTCCTGTTTCTTATTTTTCAAATTTTTAGTCACATTTGCAACTCTACTAAATTCTGAGATCAAATTCTGAGATCTCTCAGCTGTATCTCTAAGTGCTATGTAGACAGCAAAGTGATTTATTTGAGGTCAAATAGCTAGCTGGTGGCAAAGCCAGGAATAGAAATCAGGTCTGTTCATCCAGCCCAGTTTGTCTATATTATTATTGTATGACCTCTGTCCATCCCATCCAGTTTGGCCTGCAGACGTACATTTTCTCTTCATTTCCCTGTCTCCCTAGCAACTAACTTGCCACTCCCCAGATCTTCATGTTTCATATATGTCTTGCAGGCCTACTTGTGAAAGAAAGAAAGAAAGAAAGAAAGAAAGAAAGAAAGAAAGAAAGAAAGAAAGAAAGAAAGAAAGAAAGAAAGAAAGAAAGAGAGAGAGAGAGAGAGAGAGAGAGAGAGAGAGAGAGAGAAAGAGAGAGAGAGAGAGAGAGAGAGAGAAAGAAAGAAAGAAAGAAAGAAAGAAAGAAAGAAAGAAAGAAAGAAAGAAAGAGGGAGGGAGGGAGGAAGGAAGAGAGAGAGAAAGAGAGAGAGGGAGGGAGGGAGGAAGGAAGGAAGGAAGGTAGGGAGGTAGGAAGGAAGGAAGGAAAGAAAGAAAGAAAGAGAGGAAGAGAGAGTGGGAAAGAGGGAGGGAGGGAAGGAGGAAGGGAGGGAGGAAAGAGAAAGAGGAAGGAAGAAAGGGTCTGGCAGACAGCCAGAAAAGGAGGGAGGGAGAGGGAGAGAAAGAAAGACAGGGAGGGTGGAAAGAAATATACAAAGAAAGAAAAGAAATAATGATAAAACATTTCAATAAGCCAGAGAGAGAAAAAAATGTTCTCCATGTGATAAAGTGTATGCACAAAAAATGTATACATAACATCATACATGATGGCTGAAGATCAAATACTTTTGCCCTAAGATTGAAACAAAGTAAGGATGTCTGTTCACATCACTTTCAGTTCCAGGTTGTACTGGAAGTCCTAGCCAGTGTAGTAAGAGGAGAGAGAGAGAGAGGAAAAAAAAAAAAAGTAAAGAAGAGAAAAAAGCATAGAGATTGGAAATAAAAAAGTAAAACTATCTTCATTTTCAGATTATATGACCATGTAAAATCGCTAACAATCTACGAAATCTACCAGAATTAATGTGTGACTTTACAGTCATAGTATATGGGAGCCATATACAAAATTCAACTGTATTCCTATATATAAGCAACCACAAATTGAAAAATAAAATGTTCAAAATACCATTAATAATGACATTCAAGAAGGTGAACTATTAAGGGATAAATTTAATAAAATTTGTGTCAGACCTTACACTAAAAGCTAGAAAACATTACTGAGAAAAATTAAAGAAGTTGTAAATGAATAAAAGTATTATATTGGTGTGGTTAAGGACTCAATACCATTAGGAAGTCAATTTTCCTAAAATGATACATAAGTTGAACACAATCCCTATCAAAACGCAGCTGATTTTAACATTTTATAGAAATGAAAATGATGTAAAATAGCCAAATAACTTGAAAAAGAAGTTGGAGAACTTTCACTCTACCCAATTTCAAGATTTACTGTAAAGACAAGTAAATAAAGAATATATGAAAACGAAGAAAGAATTGACAGAATGGTAGGAAAAAAGAGAGATTCCAGAAATAGACCTACACATGTATCTCTTCAAAAGAGACAGTGAAATCACTGGAGAAAAGAATATCCTTTTAACAAATGATGCTGGAAAAACTGCTTATTCATAGTAGGTAAAAATTAATCTTGACCCCAAACTATATACCTCAAACTGTATACAAATATATCCCTTCAGAAGGGATCGCTGATATAAACCTAACAGCTAAAACTATAAAGCCTCTAGAAGAAAATGTAAGAAAATACCTTCATACCTTGCAGTAGGCAATGATTTTTTTTTTTTTTTTTTGAGAGGATGCAGAAAGTTCTAACCAGGAAAGAAGAAACCGATAAACTGAACTTAATCAAAATAAAAAATCTACTTACCAAAAGACATATCAAAAGATACTACTACTCATTCTGCTATTCCCCTTCCTGTGCCAGAAATTCTGAAAAGCTGTTCCTTCGTAAAAGTTGTAAGAACACTGCCAAAGTTTATCAAGATCGTTTTTTTCAGAACTCTGGAAATGACCACTTGAGTGGAAGAGATTGGCATCAGCCCTGGTCTTGGCTAGCCACGGGGCAGACTGAGCTCATTGTCTTGAACTCAC
Source organism: Procyon lotor (assembly GCA_028646535.1). Lineage (NCBI taxonomy): Eukaryota > Metazoa > Chordata > Mammalia > Carnivora > Procyonidae > Procyon > Procyon lotor. The sequence goes on along the minus strand of CM053614.1, from coordinate 11,568,585 downwards.
GGGAGTTCAGTACACTCACCGACCAGGGGTGTATCCCCACGTAGCTCCCTCAGACTGGTTATCCTGACCAAGACCTTGTCATATCATCCCACTGATCCCAAGACGTTAGTAGCATCACGTAGCCTTCTAACACATGAAGTTTTGTTGTTGTTCTGTTTGCCTCCAACTCACTCAAAATTGTGATGATACTAACAAGTCTAGATTCTTCACTTCCCCAAATAAAGGTTTCTAGTCCCTGGACTTGAAAACATGAGTGGGACCAATCTTCCAAATTTGTAGTAACTATGAACTTATGAGAAGCCCAACTTGTGCTTCATTGGTGCCTAGCAGTATCCCGCCAAGACACCTCTTCACCATTTCTTCTCTACTGGATAGCCAGATGGTCAAGTCCACAAGCTAAGAATATGTGCTAATGGGAGGAAATGTCTATAGTACCTTTGGGTGGACACCCTTAACTTGTATGATTATTCTCTTTGAGCCCTCTGCCTTTACACTTAGGCATAGCTACGGAGTCTGGGAAGCAAACTGTCCTCATTAACACTGTATTCCAGATAGAGCAACATCTTCTCTTCCATCTTCCCTTTATATTACATTTGATTTATAAGAGTGGAGGTGAAGGCTTTGCGGAATAACTTTCTGGTCTCGGTCTTCCCAATAGGTGCCTGGCCTTAACCACTGGCAGCTCTCTAAACTTAGAATGTGGGATACTTATGATGCTTATGGTCTTCCGCTTTGGGACTTGGTTGTAACTCCAATAATAGGAAAAACTCTATTCAGTAAGGTTGCTGTGTTTTGCTTTTTTTTTTTTTTTTGAAGATTTTATTTTTACTTACTTGACAGAGAGATATCACAAGTAGGCAGAGAGGCAGACAGAGAGAGGGGGAAGCAGGCTCCCCACTGAGCAGAGAGCCTGGTGTGGGGCTTGATCCCAGGACCCTGAGATCATGACCTGAGCCGAAGGCAGAGGCTTTAACCCACTGAGCCACCCAGGCGCCCCCATAAGAGTTTTGAAGAAATGAGTAGGCAGTGTATTTAGCAAAAATGAAATGAGTTTCAGACTTTCAGGTATTTAACATTTTTTACTCGGTGCTACTATGTTTCAGGCTCTAAACCAGTTGCTGGCTGTGCAGAAGTAAATAAAACACACATCATCCCTCTTCTAGTTGGGCTTACGATCCTGATGAAGAAAACAGACATAGATAAATAAGTGAACCCCTGACATGTGGCTAACAGATGTAGCTACCATAAAGGGTACAACAGGAAGAAGTGGTAGAGAATGAGAATGAACAGTGTTTAGGACAGGCTACCCCAAGCAGGTTAACAGAGATAGGTTTCAAAGATAGATAGATAGATAGATTGATTGATTGATTGATTTGAGAGAGAGAGAGAGAGCATGAGAGGGGAGAAGGGCAGAGGGAGAAGCAGACTCCCCGTGAAGCTGGGAGCCCGATGTGGGACTCGAACCTGGGACTCCAGGATCATGACCCAAGCCAAAGGCAGTTGCTTAACCAACTGAGCCATCCAGGCGCCCCCAGAGATAGGTTTCAAAGTAACCTGGACTGGAAGCCTCACTCTCTCACTTAATAAATAGATGATAAATTAGTTAATGTCTCTTACACTCAATTTCCTCATCTATAAAACAGGAAGAATAATTTGTACCACATGTGGTTATTGTGAAGATTCAATTAAGTAAGAATATTAAAGGAACCTTTCTCCTATTACTTTCCTAGAACACAGTAAAGGTTTTTAAAAAGCATCTGTCACCGTTAAACAGAGGGTTAGCACTGGAAAGGGGAGAGTGCACTGGACAAAAACAATAACAACCAGATTCAACACTTAATAACTTTGAACTCTGAGCAAGCCATGTTGTAATTGCCCTGAGCTTGCTCTTCCTCAACTGTAATCGAGAGTAGGCAGTACCTTACAGAACATAAGACTATAAACTACCTTATAAAATAAAAACATTTGTTTGTAAATCTCAAGGGGTCAACCCAAAAAATCTGTCTTGAATATTGACATCACGTGATGGAAGAAAATAAAGATCTCCCTTGGATATTGGACTACAAGCTAGCCTTTACATGAGTTTGTTCCTGGGTTGTCCAAAAGACTTCAAATATTTTGTATAAAGTAGCCATGTTTTTTTGTTTTTTGAGTTTTTCTGAGAGAGAGAGAGAGGGAGGGAGAAGCCCATGGAGAGGGAGAGAAAGAATCTTAAACAGGCTCCATGCCCAGCGTGCGAACCCGACTTGGGGCTTGAAACACAATCCTGAAATCATGACCTGAACTGAAATCAAGAGTTGGATGCTTCACCAACTGAGTCACCCAGGTGCCCCCAAAGTAGCTATAATTTAATAAATTTCCCTGAGTGCTTAAGAAGCAAATATGAATACTCCCTAGAGAAACCAATTTGCAAACCAGGTTTTGGAGAATTCTGAAGAAATACCAAGACACATTAAATCTTCATCTAAAATCTCGAACACAGGAAAATAAAAAGGACTCAGTGAGTACAAGCCAGAAAAAGATAAGACTCTAGAATACTACAACTGTCATAAATAGAATATAAAATAATTATGTTGGATGGCTTTAACAGAATAAAGGATGGGTTAAAATTAAAGAAAAAGAGACTATAAATACTACTGTTTAAGGAATAAAAGTAACTTTTAATAAGGAAAACTAAAGGGGCGCCTGGGTTGCTCAGTGGGTTGAGCCTCTGTCTTCGGCTCAGGTCATGATCTCAGGGTCCTGGGATCAAGCCCCTCGTCAGGCTCTCTGCTCAGCGGGGAGCCTGCTCTCCGCACTCCCTCCCTGCCTGCCTCTCTGCCTACTTGTGATTTCTCTCTCTGTGTCAAAATAAATAGATAAAATCTTTAAAAAAATAAGGAAAACTAAAATTAAAAGGAAATAATAATGGGTAGATGGCATACAGAAGCAACAGAAAAGAAAAATTAGTAAATGACAATGCAGATCTAAAGAAACAATCTGAATGCATAAGAAATAAGAAATATGAAAGGAAAGGAAAATTAGGAAACAAAAAACTGTGAGAAAGTAAATCTAACACATGTCTGTTTCAGAAAGAGGAAGAACTGAGTAGAGGCAATGGTGAAAGACATCAGGAAGCCATTAAAGACACCCAAATAAAAGGAGAGCTCTGCTCATGCGCAGGAAGGCAATGTTTTAAAGATATCAGTTCTCCCTTCAATGATCTTTGGATTCATGAAATTCCAATCAAAAGTCCTATAAGCTTTTGGGTGAACCTGATAGATTAATTCTATGATGTACATAGAAGAACAAAGAACAAGAGTAGCCAAGACTCCTGGAGAACCAGAAGTTAGAAGCAGGGTTAGCATGAACAGATATCAAGTCTTGTTACAAAGAGCTAACAATTAATACACTGTGTTATTGAGGCAGTAATAGACGAACTGACCAATGGGAAAAAGAAACCAAAATATATATATGAAAACTTGATTTTTGACAGAACTAGCATTGTAGAAGAGGAAGATACATTTTTCAATAAATGGTCCCAGAAAAACAGATTATCCTTATCGGAAAAAAAAAGGAAATTGACCCTACCTCAAAGGATACATAAAAATTGATCCCAAGAAGATTAAAGATGGAAAAGTGAGGGGCGCCTGGGTGGCTCAGTAGGTTAAGCCTCTGCCTTTGGCTCAGGTCATGATGTCAGGGTCCTGGGATTGAGCCCTGCATTGGGCTCTCTGCTCAGCGGGAAGCCTGTTTCCCCCTCTCTCTCTGCCTGCCTCTCTGCCAGCTTGTGATCTCTCTCTTTCTCTGTCTCTGTCAAATAAATAAATAAAATCTTTAAAAAAGAAAAAAAAAAGGATTTAAGAAATAAACACACACATGGGGCGCCTGGGTGGCTCAGAGGGTTAAAGCCTCTGCCTTCGGCTCAGATCATGGTCTCAGGGTCCTGAGATCGAGCCCCACATCAGGCTCTCTGCTCAGCAGGGAGCCTGCTTCCCC
>CM053614.1:11544041-11564107 GCA_028646535.1 Procyon lotor | reverse complement strand
TCCTTCCCTGGTCCCATCTTGTTTCATTTTTTCCCTCCCTAGCCCCCACAACCCCCCGCCCTGCCTCTCAAATTCCTCATATCAGAGACATCATATGATAATTGTCTTTCTCTGATTGACTTATTTCACTTAGCATAATACCCTCTAGATCCATACACATCATTGCAAATGGCAAAATTTCAATTTTTTAATGGTTGCATAATATTCCGTTGTTTATATATACTACATCTTCTTTATCCATTCATCTGTTGGTGGACATCTAATTTCTTCCCATAGTTTGGCTATTGTGGACATTGTTGCTATAAACATTGGGGTGCACATGCCCCTTAGGATCACTATGTTTGTATCTTTGGGGTAAATACCCAGTAGTGCAATTGCTGGGTCATAGGGTAGTTCTACATTCAACTTTTTGAGGAACCTCCATACTGTTTTCCAGGGTAGCTGCACCAGCTTGCATTCTCCACCAACAGTGTAGAAGGGTTCCCCTTTCTCCACATCCTCATCAACATCTGTCATTTCCTGACTTGTTGATTTTAAACATTCTGACTGGTGTGAGGTGGTATCTCACTGAGATTTTGATTTGTATTTCCCTGATGCTGAGTGACGTTGGGCACTTTTTCATGTGTCTGTTGGCCATTTGGATTGGTCTTACCCTTAAAATGATATTATGAACCCAAATGGCCAAGGAAATGTTGAAAAGAAAAACAAAGGTGGGAGCATCACGTTGCCTGACTTCAAGCTCTATTACAAAACTGTGATCACCAAGACAGCATGGTACTGGCACAAAAACAGACACACAGATCAATGGAACAGAGTAAAGAGCCCAAATACGGACCCTCAACTCTACGGTCAACTAATCTTTGACAAAACAGGAAAAAATATCCAATGGAAAAAGGCAGTCTCTTCAATAAATGGTGTTGGGAAAACTGGACAGCTATATACAGAAGAATGAAACTTGGCCATTCTCTTATACCATACACAAAGGTAAACTCAAAATAGATGAAAGACCTCAATGTGAAACAGGAACCTATCAAAATCCTAGAGGAGAACAGAGGCAGCAAACTTTTTGACATCAGCCACAGCAACTTCTTTCAAAACACATCTCCAGGGGCACCAGGGTGGCTCAGTTGTTAAGCATCTGGCTTTGTGTCAGGTCATGATCTCAGGGTCCTGGGATCAAGCCCTGCATTGGGCTCCCTGCTCAGCAGGAGGCCTGCTTCTCCCACTCCCACTCCCCCTGCTTGTGTTCCCTCTCCTTACTGTGTCTCTCTCTGTCAAATAAAAAAAATAAAATCTTTTTTAAAAGTCTCTAAAGGCAAGGGAAAAAAAGTGAAAATGAACTTCTGGGACTTCATCAAGATAAAAAGCTTCTGCACAGCAAAGGAAACAGTGAACAGAACAAAGAGACAACCCACAGAATGAGAGAAGATATTTGTAAATGACACTACAGACAAAGGGCTGTATCCAAGATTATAAAGAACTTCTCAAACTCAACACCCAAAAAACAAATTATCAAGTCAGAAAATGGGCAGAAGACATGAACAGATACTTCTCCAAAGATACACAAATGGCTAACAAACACATGAAAAAATGTTCAACATCATTAGCTATCAGGGAAATTCAAATCAAAACCACATTGAGATACCACATTATACCTCCCAGAATGGAAAAAATTGACGAGACAAGAAAGAACAAATTTGGAGAGGATGTGGAGAAAGGGGAACCCTCTTACACTGTTGGTGGGAATGCAAGTTTGGAAAATAGTGTGGAGGTTGCTCAAATAGTTAAAAATAGAGCTACTGCTCAATACCCACCACCAGGCTCACCCAACCCCCGCCCCCCTCCCCTCCAAAACCCTCAGAGCACTGGGTGTAGTGCAAAACAATAAATCTTGTAACACTGAAAAAAATAAATAAATAAAATTTAAAAAAAAATAGAGCTACTGTATGACCTGGCAATTACACTACTGGGTATTTACCCCAAAGATACAGAGGTAGTGAAAAGAAGGGCCATATGCACCGCAATGTTCATAGCAGCAATGTCCACAATAGCCCAAGGGTAGAAGGAGCCAAGATGCCCTTCAACAAACATATGAATAAGGAATATGTGGTCCAGATACACAATGGAATATTACTCAACCATCAGAAAGGATGAATATCCAACATTTGCATCAACATGGATGGAAGCAGAGGAGATTATGCTGAGTGAAGTAAGTCAAACGGAGAAACACAATTATCATATGGTTTCACTTATTTGTGGAACATAAGGAATAGCATGGAGGACATTAGGAGAAGGAAGGGGAAAATGAAGGGGGGAAATTGGAGGGGGAGATGAACCATGAGAGACTGTGGACTCCAGGAAACAAACTGAGGGTGTTCGAAGGGAGTAGGTGAGGGGATGGGTTGGCCCGGTGATGGGTATTAAGGGGGACACATATTGCATGGAGCACTGGGTGTTATACACAAACAATGAATCATGGAACACTACATCAAAAACTAATGATATACTGTATGGTGACTAACATAATAAAAATATATATATATAAAAAGAAAAAATGCCAATTACAAAATACTACAGTTGTATTTCACTTACATAACATTTAAAAATGCAAACAGAGCTATAGTATGTTTTATTTTGTTGTGTTTTCACCTGTATGCATGAATGCGTGTGCATATATAGTTCTATACAATTCTGTAAGACACATAGGTCCATGCACTTAGCAAGTCAAGATACAGAATACTTCAATCACCATGAAGATCCCTCATGTTGTTATAAACACATTCACCTCTCTTCATCCCACTCCAGTCCCTAATCCCTGGCAACCTCTAATCTGTTCTTCATTTCTAAAATTTCATTTTTCAAGAATGATATAAAAATGGAACCATACATATGTAATCTTTTGGTTATTGGCTTTATTCACTTAACAGAATTCCCCTGAGATCCAAGTTACTCTCTATTTCCTTATTACACTCTATTTCCTTATTTGTCAACTGTATGTCCTGTTCAATGAAATATCTGTTCATATCCTTTCTCTGTTTTCTATTGGATTGTTTTCTTTCTTTTTTTTATTGAAATGCAATTTAATTAACATATAATGTATTATTAGTTTCAGAGATAGAATTTAGTGATTCATCAGTTGCATACAATACCTAGGGCTTATTCCATCACAAGCCCTCCTTAGTGCTCATCACCTAGCTACCTCATCCCCCCACCCACCTCCCCTCCAGCAACCCTCAGTTTGTTCCTAGTAGTTAAGGGTCTCTTATGTAGTGAAAAAAATTAATGAAAAACAAGGGAATAAGTAAAAATTTCAGGCTGATTAGAGGAGGTTAAGGGATGGATTAATGAAGATATCTACATGGGCTTCAGAGGTTATGGTAGTACCCTTCATTATTAAAATGAATAATAAATACTCAAATATTTGTTGGTTATTATTCCTTACAATTTATATTTTATAAATAGGTTGTTGTATTTTATGTCCTTTCTCTTCAATAAAAAATATTATTAAGCTTTGTAAAATTAGAAGCAGAAAAGTGACAGGTGACTCTTTACACAGTCAAGTTACTACTGTCCACTCATAGTTGCCACCCTAGAAAACATGCAGAAAATTTCTCTCAAGAGCAAATCGTATTTTCCAGAGAGTCTAGTATCTTGCTCAAAACTTTAGAGATTCCTCTTTTTTGGGAATGCCTTCTGAACCTGCAGCTGTTCTTTTGAACATTCTGAATGGTGACAGTCCTTATCCTCTGAGGATAGATTTTATTTGAGTCAAACAGCAACAAGCTATTTGAAATCAAGTTTGATGGATGAGATGGGTGATTTAGCTCTATAATAGATAAGTGAGATGACAATGTGTTTCATAAAAACAGTTTCTCAAAGTAATTCCAAAGAATAATAGACTTTCAGGGTGAGCAAAGTAATCTAATCCAACTTTCCTCACAACTCAGGAACTAGTTCTACCAAGAATCCTGACAAATGGCCAGACAGCTTCAGTTTGGAATTTCCAAGTGACACAAACTACAACAAAACACCCTAGATCACTGGTGGTGATGAGCATTAATACTTACCAAGTAATCTAACTGCCATCTTTTCTAAATGTATAATCTTTTGTTATATCTTATGGGTCACTATTGGTCCATTGTTCTGGTTTATGGATATCTAGATCTGATTTCCATCATCATGGTATTAACACTAGTTCCCAGAGGAGAATAAGTACAAGGTCATAAGTTGATGAGCATCCATGTATGATTCACCTAAGTCATTAATGAAAGTAGCAACCAGGACATGACCAAGTGCAGAGCTCTTACTCAAATAGAAACCTGCTTCCAGCTTGGAATTAATTAATAGTATTCATGGGGATGGTTTCAATCTTGATCATAGGGAAATCATGAATAATCATCAGAGGCATTGCTAAAGTCTCGATACAATCTATTTTTGGAATCTCTCAAATCTATCGCTATTGTAATATTATCTAATAAATGAAATGAGGCTAACCACATATATTTCTTTAGGGAATTCATGCTAGCTCAGTGTGATTTTCATTTCTAAGTCTACCTAAAACATCTATGTAAGGACGCTTGGAGGAATTTTGTAGATGTTGCTATTAATCCTATTAAGTTATAAATTCACCTGCTCAATTTTGAGAATGAGAGTATTTTCCTATCACCAATATTCAGGAAACTCGACCATTTTCAACATTTCTAAGACATTATTGGTCCTATGATCAAATTTGCAAGCTCTCTCACTATCTGATTTATTTGAATGAGGAAAGCTTCCCTCTTCAAAAAAGTGGATTATTTTGAAATATGTTCTTTCTGGTCTTGGGTTTTTCATATTATCAATATTTAATCCTTTCTTCCAGTTTAAGAATTTAAGATAATTCTCCTTAATGGAAATATCTAAAGCAATAATAGGCAAAAATTCATGCCTATTATAGATCTAAAATACTAGTATTATTTTCCTTAGAATTTAGGATTCTTTTAAGGGCACTAAGTTAAAAACATCAAATGCATACTTGTCTTTAAATACATATTTTAAACTGTATTGTTTGTGCCTTAGGACAATGTGTATTGACAATTGACTGTCCTAAGGCAATTTTGGCATTGTTATGCCTTAGGACAGTCTGTATTAAAAATCTTTAAAAAGTCAGATTTCATAGTTGCTTCAAATTGTCCTCTATTCCTTTGCACTGACATTTAGACATTTACCCTAGAGAGAGGGTAACAAAATACTTAGCATAGAAATGGAGACAAGAGAGTGAAAAAGGCAAGAAAAGGAGGGATTGACAAGAGGAAGGTGGCATGGGTTGCCCAAATTCCATGTTAGAGATTGGTTCATCTTTGGACATGCAAAATAGGAAGTAGTCAGCATCTCACAACTACCACACAAGTTGGTCCTGGACAAAATCCTTCCATATTACCATTCATTTCAGTTCATCCTGTTGTGGGCCAAAAGTTTGTGTCCCTTCCCAAATTCATACATTGAAGTTCTAATTCCCAAAGTCATGGTATTTGAAGGAGAGGCCTTTGGGAGTTTTAGATTAGGTCCCATGATGGGATTAGTGTACTTATAAAAAGAGGAAGAGACCAAAGTCTTCTCTCCCTCCCCAGTCCCCATCCATGCGAGAACACACTAACACTAGAGAAGGCCATTTGCAAGCCAAGAAGAGCACCGTTATCAAGAACAAATCAAGGAGCACCTTGACCTTGGACTTCCCAACCTCCAGAACAATGAGAAATAAATTCCTATTAGCTATGCCACCCAATCTATGGTATTTTTTAATGCAGCATGAGCTAACGAAGACACAACCTAACCATAGCAAAATCTTATTGAAGTGAAATGCTATCTATAAAATCAGTCCCTTATTTAAAAGCAAAGTAACTCTGTGTTCTTCCCAATATTAAATCCACATCCTCAACCCAGACTTTAAGTTTCCCTACCCAGTGCATCCCTGCATCCATTCATGTGAGGATCTACCTTGCCAATCCACATACTTAGTCCTTCTGTCAGTGGAAGTAAATCGTTCATTTCCATGCCTTCATGCATACTCATTCTGCCACCTGGAATGGCCTTACCCTTACTTTCTTCATATTGTTATCCTCTATTTCTCTGTCCTACAGAAAACAAAAAGGAAAATAACACCATAAAAACTACCAAAAATAAGCCCTCTCTGTGGTTTCCCATAATAAAATCCCCCCTGTCTATTTACTGCCCTACTCCCTTCCATGTCTTGTTTCTTGGTGGAAAGCAGGAAGAGAAAATCTTAAATCAGTGGTTTGGTTTTAAAGATCCCGATTTAAATGATGTGGGTAGGACTCAGCCCTTGATATTTGGAAAACCTCCCTGTGGGAATCTAATGTGCAGCCAGGGATAAAAGTCACTGTAGGATCAATGCTCCTCGGTCCAGCTGTGCACAGAGTCTCCAGCCAAGTTTTGGAAACATGCTCTTAATTAGGAGCCATCCACAGACCTACCAAATTAGAAGCTCTGAGGCCCAGGCATTTGTGTTATTAAACAGCTCTTGCCAAGCCCAGATTGAGAAACCCAGGCCCAAACAGTGTGCTGGTCTAATAGTAGAAAAGGGGGGAAGGTTAGTAGGCCCACTGCCCTCTTCCCTCCCATTTTGAAAGTCCAAAACATTGCCCTTTTATTATCTTCCAAAACATATGGGTATTATATAGTGCCCCACTGGGTCCACACTAAAGCCTCTGCTTCACTTAAGGTGGCACTGAGGTATATGCCCAACAGAATAAGCAAGTGTGGGCACACGCAAAAGTGTCCCATCTTGTGCAAAGGAAGAAGAGGAGTATGCAAACCAACTAGGAAAAACACGTGTTGCCCAGAAACACTCTGTACTCCCTGAAGACTAACCACACAGCTATGATACAACCCCCAATTTGCTACGTTAGTGGTTAGGCTAGTCTTCAAGGAGCACAGAAGAGTGAATTCTGCCGAGAAAGGAAATCGGGAAGGCTTCAGTGAGGAGGTGGCGTTTGAGCTCAGCCGGAGAAGAATCTCACCAGATGAAGAATTTGGTTCAAAGTTTCCCGTGAAGAGGTGAAAGCATCGCCAAGGCCCAGAGCTGTGACAGTGAAGGTCTGGTGCAATTACGAGGAGTCAGTCATTGTGGCTCCTGCGTAGAAAGCATGAAGGAAAGAAACAGAGCATAAAGCTGGGATGGCTGAGGGCCAGAGGATGAAGCCTCGAGTGGAGGTCACAGATAACGGGAATCACTAAAGCTTTTATGTAAGAGAACCCATTATTACTCTGGTCTCGGCCACATTTTTAATATTAATAGGACTTCAACAGAATCATGGCAGAATGTTCAATATGATAGTTTCCTGGGAATCATGGAACTGTCCTATCATAAGTTGGTAACATCTTCAGACAATCTGAACATCCGTGAAAAGGTTCACGGTCAGAATAAAAACTGCAAGAAAAGCCTTTAAGTGACTGTAAGATTTCCTAAGAAGAGCTTGCACACTATTCAAGCTCATGACCAACCCCCACACGTATCTCCAACTGCTCTCACATCAGTTGCTCTAACAACCTGCCACTCACTCCTGCTTTCCACCAGCAGCCCCGAGACAGCTGGATCCAGAGTAGGTTAACTCAAACCTCACGCACAACACGCCACTGGAGGAAAACTCAGCAGGGAGGTAATTAAAAACGAAATCACTGTTCTCTTAATGATCTTTAAAAGCAAATGATAATGTAGACTCTTGAATCCATACGCAGTATGTGCTGAAAAACTGAAGGGGACACTGAGAGTGAACATCTCATCAATGATCAAGAAAGGTTCTCTCCTCGAGTCCCAAACTTCTTCTCCATCTCCTACTCACTCCTGCCCTCCCCCCCAAAAGACTGTGCAAATTCCCAAAGGTCAAGTGGATGCCTCCTTAACCTTTCCCTCCTCGGGTTTAAACAGACCTCAGGCCCATCATTGACCTATTCCTTTGCCTCTCCCTCTGAAAAACAAACAAACAGACACAAACAACAAACAACACCACCGCCCAGCTCTGTCTCCCAACTTTAGCAAATTTTCTGGTAATGTTTTTATTCCACTTCGGCCTGCCTCTTGCTGAATGTTAGATCAACATCCTTTACTCACTGCTAACTGAACTCCCTCCTTCCAGACTAGCTCGTATCTTTTCTCGTGGCCCTCATGCTATTATTCCCCTGATACTATAAGGTCAGTTTTTTCTAACCTTTCTTACTAGATGACAGAATACTTGGGACAGGGACTTATTTTAGGACATGAAGTGACCAGAAAACAGTGGGAGGCAAAGTAGTTATGAATGTGATTGGAACTACATGAAGAAATTGTGCCCTGTACACAAAATCTCCAACAGGGTTGTATTCTTCAATTTGGTGGTTTAGAGCCCATGGGAGGTGGGAGGCCCTAATACTTAATCATGGGCAGAAATGGCTCAGACATTCTTTTTTGGCTCTCAAGAAGGAGAAAGAAAAGAAAGACCATATATATATATATATATATATATAATTTTTCTTTCTTTCTATAACTTAGAAGAAGAAACCAGAACTCTATTTTAAAATGAGTACTTGGCATTTTGGCTGCAGGGAACGGTTCTCAGGAAAATGAAAAACGAAATAAAATCAAAGAGTAGACAAGCACATTTTCGGTGACATCAGCATGTTAGAAGATGCACGGAGCCTCTGCAAGCCTTGACAGCATGTGTGTTGGCTCATTTATTACCAAGTGTGGGTAGCACTCAGTAACTGCCACGCTGTGTGTGTACACAGTCATGCAGAAATGCTCTTTATCTTCTTATTTTTATTTTAATTTGAGTAATCTGCATAGATATTTGGAAGTGTTAAACTGCCGTGAAGATTGGGAGAAGAGAAATATTATGTGGGGTGGAGATGGGGCGTGGAGGAGGAGAAGATGGAAGTCTGACAAGGGGATGTGATGACCAGGGTTCGCACGTCTCTTCCCGCTCTGTGAAGCCTCCTCACATAAACCCTGGTGTCCCATGGCCATTTCTGGGCTAAAAATATCGCCATACATGCTAATCAAAGGGTTTCTGTATATACAACCTCTGCTTTAGCCTTCCTCCTTCCCATCTATCGGTGTTGAGAATTCTATAACCCACCAGTGTACCAAGAAATCAGGAGCTCAGCTCCCTCCCTCCCGGAGAGAAGTGCCCTTGGAGGCTGCCTTGTGCAAACAGGCTCAGAGTGCAGCCCCGCTGAGCATGAGGAGCCATGACTCAGCCCCGGGGTGCTAGAACCCCCTGGGGTGGCGAAGGCCCCGAGCCTTGTAAGGACAACAGTGATGAGCTGTTGAGCATCTACTTTCAAGCAGACAACATAGGGTTTAAAAAAAACAAACACAAAAACACAAAATACCAAAGCACTAGGGAGTAGTATTAATACTGTTAGAGCAGCTTTATGGGTGAGTATGATGCAGCCCAGGGAGCTTGTCTAACATGGCAAGTGACTAAAAGATGGAGTGGGGATTTGAACCCAAAGGCGGTCCCTTGGAGAACAGAGGCGCACCCTGCCAGGAGGTGCAAATGTTGGCAGGGGAGCCTGAGAAAGGAACCAAGGCCAGTGAGAGAGAGGCACTGTACCTAAAAATGTGGGGGCAATGCCGAAGACTTCTCTCTGACTCAGGATCAGTCAGAGAGACTCAAGAGCTTTCTCTATGAAACACAGACAGTTCCGAGCCTCGGGAGAACAGGAGACTTGCTGGGGGCAGCCACAGCCCAGCAGGCAAGGAGGGGAAGCCCTCTGGAAAGCCCGGATGTCCAGGAAGGACAGTGGAAAACGTGAGGAAATGCCGAGTACCAGGAGGCTCGTCATTCCCCCAAGCGCGAACAGTGGTCTCGAGGACTCTGGTAGCGGGTTCCCCAGCCCTAAGCCACAGAGGAGAAAAGCAGCTCCTAGTGAAGGCGCAAGCACCCCGAGGAGCCCAGAGTTGGGCTACACTATGTAAGATTAAGGGCCATCTGACAGGAAAAGGTTCCTGTCAGAGGGACTGGTAACAAATGCGACCACAATGAAAAAGGACCAGATTTTTCAACAGGATGGATTTCTTGTGTATACAATACACAAGGGATATAACCTTTCACTTTGTCGGTATTTTGGTCAGCAGAAGGTTCTTGGACTTGGCACATAATATTTTAGTGTCTTAAACAACTAGATTTTCTGCATCCACTGGCTACTTTTACTAGATGCCACTGAAATCTAAACAGAGCATAAAACCTGAACTTCACACCAAATGTGCCCTAAAAGGCACCTGACTGTTGTTTGCAGCCCAACGAGGACTCTCGGCAGTCACACGCGGTCGGCGTCGAAAGATGTTTGCTGTGAGAGCCCCTGATGGACTTCCAGCTGCACTGGGTGACGTGGGGACACAGCGGCTCGTCCCCCGAGGGACTTCCTCCTCAGCAGGCCTCTCAGAGCGGCCCCTCAGCCAAGAGTCTCTCACAACTATCTCAACTCTTTCAGGCTTCTCTCTGAAAACCAGATGACTTTCTTGGTGAGCCCTGCTGCCTCTGACCAACAGATCACAGGGTTTACGAGTGACACATCTCCATGCGCCCCTGAACCCGAGTCCATCACTCTCTGAGCTCCCCAGGGTTTCCGGCGGAGCCCGCTCCTCCCTAGGCCCCGAATGGAGTGGAATTACAGAAAGGCTCGGCAAAGCAGGCCTCGACAGGGTTCGTCTGAGGCTGGTTGGGAAGACATCGCCCCAAACTGTTTCTCTCAGAATCACCAAGGGAGCCTGTTAACCAAAAATTCCCAGCTCCTAGGTGGAATTCTGGTCCAGCGGTGCTGGGAGCGGGGGTGGGGAAGGCTACCAATTTCCATTTCCGATAAACCCCCTCGGGAAGTTCTGATGCAGGCCACCCACAAACCACATCTAAAAAGCACACTGTCCTAGCAGGGGAAAGCGGGCGGCCAAAAGAAAGCATGAGCATTTACTGACTGCCTAGTATACGGCAGTACTTACATATACCGATATATATGTAATACATATGTAAGTCAGTTCACTCAACCCTCAGACCTGCTATCTGATATTATCAATCCCATCACACACAGGCAGAAACTGAGGTTAGCACGGTAACGTGCCCAAGTTCACACATCCAATAAGATCCAAGTAGCATTTGAACCAGGTTTGTCTATGTAATCCCCAAAGTCAAGCACCTTCGCCCACACAGCGTGGGTTTCCAGGAACAGCAAACTCCACAGACAGGTTGAGGACTGAGACCTAAAAGAAAGTACTGGAGTTTAAATTTGGGGATAACTCAGATATCCTGTACCCTTAGAGATTGTTGCATTTTATATTTTTGGGTGACTTAGACGTCCAAGGGTCTGTTGTATCGCCTTCACAGGAAGCAGACAGACCCTGGACCCCCGTTTTCTCTACCAGGGTACACTAAGGATCCCACCACCTTTAATCTCATGCCATCCAGCATCACTGTTCTCACTGATTATGACAACAAGTAGCAAGAGAAAGACCAACCAAGAGGTCTCAAGAGAGAAGAATCTCACAGCGAGACGCCAAAGAGAGAAACTTAGAAGTTTGTGCATTCTACTTGGACTCTTCAGAACACGAGGACCCTAAGCTTCATTCCTGCTTCTCTCTGCATTTAAAATGGCATAAATCACCCCTGTCTTCAGGGACAATTACACTGATTACTCTGACTGACACGGCCCTCAGAATGTTAGGACTTTTGTCTCTGGAAAGATAGTTAGACAGCAATGCTTATCAGACAGCATAATATATGTATTTTTATTTTATATTTATATTATGTATGGATTATACTTTCAATTGTTTGAGTTTGAGGAGAAAAAGAATTTTCTAATACTAGAATTTGCCTTTAATTTGCTATTCCTTTTACTTAAGACTAATTTTAAGGCTTTCTGACAATCAAATAATGCCAATAGTGAATTTTATTACTGTCACCATAACATTTTCCAATTCCAAGCTCACCTAGAACCCAGGCAAATTCTGGAAAAAAGTCAGCAACCTGGTCCTCAAGCATTTTTGTCGATACCCAGATAAAGAGGGCTGGTGAAGTCTGCCCTTTGTCCAAAGACCACGATTACTTACAGGATAAGAATATAAAGCAGCCCAGAATGGCAAACTTGATCTCAGATTCTGGGTGTGCTCATGCCATTCTTCTGGCCTACAAGGTACATTCATGTCGCAGAAGGTTCTCCCAGGGCAAATCCTCCAAGCTCCACCAGCAGCCGCACATTGACCATAGGACGCTGAGCTCCTCACACTTTCCAAGGAACTAATATTATCTTAGAACTGAAAGTATAATGTAAGATTCATCAATCTTAGGAATGTTCACACTTAAAAAGAACCTTGAGTCCTCACTGTTATTTGCAAAGTGAAATTTCTGGTAAAATTATTAGATCCTTCAAGTTGCTGTGATGGTATTTCTAAATCCCGCTCTTTTCTTTCAAACCTTAATCCTGCATGTACCCATGAATACTTAAGGTCAATTAATTATACTCACAAGCTGTTACATTTTGTATTTATAATTTTTGTTATAACTTGTTTATCCTAGACTTAAGAATTTCATATGCTGCCATTCCCCCATACTCTTTCAAATCCCATATTTATTACATTCGTATTTAACTTTCCCTTGAAATTCATAATTATGGTTTAAATTTTTTTGGTGTCAGAGGCTTTTAACTAGAAAAGCAGTTATAAACTAGTATAACGTTTTCTTTATTCCCATTTAACTGTCACTGCATTATCATGTCTCCCATAATTTATTTTTTTAAATTTTATTATTTTAATAATTAATACCTACAGAAAAAAATAGTACAAAAAAGTAAATTTCCTTACTACTATTACCCTTCGGTCTTCTAATCCTTTTAGAATTCTTTTTTTTTTTTTTTTAAAGATTTTATTTATTTGACAGAGAGAAACACAGCGAGAGAGGGAACACAAGCAGAGGGAACGGTAGTGGGAGAAGCAGGCTTCCCACAGAGCAGGGTGCCCGATGCGGGGCTCGATCCCAGGACTCCGGGATCATGACCTGAGCCAAAGGCAGACACTTAACGACTGAGCCACCCAGGTGCCCCTCTTTTTTTTTTTTTTTAAAGATTTTATTTATTTGACAGAGAGAAACACAGCGAGAGAGGGAACACAAGCAGAGGGGATGGTAGCGGGAGAAGCAGGCTTCCTGCCGAGCAGGGAGCCCGATGCGGGGCTCGATCCCAGGACGTTGGGATCATGACCTGAGCTGAAGGCAAACGCCCAATGACTGAGCCACCCAGGCGCCCCTAATCCTTTTAGAATTCTATATAAAATCTTTACATTAAAAGATTTTATGTACCTTTCTAGAACTGTGTTAGATATTTATAGGTATATAGTTGTGTGTGTATGAACAGGTTTTTATAATATAAATCATAGCATACTAGTCACTGTTCTGAGCCTTTTTTTTACTTAACAATATTATCTTGCAAATCATTATTTATCATACATGAAGACCCGCATCCTTACTTTCTAACTGCTGCAACCTATTTCATTGCTTGGACACACTGTAACTCAGTAATTAATTTGCCAGTTGCACTAATTCAGGGAGCCCTCCATATTGTCTCCCCCGGGGATGGCAGCCCCTGGAGTCATGCGAGGCCCTGCAATGTTCCTGTGTCTAGTTCAACTACAAACAGTCCTACAGTGAAATATCCTTATAGATAAGACCTGTGTTCATGTACCAGGAACTAGTCCATGTGTAGCATAAAAACCCTAGAAGTGAAAATGACACCATCTACCTCCCTACCTGACTCACCCTGTCACTGAGTCCTGTTGGTTCAACCTCACATCTATCCTACCTCTCCATGGCCTCTTCTAGAACAAGTATTCATGACCCCCTTCCAGAATTGTTGAGAAACCTTTCTAACTGATCTCCATGCCTTCTACCTGCCTGCCTTCCACCCCATCCTCTACAGGGCAATCAGAGTAACTGTTTAAAAATGTAAATCTGTGCACCTAACATTTCTGCTTAAAATCACTTAATGTTGCCTTTTGCCAAAGGTAAGTCTAAACTCCTTCTACAGCCTATTGGCCTCCCCAGTCTGGCCCTTGCTTTATAACAAAGCTTATCTCTTACCCTCTTGCATGTCTCTGTCATGTCCTCAGTGGAACCGGTAATGATCTGGCCCTTAGCATATATGATTCCATTTTCCCAGAACACTAACTTCTACTTAAGTGCAACCCTCCTGCTAGCCAGATAGTCCGCTATTCTGTCCTCAGCTTAGACCTATGGCACTCTGGTTAAGAGCACAGTCTCTCAAACTAGACTGCCTGGGTCTGCCTCTATCAGTCACTAGCTATAGATCTTGAGATAAATTAATCTACTTCTCTGTGCTTTATTTTCTCCATCTGTACAATGCAACTGATCATACCATCAACCCCATAGGCTTGTTGTGAGGATTAAACTAGTTAGTACACATAAGATACTAAGCACAGAAGATGGCTCATAGTAAGTACTCAGTATGTGATAGGTAAGATTACTGTTATGTACTCTCCTTAGAGAGGTCTTCGTGGACCCCTTAGACAAGGTTAGAGTCCTTTGCTATACTAACTCTACCATAATGAATAGGTCAAAAGAACAAATGAAGATGTATTGGTAACTAATTTACTAATGTGACTTCATCCATTCATTTAATATATATATTATTATATATTATATATTATATATTATAATATATATATAGGCAAACTCAGCTCCCGGCACCATGCTAGACACTTGCAGGCACCAGGCAGACCCTCTGTCTTTCCCGGAGCTGCCAAAGTAAGAAGTCACACACATCAAATATGATCTCCCTGGTTGTTGATTTTGCTAGGTCAACTAATACTTATAGAGCTAAGACTTACGCCTCATCTGCAGGCAGTCTTCTGAATATGAGACATGGAACAGGAGAGCTTGGCCAAGCCCCAGGCTCAGTGAGCTTACCACCGGGTAGAGAGTCAGACAACAGAAACACACCCTTTTAGCATAGTATTAAATCCGAAGAGCAGCAGTGGCAAACAAGGATGAGAGCGGAGTAAGAAATGCTGTCGTAGATGAGGTGTTAGCAAAGTCCTCTCAGGGAAGGTGATGTGTGAGCAGAACCTGAGACGAAGTGAGAGAGAGTCAACAGAGCTCCAGGCAGACAGAACGTCAGGTGCAAAGCCCTCAGATTTTTGTCTTGTTCAAGGAAGTCGGTAAGACTAGACCTGAACGAGTCGGGCAAGGTGACAGGAGGGCACTGGCCTAGCATCTGGGGCCAGAACATGAAGAGATTTCTAGGCCATAAGGAAGACTTTGGATTTTCTAAGCATGAAAAGACACCATTAGAGGTTTTTGAGCCAGGGAGGGCTATGTACAGAATTATGTTTCAAAGGACCTCATTTGCTGGTGGGAGAATAAATCTATTGTGGAAAGGGACAGGGGTAGTCAGACAAACCCTTTAGGAGGTTACTGCAATAGTCCAGGCAATGGTCCTTGGAACAGAACAGTAACAATATTGGTGGCAAGAAGAAGTAAGTTTCAAGGTATATCTTGAAAGCAGAGAGGTCTGTGAATGGACTGAAGGTGGACTGTGAATAAACCAACCAACCAACCAACCAACCAACACACAAAGAAGTGAAGGATGACTGACGGTTTCAGGACAAGGGGTACATTTACTGAGATGGGAACACCAAGGCAAGACTAAGTGTTGAAGATGTGAAATCAAGCATTTGGTTTTGTACAAATTAAGTCTAAGATAACCTGTAAAATACCTAAACAAAAATGCCCAGCAGGTAGTCTGCAGATCAGGAGACAGATAGGGACTGGAGACAAACATCCCATTGTCCTCAGCATATAATGGTCAAATCACTGGGCCAGCTGAGGTCCCAGTGGGGAGCCGCTGGGGACAGAGAGGAATAGAAGGGCCAATACTACACCTGGGGCTCTGAACGATAAGTTGGAAAGGCAAGATTGTTCTAGCAAAAAAGGCTAACAGGAGCAACCAGTGATGGAAGAGGAAAAGCAGAGTGGAAAAAAGCATTAGTATTTTCCAAGGTAAGAAGGGGGTAAGAGGTGAAAAAGTATGAAAGGACTCCTGAAAAACTTCATCATAGGTATCGGCTAGAACTGTGGTCCCCTTTCTGCTCTTTACTCCCACTCCCACCCAGACCCTGTGGTTTCCCTTCAATGCCTACTCCCTACACTTCTTCCTCCCTCCATTTTTGCTGCACCAAATGTGTGTGTGTTTAGGTGCACCACAGCCAAGAAAAGAGCTGGTCAAAAAGTACTCAACCTAGAGGAGAAATGATAAATCAGCATAAATGTTGTTCTTGTTTTTTTGCTGTGTAAGAAGTCCACAGCTCAAGATATTTGAAATGTATTCTTCTGGGCAGAGATACAAGCAGGACCACCTCAGCAAATAGTCAAAATAACCAAATTTTCCCCAGTCCAATCAATCTTTCCCTGATTCATTAAATTTTTAGGTCTATCACATCCTCCCTTTGGTTTTTCCTATTATATCACATGTCCCTGAGGTGACCTGGTGACATCACAGGACACCATTTAAGTCTTGAGGCTTGCTGGGAAACTTCCTCTCAGCTAGAAAGAGAGACTAACAGACGTATTTCTATTTCAAATAACTTAAAAATGGTTGTGTCATTAAAAAAAAAACAACTTTTGTTACATTGTCCTCATTATAAAGCAAAAATAGATTTAATTAACCTTAGCAAAACAAAAGTGGTGGTAAAGCAATCTGTTTACTTTCTCTTCCTGTGCTTTTGTTTCCCGACTTCTGAGAACAGCCTCTATTTCCCGTTCAAGCATGAATTTCCATGTAAATCAAACCAAAAGAGAACAAAATGGAAAGTTTTAAATTTCTCTTTGAGCCTGACTTTTTTGTTCTTAAGTTCACTGACAGATTTTTATTGGCCCTAACCCGATGTGTTTCTTTGTCCTTTTTGTTTTTTTGTTTTTTAGGGGGTGAGTATTGTCAAGTATATCATCTCTTATTTTTATAACTGTCACAGAGTGACTAAAATTAGTTATGAAATGCTCAAATCCTCATTGAATGTCAGCTTTAATGTAACATGCCATATCGGTGGTTCGACAGAATTTTTAGCCCCAACTCATAGTTTCCACTGTGTGTTCTGTGTCTCACTTTGAAGATCCCTCATATGTACCAAGCTCCAAATGACTTTTCGTTCTTCCCGTCCCAGCTGATGATCCTTTCATCTACTCAATTGCTGGGAATCCTCCTTAAGGACCTCTATAACCCTCAACCTCTACAACCAATTATTTTTAAACTTAGGCAAGTTTTCTACAATTTCTATAATATGTCTTGAAGCCCTCCATTCCATACACCTCCTCTGCCCCACACCAATCCATGCCATCCTTGCCTAGATGACTACAGAAACCTCCCAACTGGTCTCTCCTCTTCTATACTTTCCCCTTCCGGTCTGAGTACAGTTTCAAAATACTTTTCTCATGGATACCCTTCTGAGAAATACAGTCAAGTAAGATAATTCCCCAGTTACCAAAAACAACTCCCCCAGACCAAAATCATTCATCAAAATATAATGATACTGAATTACTATCGCCGAGAAGATCTGAGAGTTTAAAAAATCTGAGAAAAAAAATGCAGATTCTAATTTAATAATTCACACATGAAGTGGTAATGAGCTTTCTTCTTCTATGAGTTCTTCCATGGAGGGGCCAAGGGTTCACATATCAACCAAATCATCAGCCACGCTTACTTCTTAAAGAAGTCAGCCAAGAACAAGGTGATTTCTAAAATTTTATGCCTTTAAAAAATATCTTCTAAGGTTCAAGAATTGTTGCTCTATTACTATTGACCATACAGATTTATGAAAGATGATGATGGTAAATCACTTCCTCTGTTTTAATTTCCTCAAAAAAATCTTATCTTAAGCATAGTGGTAAAGCTTTTATGACTTCCCCTGGGAGTCTATTACTCATTCCTAAATGACCTTTCCACTTTGTTATTACAGGTCTGATATAAACTCTAATAAAACAGTTCTTAGATATTTCCATTTTATGTATCAAACCTCCTATTTATGCATATTGCTAGTGAAAGTTACTATTGTTTTCAATATGTACAAAAGAAAACAATATATTATCTCATGAAGAGGAGATGTTGAGCTCCCAAAGATCTTTCCTAATGCCATTTCCATGGAAATAAACTTTTTTCCTTACCAGAGATGATTAATAATCAGGTGTCTACAGTCATACAAAAGGGAGAAAAGGGGACAGAAATTACTAGCCAATCTTTCCTATGCCAGTGGGGAACACAAGGATTATGATCCTTGTCTAAGATAAGAGCAGACTTCAACAAGTTAACGTTTCATCTTATTTTCATTTCTTTTTTTTTTTTTTAAAGATTTTTATTTATTTGACAGAGAGAAACACAGCAAGAGAGGGAACATGAGCAGGGGGAATGAATGGTAGCGGGAGAAGCAGGCTCCCCGCTGAGCAGAGAGCCCGATGCGGGGCTGGATCCCAGGACCCTGGGATCATGACCTGAGCCGAAGGCAGATGCTTAACGACTGAGCCACCCAGGCGCCCCTTATTTTCATTTCTAAATACATCATATGACAATAACAAAAAAGTTGTCATCCAGGAAAGATTTCATTCAAAACTGCCCAGTTAGGCAAGAACCACAGGACCCAGGCTAAATCCCACTGCTCCTCTGCAAAGCCCCTCCATACCCACCATGTAACAGCCAGAGTCAAGCACAGAGGGCATTCTGATCAAATGCCAAAGAAAGGGATATTTGGGCAAAGAATAACTTCTCTCTCATCCTCTCTGAAGTGCTCTATTTACATAATAACAAAGGAGCCAATAAAGAAAGTAGGGAAAGAACTCAAAAGACTCCAAGCAGGATGTTTATAAATGTGTGAACTTCTGGGGAGACTTGGGTGGCTCAGTTGGGTTAGTGTCCCACTCCTGGTTTCGGCTCAGGTCAGGATCTCAGGGTTGTGAGATGGAGCCCCACTTTGGGCTCCCTGCTCAGCATGGAAAATGCTTGGGATTCTTTCCCCCTACTTTTCCCTCCTCCCTCTTCCCCTTCCCCTGCTCATGCTCTCTTTTCCTCTCTCTAAAAGTAAAGTAAATTAATTAAATGTTTTTTTTTTAATGTGCAAACTTCTCAAAATGTACATCAAACACTCAAATAAGTAAATTAAAAAAAAAATATATATATATATATATCCCCCCAATATGCTCATTGTCATGCCAACAGCCTTGAGCCTTAGGAGTGAAATACTTGGCAGACCATGAAGAAAATTTCGTGTAATTTTTCATAGCAAACACTTAAAACATTTTGTTTGTGATAAGAACTAGGGGTCGAGGAAATTATCTCGTTATGATTAAACACTTCTCTACCCACCTCTTTCAAGATCTGCAAGACAAATAATCCATCACAGCAGAACTGAAGGCAAAGAAAGGGGAACTGGCTTGGGGCTTGTCATCACAGAACAATCCAAAATCATGTGAATAAAATTCTGTATATTAAAAAATTTTTTTATATTAAATACTGTATATAAATACTGTATATAAATACTGTATATAAATACTGTGAATAAAATTCTGTATATTAAAAAATTTTTTATATTAAATACAGTATATAAATACTGTATATTAAAAAATTTACAAAAGTTTGAAGCTACTCTACTCTACTATAAGAAACAAAAGAAAAAAATCTGATTGAACATTGCCTGAGGAAAAATGGCAAATGTTACTCTTTAACACAATTTTCTACAGAATGTCTGGTCAATAAGCATTCTATTAATTGGGTGTCTTCTTCAAAATGGTAATTTGGGGGGAAACTTTAAATGAAAAAGTATCATAAGTCACAGTGTAGTCCGAAACATTGGCAATGTTGCCCACAGATATACACCCAGGAGAAGAAATGCTAGATCATACAGTAGCTTTATCTTTCATTTTTTAAGAAAACACCATGGGGAGCCTGGGTGGCTCAGTCGTTAAGTGTCTGCCTTCAGCTCAGGTCATGATCCCAGGGTCCTGGGATCGAGCCCCACATCGGGCTTCCTGCTCAGCAGGAAG
>CM053614.1:11438665-11543541 GCA_028646535.1 Procyon lotor | reverse complement strand
GGCTCCAGTCATGATCTCAGAGTCCCGGGGTCAAGCCCCAAGTAGGGCGCCCTGCTCAGCGGCCAGTCAGCTTGAGATTTTCTTTCTCCCCCCCCACCCCCGCTCCTCCTCACCCCACTGGCACTCTCTGTCTCTCTCCTGAAATAAATTTATTAATTAAAAAAAAGCGAGAGAGAGGACACCCATGGGAGTGAGAACCTCCACTCGGCCCCATAGTCACACAGGACCTTTACACACAGACCCACCTGCAGAGACAGGTGGACCCACATGACAAGACTGTAGGCAAACCACAAACAGAATGCTGACGAATGAAGACCTAGGTGTGTAAATAGCTTATGTTTTACTCAACATTACCATAAGAAAGAGAATAAGTTGCTATGAAAAACTTAGAGTTGAGAAGGAAAATGAAGTGTGTGAGTGAGCAAAAAGGGCTTGACCCCAGAAGTGACCACTAGCAAGAGTAAAATTTTATATATAATAGAGTTTATTAAATAAAATGATGCAGGGAAAGACAAAGGAGAGCATTAAAGTGTTTCAACATAATCCTTATACCTAATGTAAGGGAGTTCTGGTGAGAACTAAACTAAAACTGACATGAGGGGCAACTGAGTGGGGGGCTCAGTTGGTTAAGCGTCTGCCTTCAGCTCAGGTCATGATCCCAGGGTCCTGGGATCAAGCCCCACACTGGGATGCTTGCTCAGCAAGGAGCCTGCTTGTCCTTCTCCCTCCTCCCTGCTCGTGCTCTCTCTCACTCTCTCAAATAAATATCTTTAAAAAAAAAGTTAGGGGTGCCTGGGTGGCTCAGTGGGTTAAAGCCTCTGCCTTCGGCTCAGGTCATGATCCCAGGGTCCTGGGATCGAGCCCCGCATCGGGCTCTCTGCTCAGCAGGGAGCCTGCTTCCCCGCCTCTCTCTGCCTGCCTCTCTGCCTGCTTGTGATCTCTCTCTCTCTGTCAAATAAATAAATAAAATCTTTAAAAAAAAATTAATTAAAATAAAATAAACAAAACTGACATGAAGCTGTAAAAATAATCCATTGGTGGGATTCTGCCTTAGAAAATGAAGAACATAGTTTTTGGTCTTTGGGGCAGAATTAGTCTTTGTCATGGAAATTGTCTTTTTTTTTTTAAGATTTTATTTATTTACTTGTCAGAGAGAGAGAACAAAAGCAGGCAGAGTGGCAGGCAGAGGCAGAGAGAGAAGCAGGCTCCCCACTGAGCAAGGAGCCCGATGCAGGACTCTATCCAGAACCCTGTGATCATGACCTGGGCCAAAGGCAGCCACTCAACTGACTGAGCCACCCAGGCATCCCTGGAAAGGATTGTCTTGATGGGTCTTTCATTCATACAGATGAAGGCAACAAATACCTTCCCATTCTTGGGAAAGCCTGAATCCAAAGAAACCCCGGGTAAAAACTCGAGACTAACATATTAGGTATGTATTTAATAATGGGAATTGGCTGTATTAACAGAACTGTGTCTGTAGATGTAGGATTGTTTTATTTTGTTGTTTCCCCGAAGTTTGACTTAGAACTGATCACTCTTTAAACTTTGTTCTTGACATACCAGGCTTGCAGGGGTCCCGGGGGGCTAAGTTGGTTAAGAATCTGACTCTTGATCTCAGCTCAGGTGCTGACCTGAGGGTCGACCTCAAGCCTCACGTTGGGCTCCACGCTAGGTATGGACCCCAGGCAAAAGGAAAGAGAGAGAGAGAGATATCATGCTTGTAGTGTCCAGGTGTCTGCTCTCAGGAGGTGGAGCTGAAGCTAGAATATCAGGAAGGAGGTAAAGCCCTATCTCCCTCCCCAGTCCCCAGGGGAAAAGCCACCAAAAGGTGATCCAGACTTTATCAAGCACAATCTGGATGGGCTGTTGGATTCCACAGTCATGCGATTTGAGTGCAAATAATCCAGATTTGGATTAATGCATTGTGAATATATTATGTTATATTTTTAGGGATATGGGGTCAAGTCACAAATCTCCCCTGAAGGAAAATGAGTTTTTCGCTGGCCGTTATCCTGGCAAGAATACACTTTTTTGTTATTGTTAGTTTGGGGTTTTTTGAATGCCTTGAAGCAGGGCAGGGAAGCCTTCCTTGGCCTCTCCCTAGGCCATGAAGGCTCTGGAGTCTCAAGCACGAGAGGCTTGAACTAGTCCCTGCAGTGGGCATGAGGTGGAGTGAGCCCCAAAGTAGGACAGGAGCCTCTGAAGTTGGGTGTTGGGCTAAAGCTCCATGAGTCCAAATATGTCTGGCAACGAGAGTGAGCTATTCCCTAGGTCTTGCGTGCTTTAACCTCAAGGTTTCAGTAGGGTCCTATGAACTGAGGCTCACGATGGCTGTCCTGAAGGGAGCCAGGGAGAATGTGAGAAGAGGACTTAGCAGCGGTCCCCAGCGTGGGAGGGACAGGCACAGTGTGATCCTCTCAACAGCAGCAGAGTTAGCCGCGGGGCAAGGGAAGGGACCAGGGTGGGGAAGCCTACAAGACCTCTCAGAGAATCTGCTCCCTGGGAGCAGGACCCTGAAAATTCCTCAAAATCACTGAAAGGTACTCTGCGGGGGTGGGGAGTTATTTCTAGCAATTTGGCTAGTAAGGTCCCTTGTCGTAGTAATTTAAGATTAAAAAACAGAGTGTAATCTTTTTTTTAATCATGGGCTGGTGAAGGTTTGGATTATACCAATGTTTATTGAAGTTACTGTTATTAGGCTCTGTTGTAAAACTACGCATGCCCGGGTCTCCTTTTCTTCCCAGGGATCCAAAAAACACTCCTTCCAGCCCCTTTCCCTGAGTGCAGTGCAATGCTGAGATCTACACAATGACAGGTGAGCGGAGATGATAGTTAATGTGTGACTCTGATGTCAAGGCAGCTAAGAGCTGGGTGCCATCACCAGGCCTTTTTCTCCTTTGTGCAGAGACATTAAAGATCACCTACTGAGATGGGGTGGCAGTGTCTCAAGAAGAGGGTAACCTGGATCCTGAGTCATTCAAAAGACAAGAGCATTGCACCCTGCCTCCACCTCCCCACGCCCAGTCTTGGCTCGGACTTGTGAGTGGAAAATACTCTTATGGTCCTAAACCAATTCAAGGGTTAATTTTTTTTTTTTTTTTTTTTAGATTTTGCTTACTTATTTGTCAGAGAAAAAGCACAAGCAGGGGGAGCAGCAGGCAGAGGGGGAAGCAGGGTCCCCACTGAGCAAGGAGCCTGATGCAAGACTTGATCCCAGGACCCTGGGATCATGACGTGAGCCAAAGGCAGACGCTAAACCAATTGAGCCACCCAGGTGTCCCCCCAGGGATTTCTTTTTATGGCAACATACTCTAGCTAGCCTAGCTAACAGATGCAAACTCACCTTACGCATAAGGTAATAAGATTAATAAAATACAAGATAGAATGTGAGCTCTTCACTTTGCCTATACAACATCAGCCCTTCATCGTCCAACAGTGACCGTCTCTACACGTGAGTGGGGATTCCACAAATATCATTCTAGAGATGGCGGAGTAAGGCTCAAAAGGAAAATGCCAACATCAGATTTCTTAATCACCAGGAGTTGAAATATAAACAAAACATTCTTAAATCATTCCATACATAATGCTATTTTCGTTGATTTTTCTTCTGAGCCCTCCAAGAACTTTTTTTTTTATTTTAAGATTTTATTTATTGGGGCGCCTGGGTGGGTCAGCGGGTTAGGACCTCTGCCTTCTCTGCTTCTCTCTCTCTCTCTGTCAAATAAATAAAATCTTTAAAAAAAAAAAAAGATTTTATTTATTTTTTTTGACAGAGAGAGATCACAAGTAGGCAGAGACAGGCAAAGAGAGAAGGGGAAGCAGGCTCCCCACCGAGCAGAGAGCCCGATGCGGGGCTCGATCCCAGGACCCTGAGATCATGACCTGAGCTGAAGGCAGAGGCTTTAACCCACTGAGCTACTTTAACCCACTCAGGCGCCCCATCAAAGAACTTCTTTTTTTTTTTTTTTCCATCAAAGAACTTCTGAATATGAATGCCATCTGTGGTCGGAATGGAAAAAAGGGACACACAAAACTGAAATACAGAATATGATTCAAAGATGTAAATGCAATCATTATTATGTAATCTTCATACATATGTATATAGAAAAAAAAGACTTGAAGGAAATACATAAAACAGTCATTTATTCATCCTACAAATATTTACTCCATGTTTACCATGTGCCAAGTACTCTTTGGCAGAGAAACAGAGCATAAGACAGGTAATATCTCCCCCTCATCTCCCCTTATGTTCCAGTATTATTTCTTGGGAAAAGGAAAGCCATGGGAATATTTTTTTTGACAGAGAGAGAGAAAGCACATGCGCCTGCGTTCACAAGTAGGGGGAGCAGCAGGCACACATAAGTGGGGGGTGGGGCAGAGGTAGAGGATCTTCAAGTAGACTCTCCTCTGGCACAGACCTGACTAGGGGCTCAATCCTATGACCCACAAGATCATGACCTGGGCCGAAACCAAGAATCTGATGCTCAACCAACTGAACCATGAAGGCACCCCAAGAGAGGGCATCTTAAAGACACCTGGTAAAGGAAGGAAATTATGCCTGGGATTATTAGCCTTTCATGATTTATGAGTTCCTAGTTTCTTCCAATAAAATTTCCAAAGAGATAATGATAAAAATCGAGTTGGATGACAAGATAATTTAGTATCATGCCTTGTAGATAATAATAGCAACCATTGATTTTATTTTCTGAACCAAATATTGACATGTGGGTTATGACGACAGGATTATTTATGGAGACAATGGAATACATTATTTGAAATTGGCGTGCATGGTTGCCAGATCCAGAATGATCATCGAATATTTATTAATGTAATCATCTTTCCCAGCTCTAGCCATTCCATTATCAATAAACTAGTAAAACGAGATTCTTAACTTCACCTAAGATAAACTCAAACAGTTCTCCTATCTTGTCTTTCCATGCTCCAGCCATAAAATATGCACTACTTGTGTTTCCTCTATTTGCAAAAGGTACAAGAGCAGAACACTAAAACAAGATGAGGTGCATGGAGTTCCCTGCCCTCCCACATCCTTCCCCTCATCAGTACACCTTCCATTGTTTCTGTGGAATTTTCCCCCTGTGGGGAGTTAATTTTCCCCAAGAAGTTTACCCCACTCAAACCACTGGTGAACCCCAACTCAGAGGCGTCAAAGGACTGTCACTTCCCTCTTCATTATCCAACAGGCCCGTTTTATCCAGGATCTAATGAATTCCTGTTTTTCTCTTTCTCTTTTCCTTCTTTTAGGTTACCCTAAAAAATCCTGATCATTTTTATAACTTTAACTGAATATAATAATCAATCAGCTGTAGGCAGAGGAAATAAGAGAGAAGGAAGTGGGGGGGGCTGAAAAGGAGAAATTTTTGAGCTAAAAAGGATGGATGTTTGAGCTAAAAAGGATGTTTTCAACTCCAAACTCATCACTTGGAGTATGAGGAATCAGTCCCTGATTTTTCATCAAATTCGACTCTGATTCTTCATCTGCAAATACAAGATCTATGAGAACA
The DNA here is from genome assembly GCA_028646535.1 of Procyon lotor. NCBI lineage: Eukaryota > Metazoa > Chordata > Mammalia > Carnivora > Procyonidae > Procyon > Procyon lotor. Next base: position 11,538,016 of record CM053614.1, on the reverse strand, counting down.
GGGATTTGATCTTCTTCACCATTATGTCCCTGTCTAGAATCATGTCTGGTAAACATTATTGAATGAGTGAATGAATATGCAGTGACTAAATATCATCCCAAAAGTGGAAGGAATAGGACAAAAGTACTGATTACAGTCAGCTAGGGGTGTAGCTGTTCCCCTGAGGGGAGCTGACCCTTGGGTGGGACCCAGGATCTGAGCCAAACATGCTCAGTGGGATTGGGCAGGAACAGGAGATCCAGAGCACAAGGACACACAACTGAGATCAAGGCCCCTAGCAAGAGGTGAGAGGAGAAGCTAAAAGGGGAACCTAAGGTCAAGCAGAATTAGTAGAACCAGGAAAGAAGGCAGGGAGGTCCCTAGTCCTAGAGGAACCAGCGACTCGGCTACTGGGAAAAGAGATGAAGAGTAAAGAGATGCATGTTGTTATAGGAATGGCCAAGAGGTAGTTCTGGGCTCAGACCCAGGCCTTCCTACCCAGGTCCAGCAGCACCCCAACCTGTGCACATTCCAAGCTGCATCCCCATGGAAAACACTCTCCCATAGTGAAGCCTACTTAAATATGAAACCCACATGGGGGGAGGATCCTTGTCTGTTTAGACCACTGTTGTATCCCAAGTGCCTAGAACAGAGCCTGGAAAATAGTAGGTGCTTAGTAAATACTTGTCAAGTAAAACAATGAATACTAATTGGCAGTTAATGGAAGTTTAAGCCCTCCCCCATTATTACCTGTGGGTCATTTTCTATTTTTTTTTTTTAAAGATTTTATTTATTTGACAGAGAGAAACACAGCGAGAGAGGGAACACAAGCAGAGGGAATGGAAGTGGGAGAAGCAGGCTCCCCGCTGAGCAGAGAGCCCGATGCGGGGCTTGATCCCAGGACCCTGGGATCATGACCTGAGCCGAAGGCAGACGCTTAACAACTGAGCCACCCAAGCGCCCTGACCTGTGGGTCATTTTCTCATCCACCCTCTCCTGTCTTCCTCCCCACACCAATAAACCCTCCTGTGGGTGTTCCAGTAGGCAGCAGTATAAAACAGAGGGCATCCCAGCAGAGCAGCATGCCCAGCCCAGCCTTGGAAGGTCTGTCTTCCCGTAAGCAGGTAAGCAGTCCCACAGGGCAGCTGGGAGCAGGTAGAGTCCTAAGGGGCTTTGTCATACTTTATGCCCCAGCTGTGATTCTGGGGAGCCGAGAGGACCAAGGAAAGAACTTGTGAAGGAAATACATAAAACAGGTGCCCTGGGTCCTGTAAATATTTATTGGGTATCTTTTCATATATTTTTATCATACATGTTCCTACATATGTTTCAGGTATGTCTTTCCTTCTTTATTAATTCCTTTTTTAATAAGTTTAGAATCACCTTCAGTAGAGATAGTGTTCATTTCTTCATTAAAGATACCCTATTTAATGTTCACTTGACATGTGAACGAAGGTCTTTAAGGCCATAAAGACTTCATGCTGATAATTTTGAGAGGTTCTCCACATCCACAGAGAATCTGGCTTAAAAGTTGGAAAGAAAACTACAGGGAAATTTAGTAAAGACCAGGAAGTCAGAAATCCTAGGTTTCAGAGACTTTTTTTTTTTTTTTTTTACAACTAACTAGATCTCTTGGCCTCAGTTTCTTCAGCTGTCAAAGGAGTGGACTATTAGTAGATGATCTCTATGGGTCACTTTTAGGTCCAGGCTAACTTTGGTTTTAATCATATTTTTGTTCCTATCTAAGGTCTAAAATGAGGCATCTCTGAGTATATTATAGCTAGGAATTTCATGCCAAATAATTGGTTAGGACTCCTCCAATTTTGTCGTTGGGAAAAATAAGACTCCCTCTACTACAGAAGCAAAGGTCTATTTCAGTGAACAGCTGGAGACTACAGATAAGGATCTCCTTTACTGAAATAAGAAGCAATCATCATTGTCATTTCTTAATTTCGAGTCCAAAGTTTCAACCTACTGGACTGGGCTATACAAGCCATTTTACCTACTTTGAATCCCATAACAACATGTATTTTTCTATAGCCACTGTTAGAACCTATCAGATACTCTAGTTATGTTAGCAGATTTCTCCCATTAGAAAATTAACTCTGAGAGTAGGACTGCATTCTGTTCACTTGAATATCTCTTCTAGTCGTAACAGGCTACTTGCACTGGGTGGGTCCTGTAAATATATATTTTTTAAAGATTTTATTTATTCATTTGACACAGAGAGAGCAATCACAAGTAGGCAGAGAGGCAGGCAGAGAGAGAGGGGGAAGCAGGCTCCCCGCTGAGCAGAGAGCCCGACGCAGGGCTCGATCCCAGGACCCTGAGATCATGACCTGAGCCAAAGCAGAGGCTTTAACCCCCTGAGCCACCCAGGTGCCCTGGGTCCTGTAAATATTTATTGGGTATCTTTTCATATATTTTTATCATACATGTTCCTACATATGTTTCAGGTATGTCTTTCCTTCTTTTTTTAATAAGTTTAGAATCACCTTCAGTAGAGATAGTGTTCATTTCTTCATTAAAGATACCCTATTTAATGTTGCTATAGATCTTTTGAAAGTATGTTAAAGAAATCAAATGGGTCAAATACTAAATATTTGGGCCTTTGGGGGCCATGGAGTCTCTGTAACAACTACTTAACTCTGCAGTTGCAGCACAAAAATAACCACAGTGTGTGTGTGTGTGTGTGTATGCGTGTGTGCACATGTGCTATGTTTCAATAAAACTTTATTTATAAAAATAAGCAGTGGGCCAGACTATGGGCTACTGTTTTTCAACTTCTAAGCTAAATTTTGGAACAAAAAAACAGGCATAAGAACAATTTATTATCATTTCGCCAATCTCAATGAGAGAGATTTGGTCCTATGTGGACGCTTAATGAGGATTAAGAAAAGTTAAGAAAAGAGACAATAATAATATGATAATAATGAAAAAAAGCTACATCTCTTGGTTTATTGGTTACGTCTAGGAGCTAGTCAATTATTTAACTGTATTTAATAAAATGTACATGTTTGACTATGTAAATCCACAGCTACATATAATTTATCAATATGTTGCAAAATCATAAGACTTGCCACTATAACCTCCAGACAAAAAGAAAACAAAATCTGGCTATTTCCAAAACCTAACCCCAGAACAAACCTCCCCTAGCCAGAAATCTTCAAACAGATGTCCCTCTGGATAATAAAAGCTGGAGGACCAATGGAGAAAAGTTGGGTAAATAATAACAATGCAAAAGGGTGGGTGCTGAACTCCTATCACTCAAGAATAACATCATCAACAATTTAAAAGGAAGAAGAAGAAGAAAACAAAAACAAAAAAACTCAGTTCACACAATCCCGCACAGGTATAAATAGGGGGTTCTGGTTCACAAACTTCAGTCTATGACACGGAAACAGGAAGATCTAATATTTGTCAACTAAATGTTTTGCTATAACCTAGAACAGAAACAAAGAGGAGGAAGTTTCTCTCTGCTTACCAGCCCTCTGAGGCTTCTGACACTGGTGTTGGGCCCCGGTCTTGGTTCCTGCAGCTTCTGCAAAAGAGATCCATCCATCCTGGACTCATCTCTCCAAGGTAGTAGCCCTCACAGACTCACGTGTGTGTTACTTGTGCTCAAGTGTGCCCCTGAGTGCCCTTGAGTGCCCTTGAGCACCCGTGCACGCGCACGCACACACACACACCATCAGCCTGGAAGCTTGGCGCTCTGTTCTCAGAGGGACTGTCTCAACTCCTCCCCCATGAAGTCTCTAAATAATAAACCAAGTTAAATGTGAGTGATCTGACTCCCAAGAAGAGGAGTAAGAAAAGGATAGGGTGGCTCCGCCAAAAGATAACAAAGGCTGCAAACTGATCCCCAGGAAGCTGGAGGAGGTTTAAATGGCACCGGGATACTCGGAGACCCAGACACTCTCTGGTGCTAGACACTGGCCGGGAAAGTGCATTAGCCGGCCAGATGGTATTGGGGTGGGAGCCGGGATCCCCGGGAGAGGCTGCCAGGGACCCAGGCAGTGCCCTCCACGTGCGGTTAGGAACCTTGCAAGCATCCCGAGGCCTTTCAGGACCCCGAGGCCCCGTCCCCCTGGAGTCTGCAACCACACACCAAGGGGACAGTCTGATCCCTCCAGGTCAAAAGAAATGGAAGGGAAGCGGGAAGGAGGAATTTACTAAACGCTGGAGAGGAATGGGGTGTGTAAAGTCTGAGCCAGTTTATACCTGATCGAATGTTCAACAAACTCGCTTTCCATTCTCTTTGACTGGAACTCAGTCTTCCTCTCATTCAGATGCTAGGTCCCAGGTGGGCAGAGGGTGGGGACTGGAAGGCTGATACTGCTAGCTTAAAGAGGAGACGGCCCCCTCCCAGCACCTCCAAGGGCTACTCAGTTCCTGGAGCTGAAGAATGACGTCAGCATTGTCAGAACAGCTCCGGTAGCAGGTTCCACCTGCGCCTACAGCACTGCCCCAAAGGAAAGGCAGCTGAGGAAGAGGACGACACCAGGGCCGCCAGTCCCACTGAAACGGGGCGATCAATGTTTCTGTTACCATATTAAAAAAAAAAAAAAATTGGAGGAGGAAGAAAAATTATTTCCAAAAATGGAATCTAAATTGTCAGTGAGGAAAAACAAAGCCACGGCAGCAGTAAGAACAAGAACAAAAACAAAGAAAACCTAGCCTAGAATCCCAGAGGTCAGAGTGGGGGTGTAGGTGAGGGAGGTGGGGGGCCACCGGGGGTGGGGCCAGTCTTCTTGCGGTGCCCTTGTGGAGAGCCGCCGCCTAGGCACTCCTGCGCTGTCCCCGGGCTGATGCCTCTCACCAGAAATGCTCCAGGTGAAGAGAGGGCGTCCAGCCCCCGCCTGGCCCACCCCTTACCCCAGGAACTTCCTCACTGGGGCCTCCCCTCCACCCCTCCGGGCACAGGAGAGTGGAACAAAATGACCTCCTCTGGAAGGAAGGAGGTCACCGGGTCGCCTCCTGCTCCTGGTATTTTTCAAATGGGCTTTTCAGAAGTAAGCAGACACAGGTAAGAAAGGCTGAGTGGGAGACAGCCCGGCCCTCCGCTCAGGATCCCCGCCCCACCCCCAGCTGTCGGGAGCCATTCACTGGCTTGGAAGGAAGCCGCAGGGCACGTCTATTTCACCCTTTTCATAGGGGAGGGGGCTGTCCCCGGGTGACCCCCGCCCCTCTCTCTCACCTCAGGGCACCTGCCTCAAATAACTTCCCTGGTGTTGTCATTCACCTCATGGATAATTGATAGCATGTCAAGCTGATGCTAAGAAAAGAACAAGGTGGTTAGATGTGTGCCTACTATAAATAGACCCACGACATGACCAGCATTTGCCAACTTTTGAGCAGAGAATGGCAGAAGCAGAAACAGCAGCTTCCGCCGGGTCCTTGGGAGAGCCGGCTTCACCTCGGCAACCGCAGCTGGCTGAGCCGCCTCCCTGAGCGGCAGAGGGCTGGGAAGACCAGCCTCTCCCGTTCCTCTCCCCGTCTGGGAGCAAAATTACAAATACCACACGTGCGGAAACTTGTGGGCTTGTTTGACAGATGCAGCAGCAAAGCTCAAACAACACATGTTTTTAAAACGTTTGCCTTCTTCCTCCCATATTATCTGTTTTCTCTCTTCTGTGTGTTTTAGGCACTTTATTTCTGGATTCTGCTCTCCAACGCGTTTCTGGTTATAAGCTTTTATATAGATACCTTCGCACAAGTAAACAAATACATCGTCGGCACCCGGGTGGACTGTAAGTGAGGTGTGTGTTAGACACTGCAGATGCAAAGAGGAAAAATAAAATAAGGCCACCAGCCTCAAGAGGCATTCATCAGGAATCCGTTTGTTACAAGTAGTAAAAATCCATTCGAAACTGAAATGTAAATGGAAGAAATTATGAGGACGCAAGGCCTTTCTCAACACCTCCCACAGCGAGCTCCCAAACAAGGGGGCCAGTCCCAGGCAAAGGCTGGATGAAGGGTATTGCCTTCCCATCCAAGCCTGCTGCTGTTTTTTCTTTCTAAACGGCCTCAAGATGGTGGCCTTTAGTTTGAGACAGGGAGAAGAGGGACAGAAAACAGAGGCAAGTGTACAAAACTTTTCAGGCTAAAAAATTACTTGTATGTAAAGATTGAGATCCTTGGCTTGATTACTCACATATGGAACAACCAACCTGGAAACAAATCAACTGAATGCTTTTAAGTCTTTGAGAGCACTGAGTTGCCAAATAAACAAGTCTAGTCTGGAACATCCTACTCCCCAAAGTAACCCCAGCTTCCCCAAAGCTCCACCCACAAGAAGGAGATAGTGAAAGCTGTACAAGCCTTGGGAAGGTGCCTCTCTCCTGTGCCCACGTCAAGGAGGTCCTGAGAACAATGGGGGAGGTGGAAGGTGGACAGCTGACAGCTGACTTCAGTCTCTGTAAAGGAATCCCTACATTTCAGGATCACTGAAACCGACAGTATACACTCTGTTAGGCCTCACAAACAAAGCAACAAATCAGAAAACATTGGACAGTTGAAGAAAAAGCCTTGGGTCCTGGTCCAGTTCCTAACCAGGTAACCGAGAACACCCCTGAACGCCTCACTGCATGGGTCTTAGGAAAACAGACTTCAAACCAGACATTCCCCAAGTACATCAGTTAAACAAGATGAGAAGTTCTTCCTTTACCCCGTCATCAGCCATAAGTAAGGGGGAGGGATCGGAGCTGAAAACAGTAGAATCACTAGGGTACATATATCACCAATAAACCTGTCTCCTGCAGGGGCCTTAATAACCAAGCAGATAGGAGATCTCTCCCTTGTTTCCAAGCAGAGCATCTCATCAATAATCTAGACAGGAGATAATAAGCCGAGACCTGCTGTGTCCTCCCAGCCAAGTCTGACCTCAGGGGCTCCAAGTTATCGTGCCCCCATTTCGCGCCTAGGAGATGATGGAAATATACCTTTGGCTGCACAGTCTTTTCTGATTCATTTGTAAGCTACACTAATAATCCCAGGATGCAAACACAGGGGGGAGAAAAAAATCATTCGGGAACCGTCAGAAAGGTTATTTTTGCAAGACATAAGGGAATGATTATAATGATTTATTAAAATCTTACAATGTGAGAAAGTAAGATCGGCAAACAAAATCCAATTAAGGAATTCACCAAATAAAAAGGAATTGAACTCCTCCAGCCTGAGGTTGACAAAGAAGCCATTCAGTAAAGAGCTTTATATGCTAAACTTAGCCGGGTAAACCTAGTTATTTTCCACGCAGTGCTGTTCTTAAAAGAGCTATTTAACTTCATCCATCTCTAGGATCTAAAAGACTAAGTATTTAGACTTGTGGAGGGTTTTTTTTTTTTTATAATTTGAATTCCAATTTTAAAATGAACTTGCCTGAGAGACTACCTTGAGTAGACTTAAGAGTTGATTAATACAGTGTTCATAATGCTAACTCCTCAACGTCTTCCCTCCCCTGCCTTCCCTCCTCTTCCCTAAGACCTAGGACCCCTTCAGTGTCCAGCTCCTTTTGCCCAGATGGGTCTACCTACCTTCTGTCTCTCTCTACCACGTGGGCTCCATATATTTTGAATGTGTTCCTGCATAAATAATCTGTTTTTTCCATATTTCTATTTTGCATTTGTTTCTCCTCTAAATTTTATCAATCAACCTAGTTCGGGATCCCCAAGACAAAGGCAAGAAGGCTGTGCTTTGACACTCCGGACTCCCTTTCCCTGGGTACCTCTGTTCTCTTCTGCTCCACTGAACACCGGGTTCACTCCTTCATATGAGGGCCTCAGGCTCTCCCCCTTCTCTCGAGGGAAACCTCTCACCAAAGCCACCGGTTCTGCCCCAAGGACCAGAATCTCCTGCGGTTTTGCAGTCCCATCTGCAGCCCCCAACATAGGTAAGCAAGTCGTCCTTTGGCTTCCGGACACGAGGCAGTCCTCATTTTCCTACCGCGTCTCCTTCCCAGGCTTCTCCTTTTCCTTCCTCGGCTGCCATGTTTCCTGGGTTCGGTGCCCAGCCCGGCCCTCCTGGCTCCTCCACATCATCTCCCACCCTTGGGCTCTGGCTACTCCTCCGGGCTGAGGGGGTCCCGACATTTCATTGCTGAGACCTCACCCCTGACCAGCTGCTCGTGAACAGCTCCCATTCAAAATGTCTGAAAGTGTACCCGTCACCTGTCCCTCCAGCCCGGGCCCCAACCCCCGCTCCCTCGAACAGTGAGTTCAGCAAAGCCTGGACAGCGGCTTTATCGGCTTCGCCTTCTGCTCGTCTTCATTCCTTACATCCAGGCACCAAATCCAGCTGGTTCTGCCTCCCCTCTTCTGCGATAGAGCTAACTTGGGATGCCGTCCTCTCTCACCTGGGTCTTTCTGCCTCGGGGGAGGCTAGACACACTGCTCCCACCTTCACGCGAATTAGTGGTTCCCTATTGACTACAAAGGAAATCCGAGCCCTCGGATGTGTCCTTACTCCACATTTCCCTTTCTACTTTCCAGCTATCCCAAATTATGTGTAGTCTCCCAAATGCAGAAATCATCCCATCCCCTCCTGTCTGTTCCTTTTTAGGGGGAGGAATGCGTCCCCGTTCTGCTCCGCATGGGTAGTATTTCTTGTCATCTGTTCTATGAAGCCTTCTGTTTTAGACTGAAAGTTTGTGCGCCCCTCCCCCCCAAATTCCCATGTTGAAGTCCTAACGCCTCAGAGTGCCTGTATTTGGAGGTGGGTCTTTAAGGACGTGATTAAGGTTAAATGAGGTCATCAGGGGAGGACCATGATCCCAAAGGATTAGTGTCCCTATAAGGAGACACTAAGGAGTCCCGTCTCCTTCTGTCCCTCCCTCCAACATGCCTGCATTGAGAAAGGGCCACGTGAGGACACAGCAGGAAGGTGGCTATCTGCAAGCCAGGAAGACAGATCTTATCAGAAACCAAACACCGCTGGAAACTTCATCTTGGGTTTTCCAACCTCCGGAACGGTGAGAGAACAAACTGCTGCTGTTTAATCCAGCCAGGGTGTCGTAGCTTGTTCTGGCATCAAGAGCAGTCCAATGGGCCTCCCATCCTCTCCCTCCTGCTCACCCTACAGAGTCCACGATGCTTTCCTGTAACTTGTACGACGACCCATCTATTACAGCATCCCCCATCCTGTGATTCAACCACGTGTTGCTGGGTCTTTCTTCCCTACTAACTATGAACTCCTCAGGGCAGAATCAACGCCTCACATTTCTGTGTTCTTTCTCTCAGCCTAGAGCAGGATCCACCCACAGAAAGTGTTCAGGACGTGCTTGTGAAGTGAATGAATGAATTCATTAATGAAATGGGCAAAACTGAATTTCTTGTTTGCACCTGGGTTTAAGGCATTTATAAATGCATTGTCAATGCGGCCATTTATGTGTGCAGATGGGAGTGTGAGGTTGTGTGTGCGCGTGTGTCCACACCATGAGATGATTTATTTGCAAGGGGAGACAGTTCTGAGAGAATCAATGAACTTCAGACTCTTATCATAGAATCAACGCTCCATTCCCTCCCAAAGTCCGCCTGAATCTTTCTAATGTAGTTCCCACCCAAAAGGGATCCCCTTATATCATTTTATAACTGTGCCTTCCTTTGTTTTCCCTCCACTGGGAGAACTTAGCCAGTTACCTCCCACTGTATGTGGCTGTTTCCCTTGGCCGGTACTGACAACATGAGGCCAGACTGAAGTCACTCGTTCCGGAAATCCCTCTGAACCAATGAAATCTCAGTGCAGAACCCATTCCCCAGGGTGCTGAGAACTCTTCGCAACACTGCTGAACAAATGTACACGTTTACGAGTTACAATGAGGCCAGGAAGAACAAGATAACTATAACTTCCTAGCAGAAGACAGTTTTTCAAAAAAAAAAAGGGGGGGGGGGAGAGGGTAGCTTTAGGCTTATAGTCCAACTGGAAAACTGTGCATACTCTTTCCAGCTTTGAGAAAGCTCTCTGCACCCTGGGGAAATCCGGCCTCTCTCTGTTTTCTCTTCTCACAACTATTTATGACAGCTTGGAACAAAGAGCTCAAGTCCTATGTCTCTTGTTTTAACTTTTTTTTGTGCAAAGGAACCTTCTTTTTCCAAAGGCTTGGGCTATCCATGCTTCTTTGGAGGGAAAGCAATTTAGAAATGGATATGCATCCATGCTATCTCCTCCTTCCCAGTAAAAACTGCACAATGTTGGAAATGACAACTGTGGCGCCTAACCCTACAGCCCCAACATGGTTCTAAGAACCCCCAGGTGAGGCATGGGGCTCCAATCCCCCTGCGGTTCCCTTGGCACCCTAGGCCATGCCCCATCCCACATTGAGTCCAGCTTTTATTTCCTGGAGGGAGAAACTTACTTGGAAAGGGAGGAAAGGAGTGGACTCCCAAGACCATGTTTGCAAATCACTTTAAAAGAGCATTAGAGAAAGTCTGCCATGTCTATGCTCTCCACAGGGCAACTAGTAGTATTTGGGGTGAGACCTCACTCGGGTGTGATGAGGAGATACTCAAGCTAAAATCATCATTTGTTTGGGATCATGGCACTTTCTTACATTTCCTGTTTGGGTGCTTTGAGCTCACCCAGGAAGGACCTGCACTCACATATTTGAGAGCATCTACGTTCTGTAAGGATAGAGATGCTCGAGCAGCCGTGGACGTGGCTGGCCGCAGAGCAAGGGTACAAGACTGCTAAGAAGTTCGTGGATAATGGCGGGCCCGGGCTGGGTGAAGAGGCTACAGTAACAGGAACTCACGGGAGTGAAAGGTCAGGGTGAGGGGCACAGTCGGTGCTATTGTACTAGTGTCATGTGGGGACAGATGGCGGCTACGCTTGCGGTGAGCACAGCATAATGTAGGGAGTTCTTGAGTCACTGCATTGTACACCTAAAATTCAAGCAACATTGTGCGTAAAAAAAAAAATATGAACTCACCAACATACACACATGTGCATGCGTGCACGCACACGCTCCCACTCATCAACATATACACGCGTGCATGCGTGCGTGCACACGCTCCCACACACAGACCCTGAGCAGCCTCAGGGAAGGGTCTCAAGGGGCTTATGCCTCATCTGTTTCAAAGTGGAAAATGTGATGGCCTGAGAAGCTAGAAGAAAAAAGCCATGTTGGTTTGTTCCACCTTTGCTACCACAGCATGGCTCAGGAAATGAGATGGCATAGTGCACCTGTGCCCGAGAGACACAGGGTAGACTGAGGCACCAAATACTGACCCCCCCCCCCAGTCCTCTTCTGTACCTCCCGTTAGGAACCCTGCTTCGTCCTTGGGGGGTAGTCCCTTTCTTTGAATCAGCTGGGCCCATCTCACCCGCTGATCTGTCCCGAGGATCGAAGATTGCCCTCCTTTCCTGACTGCCTTTCCCTTCCAGTCACTCTTGGTGACTACGGTGATTTCTGGAATGGCCAAGGGCCCTGAGGGAAGAAATGGCTTTTTCCAAAACTCGAGGCTTGTACCCAGCCAACAACTTCCATCGCCCCCCCTCTTCCCCCAATCCTGAGTGCCTTAGCCAGAAGCCTGTTGTCATGGTTACTCTAATCTTTCTCTGCTTTGCTTGTTAAACAAGCCGAGTTCACTGAACCATCTCCCGGTTACCCCCACCTCCTTGCCCCTCCCTCCCCATGCCCAGGTCTTTCCTTTCCCGGGGATAAAAGGAAAATGCAGTAATCACTTTTCCCTTCTCACGTCTCCAGTCTACCAGAGCTTCTCAGAATATCTTCTGTGATATTCCTAAATGGAACAGTGCCACTCGTGTCAGAAACAACCAATGAGTGGAAATGGAGATTCTACACAAGTTCTAGAAATGGAGGGAAATAAGGTGGAAAAGGGGCAAGAAGGGGTAAGTCCAGTGAGAACTATTCCGGTTGGCAAAACGAGGCTGACATCTAGAAAAGTTACAAGCTAGGCCTACTGAGGTCCAATAAAGCCAACTGCACCCAGTGAGCTCCCCTCACTCACACAAGACCTTGCATCCTACTCCATGGAGACTGTCCCTCTCACCTCCTCCCATGGCATCCCGCCTGCCCCCAGCTCAGAGGGATGATATTCCAGAGCAATGCCCTTCAGGCTGCTCTGGATTCTCTGACCTCCTGCTTCCTTAGGGATCTCTTCTGTCCCCAGCTTTACGGCGAAACAAACAAAAATTATATATATTTAAGATGTGCAACTCGATATATAGATATTTGTATACATTGTAAAACGATCGCCACAATCAAGCTAATTAACATATTCATCACTTCACATAGTTAACCGTTTTCTTTTCTTGCCTTTTTCCTTCTTTTTTTTTTCTTCTTCTTTTGTTTTGTTGTTTGTTCATTCGTGAGGTAAGAACACTTAGGGATCTAATTCAACCAAAACTGTTCAAGTTCCTGAACTGTAAACCAATTTCTTTCTCCTTACTCTTCTCCTGCAGCGTGTAAACACCATTTCCCATCTTAGAACAAAATCCCTTTTGGCCCCATTACCGTCTCGGTGAGGCCTGGCTCTCCTTCCTTGTTACGCATCGGCCACTGCCAGTGCCATGACACTGGCCCCATGACATTGGCTGGGTCTTGAGGAGCTTCCCCAGATGCTTGTGGGCCTCCTAGCTGGTGTACTCTCTGACCCGTGGTTGTGGTGGCTAACAGAAAGGACTCCGGAGCCCCTTGACTTAGGCTCAAAGCCGGGTGCCAGCATTTGTCCATTGGTCCACTGGGAGATTTTAGCCAAGGTATGTGGCCTTCCTATTGCCTCAGGGTCCCTCTATACCACCGGCGGAATGACAGTAGCTACCTCCATGGGTTGTTGTTGTGGTTACATGAGGCAACACGTGTAAAACAACCAGAACAGGGTCCCCTCGAAGGAAGCCCTGGAATCAGCAGCAGTGGCCTTCTGTGGTCCAACCACAAGGTGAGGACACTAGATTGTGCATCTCTCTGTTCCGGGATCCCTGCCTTCAACAAATTTTGTAAACTGGCTTGTCTCAAACCCAGCCCCCATCGCTCCTGGTCACCACACCATCATACACGCTGCCCCCCGAATGCGGGAAATACATACCCCCACATGTATTCCACAGCCAACAACTTCTCATTCTCCAAAACTGCCCCGATATCCCCTTCACTGGGAGGACGTGCCTGGTTGAGGAGCTCCCCCAGCCTTCCGGGGGTTCACTACATCTTCCAGCATCCTGGGTCCATCTCCACCGACGCACCATCAGGGGATCCTATGTGTGCCTTGTTCTCCCTCTGTTGCCGTGTACTTCCTAACCCCAGATCCTAGTCCAATTCCTGGCAACCAGGGAACCTAACATTGATGACTAAGTGACAAGGAATGACCTCGGTAGGATTTAGCTCCATTGTCTCACTTGTTCAAACCCGTTTGAAACCTTTATCTGCTCATCCAAAGTATTCACTGCAACTTCAGATCACTTGAAATTTTGGTATCATGTACTCTTTACCCTTGTCTACATTACAATTATAAAGTTTCAAACAGGGACCCAGTGCACGGAATCCACATGAGACATCTCTGTGCGAAGCATTGTACATAAGGACCCTGGAGAAGCCATTCAAATTTTTATACAGCTCATACTTCTCGATCTTGTTCGGGAAGTTTGGGGTGTGAAACGGCCTGTTGTAGACCCTGCAGTGTATCCCCGCACTCCGGATACACCACATCTATTGTACTTAATGCTATTTAGGGTTTGCGATTTTAAATTTCTTAAAAAGAAGTCGTGCTACCTGGACAAGAAGTTCTCTGTGAGCCCATATTTGCATTTAGGTTCACTCCTTTCCTGTCCAAGTCCTCACAAATTGTCTGTTTCATAACCGTTCAAGAATGTCTTAGGGAAATGATGTCAGACTCTCATCTCCAGGCCTTTCGTTTTTGAAAGCCTAGAAAATGTTTTCCACTTCCTGTCCCATTTATTATCCATGACTCTCCAAAGATTCTAACCAGTAATTCAGTAGCTTCTCTACATTCCCTAGAATGTAATTCATCCAGGCCAAAAGGCTTGAATCATGGAGCTCAGGCCCGTGTTAGCAGAGAGAATCTGAAAAAAAAGGATTAGGACTAGTTTTCTTCTTTGGTTACTGGAAAGTTAGAGGTATAGCCTAACTGTAATTTCCTTTGTAGATTTAGGCAAATCAATCATCCATTGATTTTTCCCAAGCAAGGTGGTAGAACTATACAACACACACACACACACACACACACACACACACACACACACACACATTTTGTAGTCAGAAAGACCAAAAATAAGAAAAGAAGCTTCATCACCTAGTGGCACTGCACCCATGGGCAAGAGAATTAGCCCCTGAGTCTCAATTTCTTCATTTTCAAGATAAGGAGAACAATGATGCTATCTTTCCGGAGAGCTTTAATGTGTCAGTAAAGGCTCATAGAAATGGTGTGTGCTCTGCCGCTAGGCATTCCTTCAAGCCATAGGCGTAATTTGTGGCATGTAATTCCTGATGTGAAAGGGTCCAGAATGACGTCAGGAATCAAATGGCAGGAAGAATTAAAAACTCAAGGCCAGCGATGCAAGATGTCCCCAGGGGAACTGCTGAAAACTACTTATCCACAGATCTTACCTCCCTTATACATTTGGTGTGAAGTTCGCGATGAACGCCTGAGAGTGAGGTAAGCCTGCTTGGGTCGCTGGAAAGCTCTGTCGAAAATAAAGCAAAAACAACAACAGAAACAAACAAACAAAAAAACAAAACCCGAGCAACACAGACTACCTAGAGTGGAGTTAAGCAATGGCAGAAGGAGATTACCAGGATCAGACCTTGCTGAGAGCTCTAGATACGCCCAGAAGCCAAGTCTATACAGAGCCCGTGAACTGTATATAGTCCTGGGTCAGCAGCCAAATCCTGCTGTACCCGGTTCTTATTTTATCCGGGGCGATCACCTCAGCGTGCATTCCCAAAACCCTGACCCGCCCATACCTGAAAGCATCCTAAGGAATGTCTATGATGGAAATGTTCAAAGCTTTCTTCACTTTCAAGCCCTATTTCACTTTTTAGACACAAAAAAAGCTGAAACGTATATTTGCTCCTACTCAGATGCCCAGAGCTTCAATGACCTTACTTCTTGATGAGCCTGTGTCAGGCTGGATCAGCTCAAGGGTGAGATACAGAGAGGAATATGAGTCCTCACAGAAATCAGCTTGTCAGCCATTACCTAGGATGGACCCTTAGCTCTTAAACCTTTCTATGTGTCTCTGGCTGTTGAGGTATATTCAGGTTTCAGGGGGAAAAAAACACATCACTTTTTTTTTAAGCCTTCTGAAATAGGAATAAATATATATATTATTTATAATTACAATATATTATAATTAGCCTGGGAATTTTGATTTGCCTTTGATGGGGAATTATTTTTTTCTTAAACAAATTAGATCTTTTTCTCTAATTTCCCTTCACACTCCTTTCTAGGCTTCGAAATAAAATCCTTCTGTTCGAAAAACTAGAAAGCACAGAAGGCTGAGGTCCAGTGTCACCCATTCTCGAGGGGAGACTGCTTGCCTCCTTCTCAAGAAAAGTCACTTTCGCAAGTGAAAATGAAAACCAAGAGAGGATCCCCTGGGATCTGCCGGACTGGGGGAACCCTGCTTTTTACAAGGCCCGCTGTCTGGTTCTGGGGCACCGTCGTGACTTAAATGCTCCACAGGAGAATCATCGGACGAAAAGCATTCCTCACGGACCTGCTTGGATGCTTACCTTCCTCTCAAGGTACCTGCGCATCCGAGAGCAGCTGCCCCTCTGTGTGTGAACTGTGGGCACCTGTCTGCTCCTGTTCCCCGGGAAGCCCTCCACCTTTCCTGGAGCAATTGCCAGTCGCCCCTGACAATGATCACAGCATGCTGTCCTACCTCTTGCCGGTGAGGACAGAGGACCTGGGTCTGAGAACCAGAGCGCTGACTAAGTGACAGGGCGTCTAACTGCTCTGGCATTTGTTCAGCGCTTGCACATCATCATAACATTTATTTTAAGCCTGTAAAGGTGCCAAGTGATGGCTTCTGGGCTGACTTGGATCAAATACTATCACAGAGCCAGCGAATCGTTAATAAATATGTTTCGCTGCTCATCCCAGACGTGAACAGTGTCCCTCTGGACCAGAGGATGCTCCCTAGCGAGCCCCAGCCCTCCTGACTCCAGCCCTGGGAATCGGCGTTTTTAAGAAGCTCCCTGAAACACCCCAGAACCGTTGTTCCAGATAAACAGACTCGGACACTGGAGTTTCATAATTCAGAAGGAACGGTCTGCCCTCTTTTTGCCAAATATATACATTTTTAAAAATCGGGAGAGGGCCAGGATGGTTTTGGTTCAACTTGTTTCCTGCACCCCCTACCGAGCATCACTCAGACAGAGCGGGAGTTACAGAGGATCTTGAAGTTCCTTTGGTTCATTTCCACCTACAGCAGAAGCACTGGGCCATCGCAGATGTCCCCCCAAGCTCCGCTTTAATGCCTCCAAAGGTAGGTCATTTATGTCCCAAAGGCAGTTTTCCCCTTACCGAGAGAACCCATTACCAGGACGGCCTTTCCTCCTGCTTGGCCTGGGGTGCCCTTGACAGACGGGGGACAGTGGCACTGTATAGCAGGCATATTCGAAACTTAAGAAGCCTCCCTTTACCCTCAAATGTCCTGGTTTGGAAGATAATCGCTGGGACGACCTTAGAGTTTATGTACAGCGCAGGATGAACTTTAAATCCCTTATCCTGCAACACAAAGATGTTCACAACTTCATCCCCCCTCCTACCTCGCCAGTCTCATTCAGACCTTCCTGCCATGCCCCCCTTCCCCTCCCCTGCACAGAAATGCTCTCCTTTGCCCCCTGCAAACACAGAAGGCAACTGAGGCACGGGCAGCAACCTGCCTAGAGTTTTACAGCTAATCAGAAGCAGACGGTTTTCTTATCCATCTGCATATACCCAGTTCCATCAATGGTTTCTCTCAAGACACATGGAGAGAGGCCAAAGCCTCTTTGCTAATTGCCCTTCTCTAACAAATTCCTATTTGCTCTATCTAATCAAAGGTACACCGGCAAACACAAGTCTCCAGGTGCCGGCTAACCACCGAAGGAGGGGTTTCATCCTGGGATCAATACGTGACAGTTCCATTAATGCAGTTTTTTAGTTGCCTCATCTGATTTAGCAGCTTATATTGAGCTTTTAGTCAAACAAAACCTAAATGTCTTTTCTCTACCAGAACTACAGCCAGGAGATTTTTTTTTTCCTCCCATCATTACCATTGATTTTTTTTTTAACTTCCAAAGAAGATTTTACATTTATCTCTTTGAAATGTCATCTTGTTATTTTTAACCCAGCATTCCAGCATATCCAGATCATTCTGAGATCTATTTTTGTTATCGATTATATCGGCCATTCTTTCCAACCTAGTGTCTGCTACAAGTTTAAGAAACACGCCTCTAGTGTCGTCTTCCAACCTGCTGGCAAAGTGACTGCTCAGGACGAGCCCCGGAACCAGGAACCTCAAAATCATTTTACTGATATCCCTCCTGTCCTCTGTGCTGTCGGTCTTCCAAGGAGCATTCCTGCAGAAAGCGCTTTCTCGTGGAAGTTTAGCACCATTCCACCCCAGCTCTCTGCCATGAAATGTGAATATGGGCATCTTCCTAGAAATGATGGAGCTGAATCACACCACTGAATAATTCACTTCTTTTCCAAGAAGGCCCTGAAGCCCCAAAGCAGTCTGGCCTTCCAACTGGCTAAGAAGAGAAAAATTCATTATTAGGAGTTTTATCCTCAAGGCCTTATGCATGGTCCCAAAGGAAGTTAGACTCATACCTTAAACTGATAGCCGGTATTTGTACCTCAGAATGATACAGAAAGATTTTCAGAGTGCATCCTTGAGAGGAAAAGGCCAAGAGAGGCCTGTCGCACAGGTTTCCCTGAATGTTGGATCTAGTTCCTGAAATCTGACTATGGGTCCCTTTCATCTTCAGGTGAAGATCTTTAGAGAAAAGAGCTAAGAGATCATACAGGACTTAGAATCCTAGGAGAAAAGAAAGAAAGGTATACATCAAGAAAACTCAACCAGGAAGAAAGAAAAGTGAACCCACCTCATTGTTCTGAAATAATTACCATGGGGTTCTCCAAACTAACAGGAAAATGAAACAAATTCCAAAACCATATTTTTTTCAATCATGATATAATCAGGCTTCCATTAAGCACGGCCTATTAACATGGTATTTCTCTCTGCTCCCTTCCCAAGCTACAATATAAGGAAAAGTAAAATAAATTAAAAAAGTAAAAATCCACAAGGACAAAGAGAAAAGGAAGGTGAAAACAGTAAGAAAGACATTCAACAGTCTTCCAGAAGAAAGAAATTGAATAAACCAAGGCATCACTTACCTATTAGAACAAAGAAAGCTAAAACTCTCCAAGAGCAAAGTGAAAGAACAACAAGCCAGTTACTACTGCGGGTCTTTGAGGGACTGCAGAATTAGAAGCAATGCCATGAATTCCCCACAAGATACAGAGAAGCCTCCTGACCCCCTCCTACTCCCCATGCAGCATGTGACCAGGACTTCCCCAGCAGAGCAGGAAAGGAGGGATTTTCTTTGTAAAAAATTGAAAAGGCAGTCCTCAGGAACTAGGGACCCTAGTGGGGAGGGCTCACATGGTGGCAAGGGGGGCACAGTGGTGAAAGTCAACACATATGAGTTTTTTTCTGTCACCTGACCCAGACTTGGCTCCCACAACCCCTGCAGCAGGCACACGTACCCAGGAACAGGTCTGGAAGATTCTATTCCAGAGCGTCTGATTGGCCATGGAGAAAGCTTCCAGCTGATAACTGGGGACCCTCCAATGGGACAGAGGTGGGTCTTAGCTCACTCGGCAGTGAGGGGCACTGGCTGACAAGCTCGGGCCACCCTCAGAGTGGAGCTCCTTAAAGCCTCACCCATCTATGTGAACTGATGGTCACAGATCTCTGGACCCCGGAGGAAAACCACTCTTACAGGGCACAGGACCAAAATACGAAGTCAGGAGGAAGGAGAAGAAAAATAAAGAAACTTGCCAAAAAGAAACATCACCAAGTGAAAAGTCAACAGAAGAGTCAAAAAAAAAAAAAGGATAAAGTTGAGGCAATGCCCCAGAATGTTGACCAAAAGAAAATGAAGATGTAAAGATCAGAAATTCCAAAGTTTAATTCAGGACACACAAGTTCCAGCTAACTGGGAGTTCCAAAAGGAAACAAACGCAGCCATAGGGAAAAAACTGAGATGAAATGATAATAAATGACAGGAAGTTTTTAAAAAAGTGATAATAAGCATATGGCTCCTCTATGATTAATCTTGATAAAAACCTGGTAATTTATAGAGTACGGCCGTTCAAAGCAGCTCCTAGAGCCATATTTACTCTGCTTGAAGGCCTGCCTCCACCATCTACTACCATCTACCACCTGTCTGACCAGAAAAGTTATTTAACCCATGTCTCAATGTCCACATCTGCAAAATGGAGAACAATAGTAAGTTCACAAGTTGTTGCTATAATTGTAAGTTGTTATAATTGTAAGTTCATAAGTATCGAAAGCTCTTAAACCATGCCTTGCACCTAGAAAGTCCCATTAAGTGTTAACTACTATTTAAAATGTTATATAATATCACAGTACAAATAGTACAATCACTAATTTAACCTAAATCTTTGATGCCCATATTTGAGGAAGAGAGAGGAAGAGGAAGTATATCGGATGACACACGGGGATGTTAATCTAAAACCGGATCATTCAGAGGAGGAAGGCAGTATAGACCGTCTACACCCAGCAGGCAGATAAGGGAACAGTGACCAACACAGTATTCAGAAATGCAGAGGTAAATGAATACCAGAAGGAACAGCCAGCAGAAGTGACAGTTGCTGCTAGGGAGAGCAGGATTCAATGGTGGGGAGGGGGAGAGCCACATTCATATGAAGAGTTTATTTTCCCAGCCATTTAAAAAACACACGCATATTTAAGGAACCTTATCACACCGAGCTGGAAGCAGAGGGATGATGATAGAGGACATTCATGAGGCAGGTTCTTCAAAAGCTAAGCACTGACTCAGAGCAAAAAATATCTTTCTAGCCGTTTCAAACAAAAAGTAAGCAAAGGGCATGTTTCCAAGGGAAAGGGAGGGTCCAGACCTGGTGTGCAGACCCCGGGCAAAAATCCTGCTGTGCCTTAGTGGGCCAAGGTGCCCTGACTTTTCCCTCCCTCCTCCCGACCCGCCGTGTTCCTGCCTTCCACCTCCTAAAGCAGACCTTCCCTGGGGGCCTCCTTCCCACTGAGGGACAAGAGAGTGGCCGCAGCTTGATTGAATGGCTGTTAAATTGTGCTCTCATGTCTTTCGAGTTCCCTATTACATGGTCCATTCGGTGGTTTCATCTTACATGGTCCATTCGGTGGTTTCATCAGAGAAACTAACTCTTGCAGAGAAAGTATTCCTTTTATAAGATACAATGTTGGGCACTCTGTCTTCTCTCTGAGAGGCACATTGTAACAGTGAAGAGGGGCTGGCAGATGAAAATACCAGTTAATAGAAGAGATTTCTGAAGAAGTCAGGAGGGCAAGAAAGACAATTTTGTCGTCTTCTAAAAAAATGGGAAATGGGTCAGGAAATTCTCAGAAAAGGCAGCATTTCTGGGGAAGAATTATTCATTCTGATTATGGGGCCCGACTGCATGATAATAATCACACTTTCTGCTTCTGCCACTTTCAGAGGGGACATCGAGAGCCAGGGCAGAAGAAGCCAGAGCTCGTTAAAGGGGGTAGATAAACTTGGGCGGGGGTAAGAATCCCGCTGTGGCAGTTGAGGGCCAAGTTCTGTAAAAAGATTTTGACCCCAGACATACCTGAAATTTTGGAGTCAAAATTATCTCGGCCAAAGAAGTGGGTTTAACGTGAGCTGTAAAGAATGGTTCTAATCACGGAAGATAAAAACAGTACTAGTCATGGGTTAATAACAATTAAATATTAGTTTTTTTAAAGTACTAAATCACACCCAGGTGGATTTTAATAAAATATTTTTAGAGTTTTTAAAGTTTACTTATTTATTGAAAAATGTAATATCACCATAGAATCTTGGAGTTAACTTATGAAACACGGACAGTCGCCTACTGTACTTGTGATGGTAAGGCAAGCTGTGAATGAAATCCTGCAAGGTTGAATGCAGATGATCATTAACTTCCATTTTGGTACACTTCTGCTTTTTATTCCCAATCTGACTTTATGTTTTAGCTTTGAAATTAACGAAATCAAAGCGTTTCTTTTTGCACAAATCAAAACTCTTCCTTAAATCTCTAATAAAGCATCTCCCTAACTAGTATAAGGGTGGGTCCCGGTGCATTATACAAGCTGCACATATTTTTAGCTTAGTGGAAATCACAAAACCCATAAAATTAAGTATTAAGCCAAAGCGCTTTTTTTGAACAAATGTAAGTAAATTTCCCTCCAACAAGACAAAGGAAGAGATAGACACCACAAAACATGAATCTTTATTTGAATGACATTTTAATGATGTCTTTCAGTGATATTTCAAAAATCAAAATGACTTGGTACACTCTGATGATACGCAGAGTGATGCTGCTTTGCTCTTTGTTCATTAACTGCTGAATAATCTGATGGATTGAATTAAATGTGTCTAACAGGCCCTGGATGGGTTTGGAAGCTTTGTCAGGAAAACCAGAAGTACCTAGCACCCGGGACAGCTGCACAGCTTGCCTCCAACTCGAGCTGGAAAGACCTTCTAATAACAAGAAGCCATTGTTCCTGGGTGCTCCAGACTCATTGAAAAGCAGTGGAAACCTCTGAGAGTGGACACAGCCATGTGCTTCGGGAAATAATGTCTTAGTACTGGCACAGTCTTATTCCGAGTTGTGATTTAGGGCCTCTCTACGCTGTTGTGCACATAGGCCCAGAGAGAAAGTAGCAAAATAAAACTTGTGATTGGTTTTATGCCTCTCTCATTCATCCTGGGATCTTCCATGTTGGGAAAATGAAGATAAAATCTCATTATTCTTTTTCCACCAAAAATGAAGAGGTGATCTTTAGAACACTGGTGAGATACGCTCCTCATAAAAATAGAAAATTTTAAACTACGAATAAAAAAACTCTGGGGAGAAAGATACTTAACTTCATGGTTACCTCTCTGCAAGCCAGAATTTATTATTGAAATATGCCTCTGATCTGTTCTGTCTCTCCAACTAGACTGTGAACTCACAAGCAAGAGCTAGTCCTTATTTGTCCTTAGGCTCAGATGATCAGTACAATGTCTTGGCACAAGGCACTCAATAGATTTTACTTTAACTGAACTGAGCCTACTTAAGGGAGGTAGCAAAAAAAAAAAAAAAAAAAAGTCATGCCTCCATCTGATCAAGATCTTGATCTGATCTAACCTAACTTGATCTGATCTAACCCTAACCCTAACCCTAAGATCATTGAATGATCTGATCATTCTGATCATACAGAATGGTTTCTAAGGAACAGCCTAAGTCCTCAGACCTACCACTGCTGGTCCTCCTGCCCAGAGGCAACCACTCTGAACAGTGAGAATTTGTCTTAAGGTTCCAACACATTTATTGTTAATGCAAAAAAAAAAAAAAAAAAAAGGAGGAGGAGGAGAAAACAAGGATGCCAGTTTCAAATTATTCATGTTTCTTTACTTAAATAGGCCAAAAATATTTGGAAACACTGCCAGCAGTGGTTCCAAGTTGCTGTATTCATGCATTCAACAAACAAATATTGTTCACATTGAAGGTGGTGGCATTTCTGTTTCCATACTTTTATTAGCGGAGACCAGCTTTTTCCTGCTCAGGGTGCAGAAGGCAGAAGTCAGTGCAAGCCTAGAATTAGTGGGGACAGAGCACATCAGAAGCAGACAATGGGGGTGGAGAGGAAGGGTGAGTCAGTGTCATAATGGGATGAAGTGCTCGGAGTTCATGCTGCAGGATGCACAGATCCGCTCCCCCCTGTACTTTCTCTCAGCAGGTGCCATTCTGTACACAGTGGAACCCACAGGGCAATGGCGCTGCACCCTCATTTACAGCTGCAAACTGTCTACTGCAGCAGCTCCACAGTCCAGGGAATGGTCCTCTTATTTTGAACCAGTAAAATAATCTGCAAAATCCCTTGGAATTATTTATAATGGGGTTTCTCTGACATTAGTAAGAACAAAAGTAGGAGCATAAAATGATGCTTCATGTATAGCACATAATGGTAGGAAACCCTCTGCAAAGACATGATAATTTGGTAAAATCCTCACTCTGATTAGAGTGACTAAATATGATTAACTGGCAAAGACGCTATTAGGCTATTTGCCAGAGAAACAGATTACCGCTTTATGGAGTTGGACTGAGAAGATGACCTGACCCCCAGGAAATGCTGGCACCCCAAAATGGTGACCCCAAGGGACTCCCCCATCATGGGGCCACAGTAGATCCAAAGGAGCACACAGGAACTTGGAAACTAGATATTGATTAGAGAGCAGGGCTGAATGGGTGGCTATTTGTTGAGAAAAGGCAAGAGACCAGTTCAAAAAAATTCTGTTAGCAGAATCCAGATTTTGATACTGCAGGAAAATCACCTTTTACCTAAACCGGAGAAAAAACCCAAGGCTCAGAATGACAGACAAACAAATAATAACAACCAAGGAACAAGAAAAATGGTGAAACTGATGTTCTCTAAATGCTTAGTATGAGCCAAGATATTATAGAACTATTCTGAATTAACCCTCACTCCAATACTAACCAGTAGGCATTATTTTCATTTTCTAGATGAGGACACTGAGGCTTACAGAGGCTCAGAAGTGATACAGCGACTCAAACCCAAGGCCGTTAGAAACTAAATCCATGTTCCTTCTATCATGACAAAGAAAATGTCTAGAAGGTGAGAAAAATCACATCTCTAAGTGCATAGACATCATGTATAGTAACACATCTGAGGTTTATAAACTAAGTCTGCCTCCACGAAACTTTGCCAGACTTTTTTCAGTCACTGAAACTTACTTTCTTACCTGAGTGCCTTATAATATTTCCAAATGGGTGACTCATTGGGGCCAATGTTTTAAGATTCTGATGAGAGGATCTTTGACATTCCACTGCAATTTTAGTTCCAAAAAAGTGAACTCTGCTTTACCTAGCACTTAATAAGAACAACGTGTATGATTAAGTCTTCTGATGGATCCGTGCCCTGGGCTGGTGCCTCCAGACATCATTGAATCGGAGAGGTGAGAACACACACTTATCTACCCCTTGAAGACAAGTTAATGAGGAATGACCCAGAGCCTGACACAAAACACTCAGCTGACGCATCGCTAAGACTGCAGGGGAAAGTAATCGCTATTTCAAACAAGCCAAATTCTACTTTATTACAAAAACAAAGTAGTGAAGCACACACAGCATTTCATAGTGGCCTGTGCGAAGGCTGTACTTAAACTCTCCAACAGATTCCATACTGAATCAAAAAGAAATGATGGTCATCATTGGGGCAACGTGAAAAGCACAGGGAAAGTATTTCCACCGTTTAAAAAGGAGGAATGAGTTTCAGTTCCAATTGTCCAAACTGCTTTTTTTTTTCTTTTAAATCAAGCTTCGGAAAAGGTCAAAGGAAGAGTTATTTCAGAAAGTTACATGTTGGTGAAAACAGAGTGAAACGAGTACCTTCAGTGCAATTTCCACTACACCGAATCTTCAGCTCTGAAGGGTTTCTTCCCCTACTGTAAATAAAATTAAAACGCTCACCTTTCTGTGCATGAATATAACAAAAATCACATCCACTCTTGTGCGGCGTGTTTGTGCATCCCCAGCAGGTGCACTTACCATTACCGCCCCCCACCCCCACACACACAATAGAAACAGAAAATTGAACTCAACCTTCCCCTCATCCAGGGGTGTTTTTCTTTCCAGCGGTCCCACATGTCGGAGTTGCTGATAGAAACCGAGGGCTCACGGGTCACCTTTACCAACTGTCATCTCCTCCAAAAAAAAAAAAAAAAAAAAGCCACCGGATTTCTGAAGAAAACTGGCCTGCCAGGTAGGACTGCAGCTCCGCCTGCCTTAGTCCCTCCTCTTCTCTCCCTGACCCCCTGGAGCTAAAATCCCCTACGGTAAGGAAGTGGGAAGGGCTTAGTAAGAGAATGAGAAGGACCAGCAGGAGTCAAGATTTCTGTGACGTCTGCAGCAGGCTAAGTGGCTGCTAGCCACTCTGGAAAGACAACGAAACTCGCCATCAGAGTCTCTAAGCTGTGCTCTAGTCTTTCCATTCAGCACTTTTCCAGGCAGGTCTCTGCACACAGCTTTGCTTTTTTTTTTTTAAACACACAAAGCTGACTCAGACACACAGGCAGAAGTTCTCTGACTCACTTCTCTCTTCTTTCTTTCTTTCTTTCTTTCTTTCTTTCTTTCTTTCTTTCTTTCTTTCTCTCTCTCTCTCTCTCTCTCTCTTTTTCTTTCTTTCTTTACCCCTGGACTCCTGAAAACGTATGCTTCACTGAGGATTAGTTCTTCTCACATAAGGAAAACCAGTTGAAAATCCTGCAGAGCAGTTTGTGATCTTTAATGCTCAGGAAAAAAATGCAAATGCAAAGTATCCTGGGAAGGACAGTGAGGAACAACAATAACACTCGAGAACTGTTCTCCAGGCTTGATAGACGCTCAGTCCAGGCAGGTGAACTCTGACACTTGTCCGGACCAGACCTGCAGTCTTTCCTCTTTCTGACTTTCTGCACAGGGACCTCTGCCGTTCCTAGCTCTTGCTTACCTTGCCGTGCCCCTGATTTGGGGCCTGTGGATGCATAAATGCTTGAGTACACACACACACACACAGAATTCAATACAAGGTTGATATGTAAGATTATATACAGTGATACAACCGTACCAGTTGTTAAATTATTTAAATACTCCCATATCAATTTGGAAACAGAAATGCTATGCTTACTGAGTTTACAAATCACTCCAGGACTCTGTCCGGTGGTGGCCACAGCGGCAGGTGACGGGGCCCGGGCCCAGAGAGCAGCAGTGATAAGACAGTGAGCAAGCAGCCTCCAGGATGGCACTGCGCTGGGGGCTCCGACCCCAGCCCCCTACGCCCACACACTGAGGGGCAGGTCTAGCCACCTTCTGGCTACAAAACCCCGGGCTCGATAACCTGATGCTGATCAACACGAGTAAATTGTGGAACAGATTCGTGTGTTTCTCTATCTCAAATCATGGTTCATACAGCACAATCACTTAGCTGCAGACAGCTGCACCATGCCAACTAGAAATCAAGAAATGCTTTGGAAATTATCATAATGATTTGATGAATGATTTTGCCCTCTAACTTATAAGTCTTGGCAGTCATATACAGTTAGTTTACTCAGAGACTAAAGGAGGACATATTTTTAAGTGCTGAATTAAATATATTTATTTATATTCCCATACCAGTGGGCAAATATTTTCATCATTATCTTGCTATATATAAGTACATGTGTGCATTCATAGGTGCTTAGAAAAAAAGATGGAAATATACACAATACAACAAATGGTAATGCAGTTACCCCTGGGTGGGGAGAAGAGGTCTATTTGGGGCAGGTGAATTTAAAGGAGAAACTTTCCATTTTTACTGTCTATTATCTACTCTAAATGAATAACACATTTGTTGTTTTTGTAATTACAAGTTTTTTTAAGAAGAGCGTATACCTCCATACATGCTTACAAACACAGTATTGGCAGTCAGCCATTTATGATCAGTGCAGGTGAGCATAATGGATGAAGTGGTGTATCGGTGCTGTAAAGTGTGATGAAGGGAGAGGCCCTTGTAAGAAAAGAGAGGCACCTGAAGACTCAGGTGTTCTGTGGGGAGGCTTGAGGGAAAAATTACAGAAAAGTAATTTTCACAGATTAATCTAAGGGCAGAGGAAGGGGAAAAAATGCAAGAAAAAAGGGGGAATAATGAGATCATCGTTAATTACAAGGAAAGGACTTTGAAAAACTAGGAGAACTTTCTAACTTAGTTGAGGCACGAGATGGTAATGTGGAAGACTGTGGCATTCATAAGAAAAAAAATATTAAGTGGAAAAGTCACTGCCCACCAAAAATTACTTATATGAGAGTAGTGTTTTAAATTGGGATTCCACCAAGAAAGAACCCATTCAAAAGTAAGTAATGCCTACATGATTGTAGAGCAGGAAGAAGGAAGGAAAAGAAGGAAAGGGGAGGGAAGGGAATGGAAGAGAAAGGAAGGGAAAGAAAGGGAAGGGAAGGGAAGGAAGGGAAGGAAGGAAGGAAAGAAAGAAGGAAGGAAGGAAGGGGAAAGAAAGAGAGAGGAAAGAAAGGAAAAGGAAGAGACAAGACAAGACAAGAATAAAGATGGAAGAGGGGCGCCTGAGTGGCTCAGTGGGTTAAGCCACTGCCTTCAGCTCGGGTTGTGATCTCAGGGTCCTGGGATCGAGCCCCACATTGGGCTCTCTGCTCGGCGGGGAGCCTGCTTCCTCCTCTCTCTCTCTGCCTGCCTGTCTGCCTACTTGTGATCTCTCTCTCTCTGTGTCAAATAAATAAATTAAAATCTTTATTAAAAAAAAAAGATGGATGAGTCCAAGTAAATGTACAAAGATTTTGGCTCCCTGTGTCCCACAAGAGCATCAGCTATGGTTAAGTTTCCATCAGTGCTCCCCTATGTCGCTGTCCAACCATGAAGATGAAAGCTTCAAGAGACTGCTTTATTTCTGAAGTCATTATCAGCCTCTTTCTTTGTGTCCACAACACTTTAAATCACATCTCAACAGGTGAAATGTTTTGCATCGTTGGCTCTTTATTTATTTTGTCATTGCTTTCTACTCATAGATATCCTTTATTCTCTTTAAATATGTATATATGTATAAATATAAAGTTATATAATAATGTGTAATATAAAATATAATAATACATAATATGTAAACCACAGTATTATAGAGTATTACTATCTATATTCATTGTTTTTGTAATTAAAGCTAAAACAAAGAGTACAAACGCACATACACACTTACAAACACACAATCAATGGTATATATTTTTATACATATTTTTGCTCTGGATATTTATAATATATATTATATAATAATATAATAATTAGCAATATAGTTATACATATATTGCTCTAGATAACTGAGATATTTCTACAGTTCTAACTTTATCTTGTTAACTTCATATAGGCATTTAAACATCCAGACCCATGAGCAAGGGGACTGTGAGAAAATATTCTGGGATGGCCAAATACCTACAATTTAGGTATTTGGAAAGGAGAGAATTGAACTATATTTGAACCATAATTGAACTATATAACCCATCCAACCTCCTGTCTTTCCTTCACATGAATGCTATGTGGTGGGTAATCAAAGGTAAGTAAGAACCTATTCTCAAGGACCTCATGGTCTTGATAGTTGAGATGACAAATAAGTGGTCGAACAATTACATACACATTGACAAGCTTTGTGATACTAAAATGTAACAAGAACAGTGGGACTATAAGAAAGCATGAGTAACCCAGTTTGGGGAAGTTTTTCTTAAAGGTTGACACTTTGAGCTGAGTTTTAAAGGACATTGGTAGTTAGCCAGGCTCTACGGAGCCTGGTAGTTAGCCAGGCTCTACCTCTACGGAGAAGGTAGAGGCATTTGAGGCCAGGACCGTGATACATGCAAAGGAGGGGAGATTTTTAAGGGAAGGGTGTGTCTAGGGAATGCCAAATGGTTCAATAAAGTCAGAAAGCACATGAGATAAAATGAATGAATCTAGAAAAAGATGATGGGACAACGATGAGGAACAATGAAACCAATGTGGAGCCATTGATGGGCTTTAATTTAGGGGATGGTTTGCTCATGTTTGGTGTTTTTTTTTTTAAGATTTCATTTTTAAGTAATTTCTACACTCAGCATGCGGTTCAAACTCACAACCCCCAGATCAAGAGTTGCGTGGGCCTGAGCCAGTCAAAGAGCCCTCACGTTTGCGTTTTTGAATGCTCACTCCAGGGACCCCAGACAAGTAGATGAGCAGAGGGGAGGGGGAGTCCAGGAAACCTCGCATGGCAGCTGCCGGCCATCTTCTGCTAATGGCGCAGCACCTTGGGCACCTTGGCCATAACAACTGCTGCACAGATAACAACGACAAAGTCTGGACAATTAAAGAAAACATTCTTCAAAAGCACTGAAAAGTGACCAAGGTCAGGCAAAAACTGGAGCAGAGATAACCATTAAAAGGCCATGGATAAAATGTGCAAATGTGTAAATTCTTGCCTGAGGGCACTCCCAATCCGCACAAAGCTGGGGCTGCAGAAAACCACAACTTCCTTGACTGAGATGTGAGATGATTTCAGGGAAGGCAGAACTGTCTGAAAGTTAGGAGGAAATGTTGGAAGGGAATAGGTCCCTAAAATCTGCAAATAAAATCCCCCAAATTCCAGGCAAACCAACAAACCATGCATGCAAATTAACCTATTGAGTCAATGCAACAGAGACCATAGTCCCAGGGCTTTTTTGTCTTT
Source organism: Procyon lotor (assembly GCA_028646535.1). Lineage (NCBI taxonomy): Eukaryota > Metazoa > Chordata > Mammalia > Carnivora > Procyonidae > Procyon > Procyon lotor. Next base: position 11,508,561 of record CM053614.1, on the reverse strand, counting down.
GTTTTTTTTTTTCCCCAGGAGGGTTTTTTAAATAAAAATTGACATCCTAATTCTAAAATCTAATTGGAAATATAAGTGTAAAGATTCTAGAACCGTCATCAAACAACCTTGAAGAAAGAACAAAAATGGGAAACTTTGAATCCAAAGCAATTCCATAAAGGAGAGTCTTTTCAACAAATTATGCTGGAACAGCTAGATACCCAGGTGGAAAAAGAATGAGCAACTGCTGTCTCCTACTATGCACAAAAGTTAATTCAAGATGGATCACAGATCTAAACATGAAAGCTTATATATAAAACTTCTAGAAGAAAACAAAGAATATCTTCATGACCTAAAAATGTAAAGTTTTCTCAAACAACATATAAAAAGCAATACCATAAAAGAAAAATTAAAAGTATCTGTTTATTAAAAATAACATTAGGAAAAAGAACGGGTATGTATCAGATGGGGAGAACATATTTACCAAATACATATCTGATAAGGTATTTCTATCCAGAATTCTTTTTCAAATCCTAAAACTCACTAATACATTTTTTTAAAACAATTAAAAATAGGCAAGAAATGCATGGACAAACTCTTCACAAAAGAAATTACATGAATGTCCAATAAGAAATAATGCTTTACATCATTAGTCACCAGAGAAATGCAAAATAAAACCACAATGAGATGCCATTAAACATGCTCCAAAATGGCCAGACTTAAAGACCAACAGCAAATATCGGCAAAGATGTGGAACAACTAGAACTCTTGTACCTTGCTAGTGGAAGTGAAATGGTACCTTTGGAAAAGATCTAGCAGTTTTTTATAAAAATCAACATTATTCCTACCCTTTGATCCCCAAATTCCACTGTTAGGTATTTATCCAAAAGAAATGAAAACTCCTCACAAAAAGACTTCAAGACCGTTCAGAGACACAATATGTAAAAATATTTAAATGCTCATCAACAGAAGATTCATAAGCAAATTGTAGTTTATTCATGTAATGGAATAATCTTCAGCAACAATGAAGTGTGACCTACTAATACAGGCAGTGATGTAGATGAATCTCACATATATTACGCTGAGTGAAAGATGTTGAACATGAAAGAATATATACCGTATTGCAGGCATGTGAAATTCTAGAACACACAACACTCAACGAAGGTTTTTAAGAAATTCGAGTGGTTCCCTCTGAAGGGCAAAGCTGGACTGGAAAGGAACTGGGACTAGGAAGGAACTATCTGGGCAGATGTCTCTCCATAATGGTGCGGGCTTTATGCTATGAAGGATGGGTTATGGAGTCATGAATTCAAACTGTACATCCAAAATTTATTCCCTTCGGTGTTTATAAATTTTACTTTAAAAAACAAAACCTGTAAAATCATCATCATCATCATCATCATCATCATCAAGTAGGAAGTAGAAAGTAAGTTGAAGTATTATGTTGATAATTGTCAAAACGAGGTGACGGCTATATGACATTTCATTATATTATTTTGTACGCCTTGTACGTATTTGAAATGTTCTAATACAGATTCTTTTAAAAATTTAGCTGCAGCAATTCAAGTGACAGCTGATGAAGGCCTGAATGAAGAGAGTAGCACTGAAGTGAAACAAGATGAATTGAGTCTGCTACCCAGGTGACTGGGGACTGAGACGGAAACTGTGTGAGAGGTAAAAGGAGAAATTCACAGATTCCAAATCACCCAAAATAGGAAGGTATTTTCATATCGCTGGTTTCCATAATGGGCCTCTACGTTTAAAAACATCACTTTGGAAAGTGTCCATGGACATCACTAGATTGCTAAAGGGGACACCCATGGTACATAAGAGCTTAAGAACTGATAGATGACTCCCAGCTTTCTGATTTGAGCCATTAAGTGGAATTTCTGGGTGCCATTTATTAAGACTAAAGAGAAATTACACGAAAATGAATGGATGAACAGTGGGGTTCATAGTAATGTTGTGAGTTAAGTCTGTAACACTTCGATCAGAGAAGCCCAGTAAGCTGTCAGATACATGGTCTGCATCTGAGGAAGAGGTCTGGGCTGCAAAGAGATTGGGAGTCACTAGCACAGAGGAGATCGGTCTTGTAAACTGAGCTCCTGTGGATGCACAGCTTCTCATCCAAGGATGCTGCGTCTGTGTGGAAGGCATACACAGAATCCTCACAACTACCTGGCTGCACCCTTGTCATCCACTAAATCCATGCCCGAAGCAACCAGCCCTACCTCCGTGGAACAAAACTCTCAGCAACAAGATGGGAAAGTTTAAAAGAAACAAGGAGAGAGTGGTTATATATACGCAACAAGATGGTCCAATGCAGGCTCTCTCTGAGACATCAGGAAACAATAGATAATACATTTTCCAAGAGGAGGCTTGAGCTGTCTCCCACCGAGCAACGTGTGGGCTGTGTGCGAGAGTCGGCCATCTCAGGACTGGCTTAGACACGGTCCAAAACATCACAGCAGACCGTAGCACCCTGGTGCTACCAGGGGCCTCAGGGTTGAGAAAACTGTAGCCTGGAGAGCAATGCATCGCCCTTGACTTGGGGGACTGCAAATATGAGCTCCTCAGCCACAAGGCTGGGAAGACTGTAAAGACTCCACAGGAGAACTCCAAAGAGAAAAAGCCAACTTTTCACACCTGCGAGATTCACAGAGCACTAACCGTACGAGGATAAATCATCACTAGCCAGGTAGGGGCTTAACTGGTTCCTCCCTCCTCCTGTCTGCCAGCCCAACTCCAGCTTGAGAGGGGTCTGAGGCCAGCAAACAGGAGACAAGGGTGAAAAGGCACCATGGAGAAAGAAGGAAGAAGCTGACCTCTCTCTTCTCCCCGCCCTGCAGCAGGCCTGTGCAGGCCCGTGTTGGGGGAGGGAGGAGGCCTCGATTCCGAGATGAGAGTTTCTATTAGTGCCCGGCTCTGGAAGTTTTAGTTGCTGAATTAGTAGAGTGATTTGCAAAGGAAAGGTTTTTGATTTCCTAAGAGTGGCCAGCAACCCAGGGAAGGGCAGGCCCTCCCATGCAGGTTTAAAGAATGAACAGAAGGAGAAAGCTAGGCTGTTTTATGATTATATTCCATATGCTGAGTTTAGAAACCCCAAGTGAATCTTGAAGAATCATGCATCTAATGACTCTACTTCTTTTGGTCATATCAATCCTCTGGAATCTTTTTTTCTTTTTTTTCCAAATTATCAGTCTTTTACTCAGAGCGAGAAGTTGTGCTAAGCACTGTGAGGATATGATAATAAGCAGCTCTTCTTTGGGCTGCTTCCCTCTCACCCAGAAGCCTCTGGTGACACCCGGTCTCTGGCACCCACCCACATTTCCTTTACTCTTGGGCCCATATTGCCAACTGCTTGCTAGACAATCCAATTTGATGGGGTTCATCTTAGGCTCACTCTGTCCCAAGAGGAAACTTGTCATCTTTTCAAATCTCCATGTTGAATCCAATCTGCTCTTTCCCTTTTATCCACCATCCCACCCACCACTAACAGAAAGATCTTTCTAAACCAGAACACTCAAGTTGCTACTCTGAATTTTTCAATGGCTCCCAGTCTCCAAAATCGAACCTCCTAGACATAACATCTCTTGATGGGTCTAACCCCTACCTCCAGACTATTCCAACAACGCTCAACTGCATGTTTTAAACATACCCTGCACATCACCGAGGGCTCTCTCACCACCATACCCCCAGTCTTGCTGGTCCAGAGTTGTTTGGAATGCCCTACCCATCTCAGGGCCCTAAATGGAAAATGCCATTTGTCTTTGAATCAGTCCAAATGTTGCCTCCCTTGCAAAATCTTTCCTCCGATATCCAGGCTGGAGTGTTAAGTGAGTTACATACTTCTGTGTAAGCATTGATCAAATTTTATTTTAATCACCTCAGTGCATAACATTTTGCCCTTCCCTGTGCTGCCCAACAAGGCAAAACAATGTTCTTTGACCAAACTCCCTCTTTTTGTATGCCTGGTATAGCGTATGTCCTCATAAATATTTATTTAACGGAATTACAGTGAAGTGAATTAATGACTTCAAGGAATTTGTAATTTAAAAGAAGAAATGAAAACAGAGATTCTGTCTTACTCATTCCTACCACAGAGTAGGCCTCCATATAAGAGTGGTGAAGAAATGAATAAAAGATCAGATAGAAAGCAGGGTATCCTTACAAATGGAGCAGCTAAAGACTACAGAAATTTAATGGAGACAGACAGGACACCTTTTTTTTTCCTGCTCGTTTCTCATTCCAGTACCCTACACTGCAAAGCTTAAAATAAATGGATGCAAATGGGTTGGAAGTGGGAGAGGTTTTCTTAAAAAAAAAAAAAATTGAAATAAAAATAAAAAGACTACCACCCACTAGCCATGCTACCCTCCCACCAGAATGACTATAGTTTTAGCATCCATAATAGGATTGTTGCAGTTTTGAGAATGTTGCCATGGTAACCAACCTCAGCCCTTCCCCTAATATAGGATAAAATTTAGCAAAAGAAATAAATAACAGACTCCCATAGAAACATTATCAGACCTTTCCATATAAATAACCTGGGTAATTAAATGTTTCAAAACAGAATATTTAGAGAGTCCTGAAAAAAAAAAAAAAAAAACAGAAAAAAGATTCTACAAAGTTTATTTTTAAACAAAGGGGGAAAAAAATCACAAAACATCAGCTGGAATATTTGGCTCCTTACATGGTTTCAAGGAGTCACAATTTCCAAACTTGCCTGGACAAGAACCACAGAACAGAAAATCACAACTCTATATTTTGTTGTACAAGCAACATTCCTACCAGGAACTCTCAATCCCTATTCTGAGGGGATAATCAAGAGAGCTCTCCTTTTTGGATTCCCCCAAATAAACAAGGGCACTTAAAAAACATTATTGCAGCAAACCTTCCCTGTACTATAGCCTAGATAACATCCATGCTCCCTTTTCCTTTCAAGAATTCTGTAGGTGACTTGTTAATCAACAGCAGGGGTCACAGATTTGTTCCGTAAAGGGCCAGTAGTATTTTAGGCTTTGCAGATCATACGATCTCTGCCACTACTACTAAACTCAGCTACTGAAGTACAAAAGCAACCACAGATGCATGAACAATTAATCTTGTAACATTGAAAAAATACAATAAAAGTATTTGGGAGTGGGGGAAGCAACCACAGAGAGTACACGATGAATAAGCACAACTGTGTTCCAATAAAACTTTATTTACAAAAACAGCCAGCCTGATCAGTCCCCAGGGTGAGAGTAGGGTGACTGCTCAGTCACACCTCTTCTCGTAGACTCACCGGTCTGTGTATCACGGGAAACACTGTCCCACCACCCTCGCTCGACTGGGCAGGAAAGCCAGGCCCGCACAGTATGTACCACTCAAAGGGGAGAGCAAAGGAGAGTCGCACTGGTTCTCCTAAGACTGATCTGGAAATGGCTGCAATGGACTCTGTGAGAGCTTCTTATTGTGCGAACTTCCAGAAAAATTCTAAAAGCCAACTAGAAAGCCATCTGTCAGGGAAGGATAGGTACAACACTCCCTACAACCAACTGGGTGCTGTTCTACTTTAAAAGGAAAAGAAGCCCGACCGGCTGGCATGCGGCCCAGGGATGCATCTCTATTCAATAAAAGCAAGTGATTATCAGTCTGAACCTGGAGCAACTTCAATCAATTTGCAAATCTGGAGGATTTTCTGAAGTTCCTTTAAGTTCTAGAAAGAGACTTGGATGCAGCTGGTGAAACAGAAAGTACCAGACTCAGGAGATGGATGGTTATGGATTTCGGCTTCTCCTCAAGTAGTTGTGTCACCTGCCAAACACCTGAATGACAGTCTTATCATCTGCAGAATGGGCATAACAGTGGCTGTTGCTGGACTTGCTGAGGATGAAACTAGGTGACTAGGATGAAACTAGGAGAACACGGGCTACAGAGTCAAGGAGTCAACTGTGTTACTTGCGTTCCCTTCAAGATGGTAGATGAACTTTCAGCTTTTGGCTAAATTTTATTTGTTCTTCCAGAGAGACAGCACTTGGGTCAATGCTGCTACATCCAAAGAACTTTTTTTTTTTTTCTCCTGGCAAACTGCTGCAGAAGGAGCTAGAAGCAATACTTACACAATTCATTAACATAAAAATCAATCCAAGTAAGCAGCGACACGTGACAAGCCTCTCATCTCCGGACTCACAGGTGCCCCCTCTTCTCCCCATCCCTCTCTGGAGGTATGGGCATCTCTCCTCTTCTGAGTGCACACTGTCCTCTGTTCTTTTCCTTCTTCGAATCCATTCTATTTCTCCCCCTATGCTTCCTGCCTCGTCTCTCTCAACTGGACATGATAGGAAGTATATTTATTTAATAGTTTCATATTCCCTTTCAGATAACCTAAATTAAGTTGCTCTTTCTTAAGGGTGCCTGATTAATCTTTTTGGTGAGTCAGTTGCCCTGATATTCATTCTCTACCCGTGTTCAAAAACCTCTGTAGCAAATCTCTTCCAAAAGGTTCACGATGTTTAAGCATTAAAGAAAAGACTGGTTTAATGGCAAAAGGCAAGCCAACTTTAAATAGAAGGATCAAAGAAATCAGAGGAGCCAGACTTCAGGTTTCTAAAGACTTTCAAGTGAAACTAAGTCCCTTAAAAGTTATAAGACCCTATAAGATGCCTTGGTTACAAAAATCAGCCATTACCACATGCGGAAACTTCTCTTTTCTATCACAGAGTTTCTCTGGTGATACATGAAAAGAACTCTCAGCTTCTTGGAAAGAGATGCTAGATAACTCTCTGTTTTACTCTCCAACTTGCCATCATGTGGTGATGGGGTGGGAAAAGTTTCTGACTTTTGCTCAGGAGAATATTTTATCCTAGTGGTGGGTGAAAAAATGGAAGTGAAAACGAACCACTCAATCCTTTCCCCCCTTGTTTCAATTATTCTGTCAAATAATCAAGAAACTTCTAGAGATTCATGCATGAATGTGCAGTTCCATGTATTTCAGCAACATGAAACAGAGGGCTTCAGCCACAACTCATTAATTTGGTTGTACCAAACACCTCAGTGATCATTCAGAGAGGACAAATTATTTAAAAGCGCTGGATTACATATGGTAGAGAACCATGGGTATCTTTCTCACTGATAGCAGTGCTTTGAGGTGTGAGCCACAGGTTGAGAAGACATTGGTTTCCAATTAACACATATATTTACTGAGCATCTAATATAAAACACAGACAGGGAGAGCTGGCTTCCAGGAATTATGAGTATAGAGATAGGAACCATTGGTGTGGAAGTCGCTAAACAGAGAAAGAGAGAGACAAAGTTGGTTTGGAGAGCTAAAGATGAGAGATAAATAACCACTTTCCTCCAAACTTCTACTGGGGTATAATATTTATCATAGACATCAACAATAAAATGTGATTTTATTTAGAATCAATGTTTTTTGTTCCTACATTGACAAATATTTTCGTTCCCATTCATCAAACATTTATTATGTGTCTATTACAAAAAAGCACTGAGTTGGGTGCTGATTTTGAGGAACAAAAGTGCTACTTGACAGCACTAGGAGGTCCCTTCTTCCAAGAAACAATGGCTAATAGTAGAAATTTACACTGAAGGCTTACCCTGTGCCAGACATTTACCTAAGCAACCCAGAAGAATTAGCTCATTTAATTCTTACCACTGCCTTATGAGAGTGGTAAAGAATAGTAGTTGTCACTACTACTATTGCACCAGGTGGTTTCACTCTTTTCTTTTCTTCTTTCTCTTTAATATAAGACCCAAGCTTCTTGATAAGATTTCTCTCCTTTATAAAACCAGGAACTTCCAATAAACAACTATCCTCTGTCCTATAGATCTTGGTCCACAGCCACCTGTCTTCATCCCTAGATTATGAAAACACCTCCTGGCTGGTCTGACTCCATTCTCTCTCCATTCCAATCTACCTAGTATTATTTTAGTTACTGTCAAACCCCCTTTTTCTCATATCATTTCCCTGCCTAAGATCCTATAACATACAAAAAGTTGAAATGTACCACTACTGTCTATCATTTATCTCCAGCTTTCTTTCTCTTTCATGTGTGATTCCCATAACACATTCTCACTCAAATGTAAGGATATCTAGAACATCCAAAAAGATTTTAAAGGGCTTTATTTTCTGGAGTTTGAGCATAGTTTTTTAATTTTTTAATCATTTTTCTAATAACAGCCCTAAAAAAGCCTCGTTCCATTTCCACATGCCTTATTGAAAATTATCCAACAAATTTAAATTCAAACTCTGCTGTACTTTTCAAGGTCCCCATCATCTGCCCATGTTCTAAGCAATCTGTTTCAACTTCCATAATTCTTATATAAATCCTCAACCTCCAATGAAGATAATCTTCCCATTGCTTAGTTCACAAAGAATTTATACAGTGCCTACTCAATGCCGGTCACAGAGGACGTATGTATGAACAACATATAATCTATGCCCTCAAAAACTTTACAATTTGAAGATCTACTACATATGATAGATAATCCCTGGCCCATAGTCTGTCCCTACCTGACATGCATTCACCTTCCCCTTCCTTTCCTCAAAGTCCAACTCAAATAATGCCTTTCGGGACCACTTCAGCTCACACACTTGGTTCCTCTCTGAGATTCTTGAAGTTCAACTCTTTATCTTAACTATAAAAAAAACTGCAAGAAGGACAGACTGTGCAGAGATTGGTATTCTCTGATATTTTAGGAAAGCAGATGACTACATCTGAGATTTGAGTTGATAAAAATCAACATGAAAGAGATGAGGCTAGCCAATTACAGGAATCTTCTCAGGACAACCACATAAAGATGTAAATATGCTATAGCATATATTTCTCAAACTTTACTGTGTGCATAAATCACCCCATTGAAATGCAGATTCTGATTCAGCAAGACTGGAGTGGGATCTGAGATTCTACATCTCCAGCAAGCTCTCAGGTGGTGCTGACACTGTGGTTTCTAAGCTACACATCAAGTAGCAAGTCAACCACAGGCACTTCTCAAGGGTCCCCAACCAACAGCTCACGATCAGCCAGTCAATTCCAAAGCCCCACTGTCACAATTCTGTTCTGCCAGCTTTATTAGGGTTCCCAGCTGAGACTTCCACTCAAACTTTATGATCAGCCAGCAAGTGCCCCTCCTCCTCTTTTGTGATATTTAAGGGAAATATCTCATCATGGTGGCTCTTATACACAGAGATGAGGTAAAACATTCCCCTAGAGACATAAATATCAATCTCCCCAGAGTGGAAACAAGGGCCAGACTTAATCATCCAACTATATCCTTCTAGGACATTCATTTCCATTTTTCTGGTTTTGTACTCATCAAACAACTTTCTGGTCTGAAATCTATGTCTCAAAAGCAGCCCTGATATCAAGGTCGCTCAGGAAGAAGAAACACTTCCAGAGTGGTGCTCCATCAGAGACATGAGAGCAATGGCAAAATAGTCAAAATAAATATTTTCCAAATTCCGTAGGTTCACCAAGGGATGAAAAGAAAAACAGCTGTTTCTCTAGAAGAACAGTGAGCTACGTGGCATTTCTATTTGCTTTTTTCCCATCTTCAGCTCCCCAGCATTGCAGTAGCCTTGAAAACCAGCAACTGTAGAAACATGGCAGCTGTGAAAATCAGTGGTCTGCCAGCTATTTGACAAAGTAAAAGAGGTCTAGAGCTCCCCGCCCCAAACCCCATCTTCAGAGAATTATCACCATTATCTGGAAACTCCCATCCACAGGATTTAACTTTAGTTCACCTAAGTCAGATATTATTATGTGAGGAAATCCCTATCTTCAGACTGTGTTTCCAAAAGAATCAGAACTATTTAGCACTATGGCTGCTTGAGGTGGTGAAACCAGTTGGGGCAAACAGGAAGCCAACCAAAGAAACTTGAAATAAATCTCTGGGAAATGAGATATCCGTAGAGGGCTTTGGAAAGTTCTGAGATATCCCTGGGAATCTAGAAAGCCATACGTATGTGCAGGGATGTGCATAATCTCAGAAAAGACCTAAGAAGGCCCCCATCTCTCACCTATGGCTGGCCAGGCAGTAGATGAAGGCCATGGCAGAGTTGTCAACTACCAGAACATTGAAGGCATACTCCAATTCACATGTATATATCTGTAGCAAATGGGTGGGGGATTTATTAGTTAGGAATTTAAGGAAATCTATGCCAACTGATTAGCTGGCCACCATGCTAATCAAGCAGACTTCAGATGCTGCATACAACAACAAATAGAGACTTCAAAAATTAATTAAGTCACTAATCAAATAAACAGCACCGATAACAGCAACTGGTACAGTATACTACAAGCAGCAAAACAAACCAGGTGCTGGGGCAGGGAGACAATCTGATTTCCAGACAGGTCTCATGAAATTATTTTAAAAACCCAGTTTTCAGCAAAAAAAAAAAAAAAATAGCACGCATAATGACATACAAAAGAATGGCACATAAACAGGAAAAAAGAATCAATAGAAACTATTCCTGGAAAGCTCAGATGTTGGAGTTACTATAAGTATGTTCCAAGAACTAAAGGAAATCTTACCTAAAGAGTTAAGGCAAATATGAGAATGATATCTCACCAAATAGACAATATGAACAAAGAGATAGAACTATGAAAGAGTCAAATAGCATTTTAGAGTTCAAAAATACAATCATATCAATGAAAAGTTCATTGGAAGGGATTAACAGCTCAAATAAGTGGGGAGAAGAAAGAACAAACACATTTAAAGACAAGTCAATTGAGATTATCCAATTTGAGGAACAGAAAGAGAATAATGAAGAAAAACAAACCAGCCTCAGAGACTGGGACATGAATATTATACTGGCAAACTGGGAGTCCCAAAAGAAAAGGAGGGAGAAGGGTAGAAAGGATAGTTGAAGAAATAATGACTAAAAATGTCCCAAAGTGTGGAAACATTAATCTACGCATTCAAGAAATTCAGCAAACTCCAAGTAGGATAAACTCAGAGACCCACCTCTAGATAGTCATAAATTGCCAAAAACAAAAAACAAATAGGATCTTGAAAACAGCAAAAGAAAAATGACCCATCACACGCAAGCAATCTTGAATAACATGAACAGCTGGCTTCTCGTTGGAAAACGTAGAAACCAAAAGCCAATAGGATGACATGTTACTAAAAGAGCAAAAGAAAAAGATTGTCAGCAAGAATACCAAATTATTGGTGGGTGCCTGGGCGCCTTAGTCAGTTGAGCATCTGCCTTCGACTCAGATATGATCTCAGGGTCCCTCTCCCTTTCCTTCTGCCCCTCCCCACCACTCACTCATGTTGTCTCTCTCTCTCAAGTAAATAAATAAAATCTTAAAAAATAAATAATACCAAATTCAGCAAAACCATCCTTTAATTTGAAGGAGAAATGAAAACATTCCCAGATAACTGAACACTGAGAGAACCCATCACAAGCAGACCTACTCTACAAGAAATACTACAGAGAGTCCTTCTGGCAGAAATAACAGGATGTTATTCAGTAACTTGAATACACATGAAGAAATGAAGATCACCAGTAAAAGTAACCACATAGGTAAACATAAAAGATAATACTAGTTTATTTTATTCATAGGTATTTTTTATGAGATTTAAATGGGAACTGCATAAACCAAAAATTCCAAGATGGTGTGAGTATGTCTATAATGTATAGTATGTCTATAACAAAGGAGGTGACTTGTATGATGATAATAGCACAAAGGAGAAAGGAGGGAACAGAGCTACATATGAACAAAGTTTTTGTAATACTATTGAAATTGAGTAGGTATTAATCTGAACTAGATTTTTTTAAGAAAGTATTTTAAATGTAATCCCCAGAGCAACTACTAAGAAAATAACTCAAAAATATTTCATTAAGAATGGAGGTAATTAAACTAGTACACTAAGAAATGTATATTTAACAAAAAAGAAAGCAGTAATGAAAAAATACAAGAACAAAAAAATATAAAGAAGGGTCTCAAATTAATAATTTATCTTCCCACCTTAAGAAACTAAGGGAAATAAATAAATGTATACATATACATATGCATATGTGTGTGTGTGTGTGTGTGTATATATATATATAATTTTTTTTAAGAAACTGAGGGGAAAATAAACCTAAACCCAAAGCAAGCAGAAGGAAAGAAAGAAACAATAAAGTTTAGAGCAGAAATAAATGCAGTACGGACTAGTCAAATATTAGAGAAAACCTATAAAACCAAATGTTGGTTTTTTGAAAAGATTAATAAAATTGAAAATCCTTCAGTTTGACCAAGAGAGAAGAAAGAAATTGCAAAAAACAGGAATAAAAGAAGGACATTACTACGAACCTTACAGAAATACAGGGATTACTATAAACAACCCTATGCTAATTACATAACCTAGATTTAATGGAAAAATTCCTAGAAAGAAACAAACTACTGAAAATGACTCAAGGAAAAAAAAAACAGAAAATCTAACTAGACCTATAACAAGTAAGGAGATTGACTTAGTAATTTAAAAACTTCTCACCAAAAAAAGAGAGAGAGAGAAAGAGAGAAAGGGAAAGAAATCCCTAGCCCCAGATGGCTTCATTGGTGAAATGAATGGTAAAAATGGTGAAATCTACCAACATTTACAGAAGAATTAACACCAGTCCTTCAAAAACTTTTGCAAAAACTTGATGACTAAGAAGCAGCTTCCAACTTATTTTACGTGGCCAATTTCACCCTGTATATTAGTCAGTGTTCTCCAGAGAAACAGAGCCAATAGGAGATACACAGATATATAGATAGCGATATATACAGATACATAGGTTGTCAAGGACCTGGAGGAATAGAACCCTCGTTCCTCGCTAGTGGGATTCTAAAATGGTGCAGCACTTTGGAAAACAGTCTGGCACTTCTTCAAACTGTTTAACCTAGAGATCCGTCAATTTTACTCCTTAGTGTAAACCCAAGAGAAATGTGTCCACACAAAAACTTTTACATTAATATTCATAGCACCATTATTCATTAGAGCCAAACAAAATGTAGACTATCTGTTCGGTGGAATATTATCTGACAATTAAAAGGAAGGACGGTCTGATACGTGCTACAACATGGTTGGACCTTGAAACCATTATGCCAAGTGAAAGAAAGCAAGCCTCAGAAAACCATATGTTGTATGATTCCATTTATTCCAAATGTCCAGAATAGGCAAATACATAGACAGAAAGTAGATTAGTGGTTGCCAAAAGCTGCAAGAAATAGGGATATGGAGAGTCACTACTAATAAGTACAGAGTTTCTTTGGGGAATGATTCAAATGTTCCAACAATAGATAGTGTGGATGATTGCCCAAGTCTGTGAATATACAGTACTAAAAATCTACTGAAGTGTACACTTTAAAAGGGTAAATTTTATGGTATGTAAATTGTATTTCAATAAAGCTGTTATAAAAAAAAAAAAGCAGCCCAATTCTTCAGAAGAACATATGGAGTTCAGTTATTCTGCCTATAATTCATTCCTTTAAAAGCAATCATTTTGACATTATGGCTCACTAGTTTGGGGCTAGACGGGCTAAGAAGTTGATCACCTACTTCCCTAAGGAAAAATGATCAAAATACATTTTGAAACTTCCAAGAATGAAAGCCAGAACATGAAAGCCCAGTATGAAATAGTAGGGCAATCAGCCTCATCCATCTCGATCAAGGCACACTTGAACAAAAGAACGACCAAATGAGAAATTAGTTACAATACCTCGCATACAACACAACTCCTGCCTCCTGTCCCATCAGGTGTGTTCATTTTCATCTTTAACTAGTTTTTAAACTCCCTGTGATTATGAACCATGTATTTGAACTTTTTGAAATTTCCCTCTGAAGTGATTAGTTCCTTACTAATTTTTAGCATTCAGTGACTTTAGAAACACCTGTTTTGACTGTTCTATATGCTTCTCTGCAGGTGACTGCTGGGAATAAAGCAAGAAGAAACTACAAGAGACGACGGGAGCACACACAGTTGTTTTAGATAAATAGTTCCAGGACTTTCTAAGAGGAATGAGAAGCCTCAGGTACCCTAGAGATTGGAGGGTGACAGTTTCTCCACGGCAGAATGTAGCAGGATAGGAAGTTGCCAATTCTCCAACAGAACCTTAGGACAAGACGGAGAGACACTCTATCCAAGTAGCTTGTCACTGGTTTCAGGAAAAAGATGAAACAGTTTGGTGCTCATTTTTAATAGGTATAAAACTAGACCCAGACAAAATTAGAAGAGCAGAGATTCAATTTAAGCATTCTGGCTTCAAAGCTTATTGATACTCAAGTCATGTTTCGGGATTGTACACTCTTTGATATCTCATACTGTTTTTAAATATTCTGCCCCCATCCAATACGCATGATACTTAGTCAAGTGTCTGCGAGTCCACCCTCAATAAGTATACAGTCAGTGGAGTTTGGTAGTTATTCATTCCATCAGATTCTAAAGCAAGTATTTTGTATAACTTGGTGCAAAGAATTGCTGCCTCCCTTAGACCATATTCAATTTCAAGGTTTCATGGCTGCTAAGTCCTGATGCCCCTTCTATAGTACAAGTGTCAGTACTCTTTGCAGTTTTTCACTTTGCAGTCTTCCACTCACTCCATCTAATGAAATGTTGTACTTCTCCTATCATTTGTACCCAGCGATTTGTCGTTTTTACTCCAGGGCCCTGGGAAACTTTGGATGAGGCATGACTCATGGCTCAGGGAGAGAAGAAAAGGAAGTACCAGCTGGCGCTTCAAAAACTGGAAGGGCAAATGTCCCACTGACTTTCAAGTCAACATTCAACTTCCTTCATCTATGCACTTGTACATGCATAACTCTCCCACTCACAGGGTGGTATCTGCTCCTTATCCTTCAAAGATATTTTTGACGTTGTTTTGAACATACAAAAAGGAAGGCAAAAATAAATGAAACAAGGAATAAAAAGAGCCACAGTGCAAGGATGGATGAATAACAAGAGAATGAAGGAAACCCCCACCTCTCCACACACCCACCTGGACTTGCCTATTTCCTACTCCCTGGCGTTGGAAATAGGATCAGCTTTTCTGAAACTCATGATTCAGGGGAGAAAAAAATCATGTTTGGGAGAAGCTAAGGGGACTGGATACGGAAAAAGTAAACAACAGCGTCCTTCACATCATTATAGCTATGAAGCATATGGCAAAAACAAACAGTAAAAACAATAAAACATGAGCCCACTTGTTCCAGGGCCAGAGAACTATGACCCTGCATTTCCCAACCTTTCGCTTTTGGAAAAGTCAAACTGTAAGTTTCAGCACTCAGTTTCACCAGCCACAAAATGGATACTAATTACGGCTGACTAGATCGTGAGCAACACTCTCACGCTGTTGGCCAACCACCACACACTGTGATTTGAGTCCTCACGGAGAGTCCCACGAATCAAATGAGGACCATTCTCTTTGATGATGGGTATTATTTCTAATCCTGAAAGGTAGAGAATGGAATGTGTTTATGTGCCCAGCCACGCATCCCCTGGGGGAGAGGGCAGGGGAAAGAGCATTATTAAATGTTCTGGAAGAAACAAGTATGGGTTTCCGGCTGGGAAAAATGCTATCTGGAAGAACTGTGGGCCTCAGTTCTGTCTCTGTGGCGAAAGCTTTAACTTTAGGATGTGCCCCTTGTCCCAGCATGGGAAACTTTATGCAAAATGGTTTTCGGAGAGAACTCTGTTCTAGCTCTACATTTACTACATCTCCCCCTTTCACTGCTGACTTTAATTCTTGGTTCCAGTTGTTTTCACACCTGAAGTCATAATAATACTCTATCTGCGATACCATAATTGTTGCTAAGTAACCGCACGCGGTGCCATCAGGAGGGTTACAGCTGCAGGGGGTTAAGAGATTTTCCCACTGGCTTGTATAAGCTCCTGTCTAATGAGGAGAGAGTCTCCCTCATGAGAAGAGTGAAGGGGGTTTGTGGAGGCATGCCGATTTTCCACTGTAAACTTCATGTCAGTGCCAAAGTACAGAAGAGCCCTCGTCTTCCGTCTTGGTCTCGCCCACAACACCTTCCCTTGCTGGAAAGCAGTTTATCCCTAAGTCAGGCAAAGTCTGCTGCTGGCTGTCCTGACTGAACATTTCACTCTGGCACAAAGCAAAATAAGGATCACTAGGTGAATATCAACTCTTTCTACTGGAGTCCAAAGAAAAGGCAGGTGGGGCCACTTGCAGTAAGGAAATATTAGTCAAATCATCCTAGAGACAGAGTGAGTGTTTAAAACATTTCCACATTTGGAGAGAAAGAATGGAAGGGGAAGGGTCCTAGCCAAGAGGAACAGAGGTAAGATAAAACAAAATTCAGGTTAGAGTGAGGACATGAGATTTTAATAATAGCCAGATAAGGTATTCATACAAGGAAATGCCAAGGCTGGAGCTCTATTTTATGATTCTAATATCAGTGAGTATATTAAATAGATCCTCAGAGGAATCCTCCTCACTGACTTTGAATTTTTTCAAGAGTTACGTATACTATTTATATCACCAGAAATTTATTTATACCTTATTTTATTTTTTTTATATCACTTTTCTCTCTGTGGTCTACAAACTAAGCTAATCCATCTTTCACAGTTATGTGTCTTTGTCTAATAGACTTAACATCGAGTATCACTTCGAAGAGTCTTGACATTTTTCATTGAACAAAATGATTTCCCCCACTGACACAAATGCAGTTTCACCTGCAGGATTTTATCATAGGGAACAAACTGGGGGTTGCTGGAGGGGTGTGGGGTGGGGAATGGGCTAAGTGGGTGATACACGATAATGTTAATTAATTGAACTTAAATTTTTAGAAGATAAAAAGTGAAAATAAATAAATAATAAATAAAAATAAAATGGAAAAGAGTTTTTAAATAAAACAGTGAAAAAAAAATTTAAAAATACAAATACTTCTGCAGATGTAACATACCAAGTCCATATCTAATATCTTGGAAAACTCAATAAGCATTAAATATGTAGTGGAAAGGAACAAGGGTTGAGGGCTAGACATAGCTGAGGCCAGACCTCGGTTCATTCACTGTATGATCTTAGCTGTGTGAGATAAATAGGCTGACCATGTGCTTTTCATTATCTGAAAAATAAGCTAATAAGCACGTCCACTTTGCATGATTATCTACTGTGAGGCATGATCATGATTTCCCTTGTGAGAGCACCTGACAAATAGCAAGCATTCAATAAATGCTTTGTGCGGCACTTGGTTCTTTTTCTTTTCACATCTCCAGTTGCCATCAAAAAGTCTGGCATACAGTAGCTGCCTAATGTGTAATTTTGATCTTGTTGTCAAAAAAGGAGCAATGAGGCATTGGCGTTGGACTTTCACCCTGCCCTCCTCCTCAGAGGATGTGGGAGCTTACCCAGTTACTTAGCTTCTCTGAGCATCATATTCCTCTCCAGAAATGAAGAAAATGACCACTTTACAGTTTTTGTAAAGAGCTTCTATGAGAAAAGCATCTGGATTGTTCCAGGCATATAGGTAAAAGTAAGTTGTATCTGCTTTCATAAGATTTAATAAGATTTCCCTATTGGTTCTATGCCCTGTTTCCTCTCTGGAAGAGAAGTCCCTCACTTATTCTGTCCTCCATGATTCTCTTTGGTCCCCTACACATCCATTTAACATAAATAAAACTACATCTGCTATCAGAAATTATCTGTAAGAACAAAAGTGGTGGCAGTTTTAAATTCTTTGCAGAAAAAAATTAAAAGATTTAAACTTTTTAGTGTTTCTGTGCTGGGTGTTTAACACGGATACAGGCTGGGAGAAGAAATGGAGGGCCTCCTGAGTTAAGAGCCTGAGCAGACACAAGGAGAAAAAAATGGTGTATATTTTTCTTTTCATAAAGAAGCCTGCATTTAAAAAATTATTCATGGCATAGCTTTGCCTATCCACCAGGAGAAATGGAAAACACTATTTATCCTCTGAGAGCAGAGTAAAATTTCTGTCTTTTTAGCCTAATCTTAACTTGGTAGGCTTATGAAGTCGAATGGATATCCTTTCTGAATTTTCATCCACATCTCCTTTTTGATGTTCAACTGAAATTACTCATTTTCGAAGTCTGTGTTTTCAGCTGTGTTTCCACCAGCTCATTCTCAGAGAGAGCACGTTAAGACAAACCACAGAAGCAGCTGGGCTGTGTATTACCTACTTGTTTATACATCCCTGTCATTAAAAACTACAGGGCGACACACATGGATGACTCCGCTATTGTACTGATGTGTATTGAGTGCTGTTTTGCCAAGATGTTTTAAAAAGATAATTTCCCTCTGTATGCCTTTTCCTTCATTTTATTTATGTTTTTTAACATAATAGGTTCTGGTTTGTGTATATCTCCAGTAAATCCGTTCCTTTGTCTCTCAGCTGTGCTTGGGGGAAGCGAACGCTGACTCACGTCTGGTCTGACATCTCTATTCAGCGTGACGGCAGTCTCCTTACCTGCATGACAGTCACCAGTGCCGTTTCTGGAGTGGGAGTGAATGGAGAGAAAATGCCTACCATCTCCGCTGGCGTCCCTGGCAGGGAGGAGAACAGGTCCTTGGCCAAAGAGGAGCCACCAGGAGTCATCATGAATTGTGGAGGCAATCTGCTGGCTTGAGAGCTTCCCAGACAAGGATCCAAAGAGAAGCAGCCATGGCAGACATGACACAGTGATTTGTGACAATACAGTATTGTCCCCACTAGAAACAATGGAAAAAAACCATGTTCTTCAAGGCCAAACAAGGGCAGGGCATAAGCACGCAGCCAGGCAGACAAATACAGAAACCTGCCATGAGCTTCTCCAAGCCCCAAAACTGAGATGAATCACATCTATTCTTATCCTCATCTCTAGCGTTTCCCCCTGGAGGGCTCCCCTTCATCACATTCATTCCACTTGCTCTCAGATGGGCATAATCTCTCAGAATTTTATAATTGAAAATACCTTTGAGATCACAAAGGCTCACACTCTTGTTTTAAAGATAAGGAAACTGAGGCTAAAGAAGGTAAAGGAAAACGTTTGAGTCTATGCAAGTCAGTCCAGGCTAAGCCAACGTCAGCACTGTGGCCCTGAGTTGGGGTGAGCTAACCAAAGCATGAGGAGATCATTCTGTGATGCTAAGTGATCATGCAGGTAGGGCTCAGGCTGAGTAAGAACCGGGACACAGGGTATTTCATTTCCTCTTCTCGGCCTCTACTGTGAGTCACTTGTGAACTGTTGCTCAGCCTCCCTTTTCTACCTGCCCTGCCCATTCTTCTTCAGCATTCGAATTTACCACACGAAGGTCCCCACCTCTCAGAAGACAGGTGGAGGGATGCCTTTAGAAGACAGAGCAGATGGTAACAATGAATACAGCCACACTAGAGGCTCTCAGTCATGGGGAGGATATGCCAAATGACTTGCTAGTTGTATTTCATTTTTAGGAGAGCTATCCAAGTCAGATTTGTTACCCCTATTTTGCAAATAAAGAGACAGAGTCCTAGAGAGGTAGGTAACCAGCCCAAAGCGATGGAGACAGGATTTGATGATGGGTCTGGCTGATTTCAAAGTCAGTGCTACACTAGACTGGGAAGAGCCAAACGCTAAAG
Source organism: Procyon lotor (assembly GCA_028646535.1). NCBI lineage: Eukaryota > Metazoa > Chordata > Mammalia > Carnivora > Procyonidae > Procyon > Procyon lotor. The sequence goes on along the minus strand of CM053614.1, from coordinate 11,489,034 downwards.
CTTTGCATCTGTGCTCAGGACCGAGATGAGTAAGAGCCAGGCTTCTCTCCTGCCCTCTTCCACCCCAAGCATGACATTGCCCAAGCAAGTAACCCAGCCGAGGCCAAGAAGTTGAGCAAGAATTGCTAAAAATGCCTCCCACATACCAATCATCACCACGAGCCTAACTGACAGATGCTACAGGGAAAGGGGAAGGGACAGGACCGTGTAGGCACTTGCTTCTCTTATCCTAGGAGCTATAGGACAAAGAAGCTCATAAACTACAAGGCACAAGTGTAAGAACTATGCCAGACCCCTAAGTCCTGGGTCAGGGGAACAGCTTGCTATGTGTTAGCTGATTTGCTCTGTTTAATGAAGAGATGCATTTCATTTTTGATTCCCAGGTCTGCCTGTGAAGACCCAAAATATTGTGCATCATGAAGTACTAAAGGTATATCAGTTTCCAAATACTGGTTTTCAAATATTAAAACTTCATTTTAATATAAATTATTTCAAAAACCTTCACTCAAGAGCTGTTTTCTTTTAGATTTGGATGCCTGAGAAACCACATGATGATGAAAAACTACTAAGAATCAGGAACACTTCCAAATGAATTTTGTCTTTTTTCATAATAGCATCTAAGTACATTTGGAACAAAGAAATGTTACATTTATGCATGAGCGACATAGTCTGGGCAGTTTGCAGACTGCATTGGGAGTGCAGATGGACCTACGGACCCCTGTAATGGTCCAGCAGGACCTGATAAAGTCAACTCCCTGAGCATCCCCTAGGTCACTGCTTCTCAAACTTTCCTGTGCTCAGGAATCATCTGGGGATACTTTTATAATGTAGATTTTAATTGGGGGGTGGTGGAGTGGGGTTAGACCTGAGATTCTGCACTTGTCCTAGGCTCCCAGGTGAGGCTGGTGCTGCCCTGCACGGACACACTCTGAGTAGCATGGGCCTGGCACCCTCCTTACCCCACGCAGCCCCAACTTTCACCTGCCAACCTGTTCACTCTACCGTATTTCCTCTGCTCATCAAGCCATACCCCAGCCTGCCGCCATTTTTCCTAAGAGGTGAAAATGGTATGTGTGTGTGAATGAAGCTCCCAAAAGGGTGAATCTTGTCTCTTGGGCCTCACCGATTCCCCCTGCATTCCCACTGCATTTAGAGCCTACACTGTGATACACGGCCAATCAAGCTCTCGGCCTATGACTGCCTCACTGCCATTTTGCCTGAGTTCATGTTGTTGTCGGTGGCATTTAGTTGTATCTATTTGGAAGCAAAGATGAAGTAGTATATATTCTCCACAGCAACTAATATTTGCTAAGTAAATACTTGGGAGTTGAAATATTATCTGGATGAGAAAAACAGGCATGCTGGCATAGGTATGAACGTGCAGACAATTCAGCATATGAATGGAAGAATTATATACACTGACTAATTGCTAAACATTTATTTCACAAAAAATGATAGGTGCCATTTATCGAGCACTTAGTAAGAGTCAGGCATTGGGCTAAGTGCCTTGTATGCTCCTATTTAATTGTCACGGGGCCCTAGGAGGGAAAACTCCAGAACTCACACTTCAACAGAGCTCTGCCTCTCATTAAATGCCTGCCAGGTATCAAAACTCAGTTAAAATCTGGTAGAAGATCACAGAACAAGGCATTCTCCCGCCCTCACAGGACTTGCAGGCACAAATAATGAGGCTGCCCTATGACAAGTATAATAACGCGGGTCAATGCACAGTGCCATGAAAGGAGAGAGACAACCCTCCAGGAACGTTGGGAAAGGCCTAAGAACTGACATTTAAACTAAATGTTAAAAAAAACATGGGCCCAAGCAGAGAAAGGAAGAAGGGCATAAAAGGCAATGATAATGCATGTGCAGAGCAAGGCTGTATGACAGAGCTTGGTAATGTTGAGGAGGCCCCAGGAGTTGGGAACCCACACTGCATGTGGTGGGAAAGCTGAGCAGGGGGCAGTGGTTCTATCCGGGGAGGGGAGGGCTTTCTCAGTGTGAAATCCACCCCAGGAATGTGTCATGTCCCCCACATCATGCATCCGCTCATCGGCATCTCTTAGGGAAGACAGTTTGGGGATGGAGAGTTCGACGAGCTCCCTTAGTGATTCCAACATGGCTACCGTGGGTGAGCGCCCCCTGCCGGTGCAGGACGATGCGCTCGGGATTGCAAGGCTTTAGCCTCTACGCACTGGAGGCCAGAGGGCTTTAGAAATGGCAAAAAGACAGAACAGGATCTATTCTTCAAAGATGCAGAGGACGGACTGGAATGCGGAAAAAAACGCGGGGACAGGGAGAACAGGAGGCTGACAAAATAGCAATAACACAGACCCACAGATAATAATAACTGCACTTACTGGAGTCCCAAGCACTGTTCTAATTTAATAGTGCAATCGACAGATTGGAGAGCCTGATCCTGAAGTGATGTCAGGAGAAATGGAGAGAAGCAATTGCTTCAAGAGAGATCTCTGATTGGGCAGGATATGCGTTGAATGTTATAAAGATTGACATTTTGTCTCCAGGTATCAGTCTGAGGTCTTGGGTTGTCCTAACCCCTGTCCCTTTTCCTCTCAGCACTTGAGACAGGTGTGTCCTAATGGGAAGAAGTTTAGAGACAGGGCTGTCTAGGGTCAGAGCTGAAACTACACAAATGTGAAATTTTAAAAAGGTGAAAAGTATTTTTCACAGCAGCAGCAGTCTAGGTATTGTGTCCTGGGCCCAAAAATGGTGCCATAGTCAGAGGAGAGGCTTTTCCTGCCTGCGGGAGCAAGGGTCCCCTACATCTCCTGGGGTTGCTGAGCTTAGAAGAGGGAGAGGTTCTGTGCTGCTCTCTCCAGAGAGGCCGTGCAGCTACTGATAAGCCAGAGTGGGGCTGCCTGTCATCAGGGGAGGCCTGAAAATGGAAAATGGTCTGACTTCCGGTCAAACGAATACAAGGATAATTGGCAACAGTAAGTTTGGAAAGAGTCAAAAAAACTTCTGTAACGCTAACGGCAATTTCCCTTCAAATTAGTGGATTTATGTATAAATTCCTTTATCGCTCATTTATTGAGTGGCTGCTATGTGCCAGGCAAAATAGTAGGGGCTGGGACAAGGGGAGACAGGGGAAAAAAATTTTTAAAGAACAAGGGAAAAAAAAAATTAGACTATGAAGCAAGTTCAACTGCCTCTAAAACATTTACTGTCAAGGTGTTACATTCTCTCAGACTGCAAGATGGACTTTATGGTAAAAGTAAAACAGAGAAAATGAATGTCATCAAGGCTATATCTTGACTGCTCACCCAAAGTGCACACCCTTGACTAAGGATTATTGCATTAGTTGGGATGGAACAGGATACCCCGCAGGCAGATAACAAATGTCTCATTTGTTAAAATAACAACAGCTTATTTCTAGTCTGGGCTGCCCGTCTATAAAGTCCAGGCTGGGGTTCTCTGGGACCAACGTGACAATGGAGAAAGTTGCCCGTGACAGTGGCAGAAGGAAAAGAGATCCCTGGATAGGCTCATGTTGGCAAATAAACATTCCAGCCCAGAAGTAGCACATCACTACATAATGGTGTACAATCACAACATAGTCCAGAACTCCTTACGTGGCCCCAACCAAATATAAAAAACCCAGGAAGTGCAACCTGCCACGCTGCCTTAGTGGTAAGAGACAGAAAATTTGGTGAACAGCACCAATGACTACCACAGACGTGGCGCCAAGGTGGCTCGATTTGAACTGACCATAATCCCAAAGATTGAGCTCAGGCATCAGCCTTGATCAGATCATCTAACGTGTTTATTGTCAACAGATGAACTAAAATCAATGCTGAATTTCTGCTTCTGTTTCTTTTTTTTTTTTTTTTTTTAAAGATTTTATTTATTTGACAGAGAGAAACACAGCGAGAGAGGGAACACAAGCAGAGGGAATGGTAGCGGGAGAAGCAGGCTTCCCGCTGAGCAGGGAGCCCGATGCGGGGCTCGATCCCAGAACACTGGGATCATGACCTGGGCCGAAGGCAGACACTCAACGACTGAGCCATCCAGGCGCCCCTGAATTTCTGCTTCTGAAACAATGGTGTGCTACCCAAAGATGAAGTGATAAAGAATCTGTAATCACACATGAAACCGAGCTTGAAGTGATTAGACAGTGATGCCCCTGAGCTACTCCTCCCCCACTGCTGTCAGGAGGCTCAGGAATGGCATTACACTGGGAGCATTCTGGGTTTCACAAATGGCAAAATCCATTCTAAGCTCCATTCTGACCAAGAACTGACAAAAAGGATCTAATACATCCCCTCCCATCACCATCACACATAATCACAGCCCGCAAAACCTAGCTTCCCCCCAAATAATTTCCTGACCAACCTCAGAAAGAAACAGTCACAAAACACTCTGTTAGAAAGACCCAGGGGTGCCAGCATTTTTGCAAAGCCTATCAGAAAGAACTGAAATTTGTCACGTAAATTCCTTGACATTGAGAAAGACTAAGTAAAGGGTTGTGTCACAGCCTCCGAGACGGGACAAGAGAAACGTGTGCACCCAGTTTGAACCAAAATCATTCCCCAAGTCATGCTGCTTATTGGCGACGGAGCTCTGGTTCCAGTGTGGAGAGAAATGGACCCTAATCTCAGAACAAGCTGTCCCACCTTCATTATGTACATTAAACATGTATATGAAATGAAATCTTCATCATTTCTTTTTTTTTTTTTAAAGATTTTTTATTTTATTTTATTTGAGAGAGAGAGAGAGAGAGAACATGAGAGGGGAGAAAGTCAGAAGGAGAAGCAGACTCCCCATGAAGCTGGGAGCCCGATGTGGGGCTCGATCCCAGGACCCCGAGATCATGACCTGAGCCGAAAGCAGAGGCTTTAACCCACTGAGCCACCCAGGTGCCCCTCTTCATCATTTCTAGTTGCCCTGGGAAAGCCAGGTTGGTACTCTCAAAGTGCCTCCCTGTTCTTGCTTTGTTATGTATTACACTTCGTTTTACATCTCTCACACAACCTGTGCAGTAATTGTCTTCTTCAGTATACAGATGAAAACTCTGAACTTCAGGGAAGTTGAGTGCCATCTTCAAGGTCCAACAGCCCATAAGCTGTTAGATCCCAGAAATATTTCCTTCTCTTCCCATTCTCCCAGGCTTCTGCTTTGGAGGAGAACCAGTTCATTGTTGTAAAAGAGGCAGTTTACAGTGATGGTTAATAATGCAGACTGTGGGCAGACAGACCTAGGTATGAACCCAGCCCCAAGCCTTTGAGCTTCAGCTTCCTCAACTGTAAAGTAGAGATAAGCCTCCCACCATGTGGTTTTTATGAAGAATACATAAGATTATATATAATGCTTAGGATGGGCCTGGGGCATCATAAATGTTCCATAAATGTTGGCTATCATCATCATCATCTAAATTCCAGGTACTATAAAGGGGAGAGGCATTTAACTGTAGCAAAAGTTATACCAAACCTCTTAAGCAGTTTCACATATATTTTCTTGGAGTCAATAAACAGTAAGGTGTCAGGGCAAGCTGACTGATGAAGAAACCTCGCTCTTCCAATTTTTCAATAACTAAAATTTGGTATCTTAATCTCTGAAAGATACTGTTGCAAGCCTTTGGTATGTACTAATTAATTTTAATCCTCACTCACAATAACCCTCTGTGGCAAATTCTATCAATATCCCCATTTTGCAGATAAGGAAATTGAGGCCAAGAGTGCTTAACTAACTTGTTCAACCCTACACACCTACACACCCACAAAGCCATAGAGCCAAGATCTAAATCCAGGAAGCCTGATCTTAAAGCCTGTGCTCTACCCACTATGCCAAGCGGCCTCTATGTAATATTAATCGGGTGTATAATAATATTTGAGGCAATAACAATAAGGTTGTGTAATTGTGTGTTAAACAAAAGACTGAAGCTTCTTAAGTTGTTGTATGATGAATTGAAGCATAAGTGATGAGAATAGTAGAAATGATTAAGAATGCAACATGGCAGGGGCGCCTGGGTGGCTCAGTGGGTTAAAGCCTCTGCCTTCGGCTCAGGTCATGATCTTAGGGTCCTGGGATCAAGCCCCGCATCGGGCTCTCTGCTCAGCAGGGGGCCTGCTTCCCCGTCTCTCTCTGACTGCTTCTCCTGCCTACTTGTGATCTCTCTCTCTGTCAAATAAATAAAAATAAAATCTTTAAAAAAATAATTCAACATGGCAGAATCAAACAATGACACTGTGAAGGTACAGCAGGGACACAATTTAACATGCAATCAAAAGAAGGGAGTCCCTATTTTTAAGCCAGGTGAGTAGACCAATGATGATGCTAAGAGGCAGGATCCATCCACGTAAGAACAGACTTAGGGGAACCAGCTACAGTGCCCATGAGTGACGATGTTAGTGCTCCCAGCTTTATCAGCTTTGCTAAGACAAAGAGAGGAGAACACTCTCAGGTGCATCACCTAGTACAATAAAGAGCAGCTGCATATGGGCCCACATTAGTGAAGAGGCTGAAAACCAACTCCGTAGATCAAGAAGAATAAACATTGTTAGAATGCCTATGCTGCCCAGAGCAATCTATACTTTCAATGCCATCCTGATCAAAATACCATCTGGATTTTTCAAAGTGCTGGAACAAACAATCCTAAAATTTGTACAGAACCAGAAAGGACCTCAAATCGCCAAGGAAATGCTGAAAAAGAAAAACAAAGCTGGGGGCATAATGTTGCCTAATTTCAAACTATAGTACAAAGCTGTGATCACCAAGACAGCATGGTGTTGGCACAAAAACAGACACATAGACCAATGGAACAGAATAGAGAGCCCAGATAGGGACCCTCAATTCTATGGTCAAATAATTTTCAACAAAGCAGGAAAAAATATCCAATGGATAAAAGACTGTCTCTTCAATAAATGGTGCTGGAAAAACTGGACAGCTATATACAGAAGAATAAAACTTGACCATTCCCTTACACCATACACAAAGATAAACTCAAAATAGATGAAAAACCTCAATGTGAGATAGGAATCCATCAAAATCCTAGAGGAGAGCATAGGCAGTAACCTCTTCGACATCGGCCACAGCAACTTCTTTCAAGACATGGGTCCAAAGGCAAAGGAAACAAAAGCAAAATGAACTCTTGGGACTTCAAGATAAAAAGCTTCTGCACAGCAAAGGCAACATTCAACAAAACAAAGAGACAACCCATGGAATGGGAGAAGATATTAGCAAATGACACTACAGACAAAAGGCTGATATCCAAGATCTATAAAGAACTTCTCAAACTCAACACCCAAAAAACAAATCATCAAGTCAAAAAATGGGCAGAAGTCGTGAACAGACACTTCTCTAAAGAAGACACATAAATGGTTAACAGACATATGAAAAAAATGTTCATCATCATTAGCCATCAGGGAAATTCAAATCAAAACCACATTGAGATACCACCTTATACCAGTCAGAATGGCAAAAATTGACAAGAAACAACAAATGTTGAAGAGGATGTGGAGAAAGGGGAACCATCTTACACTGTTAGTGGGAATGCAAGTTGGTGCAGCCACTTTGGAAAACAGTGTGGAGATCCCTCAAGAAATTAAAAACGGAGCTACCCTATGACCCAGAAATTGCACTACGGGGTATTTACCCCAAAGATACAGATGTAGGGAAAAGGAGGGCCATATGTACCCCAAAGTTCATAGCAGCAATGGCCACAATAGCCAGACTATGGAAAGAGCAGAGATGCCCTTCAACAGAAGAATGGATAAAGAAGAGGTGGTCCATATATACAATGGAATATTCCTCAGCCATCAGAAAGGATGCATACCCAACATTTGCATCAACATGGATGGAATTGGAGGAGATTATGCTGAGTGAAGTAAGTCAAACAGAGAAAAACCACTATCATATGGTTTCACTTACTTGTGGAATATAAGGAATAGCATGGAGGACATTAGGAGAAATGAAGGGAGGAAATCAAAGGGGGAGACAAACCATGAGAGACTGCAGACTCCGAGAAACAAACTGAGGGTTTTAGAGATGGGAGGGGTGGAGGGAAGGGTTAGCCCGGTGATAGGTATTAAGGAGGGCACATATTGCATGGAGCACTGGTCTTATACACAACCAATGAATCTTGAAACACTACATCAAAAACCAATGACGTACTGTATGATGACTAACATAACATTATTTATAAAAAAATATAAATAAATAAATATTTTAAAAATAAAATTAAAAAAAGCAAGAGGCTGAAAACCAATTCCTAACTCGGCTTTTGATTTCTTATTTGCATTTGGCACACTCGGAGTCTTCTTTGCATGTGCTAGGTTAGGCATATAAGGATGAGTCCAATGCTTATATTTCCAGAGCAGACTCAGGTCAGAAGGAAAGGATGAGAAGTAACCATAATCATCACTATGGGTCATGTCACATTGGAATGTGCGTGGCTGTAGGTGCAAACACTCTGGGAACCACTCTCTCAGGTGTGGAGTGTGCTGGTGCTGACTTGACAGTATCAGACATCAAAGACATCTACAATTATAGGAACTAAAACAGAAAGAAATTGACCTCTACTCCACTTCATCCTCCTCCATAGCAAGGACAGCTCCCAAGGACTTACAATCTTTATCACACTCTCCAGTTCCAGACCACTTTGCAAAGATGGCAGAAAGTCCTTAGCTATAAATTTCAAATGCTAAAACAGCTCTTACCATGGGACAGATGGAAAATGCATTTTTGGCAATATTCTAACCCACTCAAATGTAGTGATTTTTCTCCAAATTGAATCTTAGAATTTCAAGCTGCATTTAATGCTGGCAAAATACAACTTCCTGGTTCAAGATATTTAATAACTCTAATAGTTATTGAGTGAGATATGGACAAATGAGACTAATATATGAATATAATGTCCCTTGAAATTATCTCGGAAATGAAAGCCCAAGGGAAAACACGTTCATAATGAGGCAGAATTGATTTTTGCTAAATATGAAAATAGTGCAGGACACATTATTAAACCCCAAAGGGCAGCTTTGCTGCCTCTTTTGATGGACGGTTTGTTCTTCCAAAGCTCCGCTTTCAAAGGCTCTCCATGCTGTGAAGGGGTGGGTATGGAGGTACCCGAAGGATGGAGGGGAGGAATGAGGAGAAGCAGCCACTAGTCGAGCATGGTTATCCCCCACTCACAAAAGCCTTCATGAGACCTTCTCTAATAGAAGGGCTTCCAGTTTAAGAATTAGGAAAAACTTCTCAGCGCTGGAAGGGAACACTGTCAAGTGTTCTTACAAAGTGCGGAAATGCCAAGAAGGGTTAAAATTCCATCATCCCTCTTAGAAGGGGGGAGTCCCTTGCACTCTTGAGCATTTGACAGCTTCTACCTTCTTTGACTACAGGCCTTTGAGCTATTTCAAGCAACCTGGCACACAAGTTGAGGCTTGGAACTACAGTAAGAAGTGCCCTAGACTCCCTAAATATTATTAATATAGTATAAGCCTCATTAGAGAACAAGTATAGAGAAAAATATGAGTCTACAAATATTCCAGAGGTAGAACAAACCATGTAGGTGTATCATTTATACTTGAAAACAAATACTATGATGGTTTTAGGTCAAATAAGCATATAAACTAAAATAAAATACATTCCTTGAGCAGCAATTTCCTGTCTCCAAATTACTCAAGATGTCTCCAAGTTTGAACAATGGAAGATAAGCTTCTCCTTTGCTAGTATAAATCCCATTGCAAACATGGAAATATCCATAATTACCCAAAAGATCTGTTCTTTTTTGCCTCCCAGTAATAAACAGCACTAAATAACATTGGCTTTCAGTTCATAAAAGTAGAATTACTTGTTTTATCATTTCTTTTTTCTTGGGTATTTACAAAATCTGCATTCTTTCCTTGAATCTTTAAAAAACCCACCCCCCTATTTCTCCCTGGAGCTAAATAAAAAAACACAATCATGTATGCACCTAAGAGCAAGGAGAATGTAAGAGCCTTCTCCTCTGTTTGTGAAACCAGCACCTCTGACCCCTTTTAGAAAATCGTATATTTTTGAGTTGCTATCCCAGCTTCCGCCAACGTCTATTGTACTGATCTAACTATGGTATTGATCTAGCTAATTTAAGATACTAGCTAACTGGTTTGCTCAACTGGGGGTTGAGTTCATTGTGAAATTGAGAAAAAAAAATCTTATTGGTCTATAAATTTCTTCTGATGTGGGTTAAAAAACAAATTTTCTGAAATGGTGCATTCATCTGTCATGAGAATTTCTAATTAATGCATTCAATATCATCCATCTATTGAAAGCCTATGACTACGCATGAGCCACTCAAGTTTACACTAGGGACAAGGACAACCATAAAGATCTAGGCCCAAATAAGCTTATAGGCAGTTTGCGTGACACAACACTAGTTATTGTCTAATGCCTCTATAATATCACTTATCCCACTGTAAGTAATACCAATGGTAGAGCGAGAAAGAAATAATTCTACAATAGAGAGGAGAGACTTCAGACTGAAGTTTGCATCTAACATAGATCTTGAGATCTGACTCTACTGCTGTTTCTGTTTCCCGTGTGGGCTCCCTAAGGGCCCTTTTATGTTGATGGGACTTCAAAGTGCCCCCCATATCCCCTTTCTACTCATCTTATAGACTATCCCTAGACAATCATGTTCATTCTTATGATTTCAGCTCCCATTGCAAAATCTATACATCTAGCCTAGACAGTTATCTTGAGCATCAGATTCCCTTACACATCAGACTTTCTCAACCCGTTGGCACACAGAGACCTTGCAGGCAATATGACTGACATTTCATTCATCCTTTTCCCCATCCAGTGTAGTTCATCATCCTCTACTCTTTATCTGAAATGTTAGCTCCACTAACCAAGCAAATGTGAAACACAGAAGTCACCTTTGATTTTTCCTCCATTCCCAATAAATCTCACTCAATCACTAAGTCCTCTTCACTTTAAATTCTGAAGACTTCCTCCATTCCTCCATCTGTCAGCTCTTTCCTTGCCCGTTTCCTTTCACCTAGACTGGCACAGATTCTCTATGGACCTATCCTCTATGCAGTCATTTGAATAAGCTACCTGAAGACAAATCTGAAAGATGCACTCCTTTATCTAAACCCTCTCTCTAGCCACCCATACCAGCCATAAAATGGCAACAAATCCTGGCTCACTGCCCTTAGCATCAGCCTCCAGGGCCCAGGGCTTCCCAGGAAGGACATCTTCCTTTGCATAAATTTCTCACGAGAATTTTCCAACCTTAATCTCCCGACTCTACTCTCCCAAACTTTCTGTTTTACAAACTCAGTTTGACTTAAGTCCTTGCTTCCAGACATGGCTGTACCTGTGACTCAGACCGGAAGTCTCCTTTGCTGCATCTCCCACTGCGAGACATCGGTTCCAGCCAGTACCATGTCAGCTCCAGGTTCTGGAGGCATCCTTTAGCGCCAAGACCCTTTTGAGTTCAGGGCTAGCAAGGAGCCCTAGCTCTCCACTATCCCCTACATCTACCTGCTGCCTCAGTTGGAACTCTTCTCTGCTGGATGTAGAAGAGGTTGAACTTTCAAGAACAGAGCCCCAAGCTCTCCATAGTCCAGAATCAGCAGCCCCACTGATCCAGGTGCAGCCCTCTCCCTCTCTAGCCCCTCCTCTCTAGTGCCCTCCAGTGTCGGGAGGTCTCACTGCATGTGAAGAAGGTATGAACCCTGAACCCAATATGCTCCACCCCATTAATCCCAAAGGCTAATGGTGAAATGTCCTAAAGACCCAGAAATCCCCCACCCCCTTTCTCCATAAAGTGTATTTACACCAGCACTCACTGAGTTCCAAATTGTAGCTCTACCATGGGCAAAAGGAAAGAAGGAAGCAAGGCCGTCATCTTCCTCCCTTGTTTCTAGGTGGTCGACAGCAATAACCACCTGCCATCCCAGCAGTGCCACACTAGGTCAGCAATGTTATCTGTGGAAGTCAGGTTCATGGCCTTCCACAAAACATAGGTTGGATTGCTTACACACGAACTAGAGTGAAATGACCTAGTCGTGTGGCCTCAGTTCTGAGAACTCCGGAGCCATCAGGACAGGAACCTTGTAGATGCAAGCAGTGAGCAATCCCACAGTGATGACAAGCATCCTCTGCCACCCAGCCACAGAGACTCTGCGTAGAGGTGGCCTCAGAGGCAAACTGTCATTCTAGTTAGCTCTGGAGCTCATTCCTGACCTTGAAAATGGTCTGTAGAAGGGCCTATGTCACAATATTGTGCTCAATATTGCGCCACTACTTAAGACCCAATTTTTCCCAAGCCTGGCCAGGATTGTCTTGGAGGCCAGGACTCACTGTACCCCTCCTCCTTAAATAAGAGCCCCCCAGTCAAGAACTTTGAGCTAGCTGGGTCTTTGACACCCTCACGAGGGTAGCATACCCCATTCTTTGCAAGGCACCAGCTACTCGTGCTCTCATCTCTATCTGACCTGGCGTCTCCGTTTTGGGGCACATTGTTGGAAACTCTTCAAATCCAATTCACAAGCCCCTACCCACCCCCCAGAGCATACTCGGACTAATAGCTATAAAGAACTTGTGCGAATTAACAAAGATCACATGAGGTGTTATTCCTCCTAGCACTTGCTATTTCATAATCTTGGGAAAATATTCAACCTCTCTTTTTCCAGTTCCTCATATGTGGAATGGGAGTCATTATCATGCCTACCCCTTGGGTTGTTTTGGAAATAAATGAGTTAAAATACATAAACTACTTAGAAGAGCACCTGGTGTAATACAGTAAAAATAAATGTTAACCACTATTATTATTCCAACACCATGGAATCTGCATCTAACTTGCTGCATGTCTCTACCCAGAACCCACAGATATCACTTTTCCATGCATTTGCTTATGGCCTCCACACTATTCTAAGTTTGGGAGACAAAGCAGCAAAGAAATCAAAGATCTGATCACACTTATATTTTAGTGGGGGAGAGGCAGAATATGAAAATAAATAAACACATTGTATAATATTTGATGGTATCGAAAGGCACAAAGAAAATAAAAGAGGGATAATAGTGACGGAGAAGAAAAGACAAACTCTTCCATGACAGGTGGGGTGGCAAGGTAGCCCCTGAAGAAGCGGCCTTGAGCTAAGGCTCAAGATTCTAGAAGACTCTGAGCTTGAAGCTAAGACTCCAAGAAGTCTTCAAGCTAAGATGTGAATGATAAAAGCCAGACATGAAAAGGTCAAGAGCAGGGTTGCTAAGCCTTAGTACTGACATTTTGAACCAGATAATTCTTTGTGGTGAGGGGCTGTCTTATGCATTGTAGGATGTTTATCAGTACCCCTGACCTCTAACCACAGATGCCAGCAGAATCCCCGGAGGTGTGACAAAATCATCCTCATTGAATAACAATGAAATGACAATTTAAATGACAACATTGTTGCCATCTGGTCTCATTTCTTGACCCAGGCCATCACATTATATTCCTGGATTATTGGCTTACTTCTAATTTTCCATACAATCATATCTTTCCTCCAGTCATGTTTCCTCACATTGACCTCTTGACCTCTGTGGAAGACCCTTCCCACCCCCTCCAGTTGAATAATTCTTCCTCATCCCTTTTTTTTTTAAGATTTATTTATTTATTTATTTGTTTGTTTGTTTGTTTGTTTGTTTGTTTATTTATTTATTTTAGAAAGAGAGGGAGAGTGTAGGAGTGGGAGAGAGACACAGAATCCCAAGCAGACTCCATGTGGAGCCCGGAGCTTTGATCCCAGGACCCTGAGATCACGACCTAAGCCAAAACCAAAAGCCAGATGCTTAACCAACTGTGCCATCCAGGGGCCCCCTTCCTCATCCTTTAATACTTAAAGTATCCCATGTTCTAATTCCCTGTGTATATCTCTATCACTGTAAGATACGTGCTATAATTATCTATCTACTAATTTATCTCCCCCTACTCATAAGTGAGATTCTTGTGGTCTGGAAATGAATCTTAATTCATTTAGGCTTGATGCCTAAGACACACTGGGTGCTTGACACACCCCAGGTGCTTAATAAATGTTTGTTGTATGAATTAATTGCTGTGCCCTCAAGGATACTATAATCACTCAGAGGCCAACAAGATAAATGCAGACGTAACTCTCAAATAATACCAAAAATTATATGTGACATAAGAGAAATAACAACAAAGTGTCAGTAGAGTTCAGATTCAAGAAAGATTACTTTCCACTGAGTATTTACTCATTTGCATAGAACAAAGCAAATACTGTATGTTGTTAAACTGTGACTCCCTCCAGCCCCCAACATAGTCCTATACTCACAGAGACCACAGTCATTATTTTGCTAGTGGTCAATAAAGGCCTCACAGACAAGATGCGAGGATGTTTATAGTTTGTACTGTCACTCCCACTGGAAAGACAACCTGCAGAAATCAGTGAATTATTTCAATTCTAGGATTGAAATACATCTAAGGATGTAGGGGACCCAAACTGTGTGTCTGAATGAGGCCAGTGCTAAATGATATCTTCTGAAGCTCAGTCTCTTTAAGATACTACATCTACTGAGCTGTATGCCCATCTGTGTGTGTCCCACACCCCCCGAGCTACCACTGGGGCAAACAGCAGACGGCGTACACTGGAATGAAAGTATCGGTCGTCCACAACCGCGTGCCCACACATCCCTGCTTGTTCCATATTTTGAACATCCTTTTGCCTCCACCCATATTCGGCTGTCAGACCATCAGTGACACCGTCTCCGAGCATGAGAACTGAACCACATGGAAATCGTATAACCCTGTAGTTACACAGATGAGCTAACTGGAGAGTAATTTGAGAAAATGGGCAGGCTAGTGACCAAAAAACTCTTAAGGCAAAATTGAAGAAAATACACCCTACGCAAAAGCAAACAGGCAACTTGGAGATGGGGAACTGCTCTGGAGTTAGGCCAAAGTGTTTGTCATGTGGTTTCAGAAAATAATAATCCCCGGGGTTTCAAGTTCAACAAGCATAAACTAACACTTAGGAGTCCAGGAATGTGTCATCAGCCACACAAGTGTATTCCTAACACGGCCCAGCTGGAACACCCGGCTAACGCTTTGTGTGTCTGTATGGTTCACCAAGTTAGTTCCGGCAATGCTGTTTTGTGCACACATTCCCAACTCTCTACCCTGACTCCCACCAGATTCCTACTCTAAATATGAACCAAAACTCAAGAGAAACTCCTCACAAGTGTATCACACAAAACTCATGCACAGATAATTTTATTTCTATGCTTACTGATAACTTGTAATAGAATTAATGTTAAAGTTTTAAAAACTTTCTTCCCTCAAATGCCCTATACCACAGCAAAGTCATTATCAAATACAACTATTCCAAAACGGAAAACAAACAAACAAACAAAAACCCTTCTAACCATGCACAAGTGCCATTTCACGCGCGGCAATCCTGAGGCACAGACAGCAAGGGCTGTAGCCAAGGGTCGAAATCACGGTCACAGGATAAAGCAAGAGTTGGATATTTATTTACTTATGTTAAAAGATTTATTTATTCATTTCCGGGGTGAGGGGCAGAGGGAGAGAGAGAATCTCAAGCAGACTTCCCACTGAGCGCAGAGCCCAATGCAGGGCTCAATCTCACGACCCTGAGATCAGGACCTGAGCCAAAACTAAGAGTCAGAAGCTCAACTGACTGAGACACCCCAAGACTTGGATATTTAAACTCCGGCTTAACTCAAACCCTGGAGCTCCACACCCCACTCGATGTTACCTCTTAATATAGCTATGGAGTCCAGCCCACATTTAAACACCTACTCACAGCCGTTACACCAGATAACACTCCTCAACGAAGCTTTGTTCCCAGACCCACATTTTTGTACCCACACAGAGAATCCAAGAATTTCAGACTACAAGGGATCTTCATCGAGTCCTCACTTAGTAAGTTAGCTCAGTTCTTCACAACCCACCACCCAGCGCCCCATCACCAATAAGGTGAGGTCCCAACGCTTTCAGCGAGCAGCACCTTCCATCATCTGAGCCCATCTGTTTCCAGACCCACAGCCTGCCAGGCGCTTGGCACCTGTACCCCAGGATCAACAAACAACTTCCCTTTTCTAGAAGACCCTATGTTTTTCAAGCCACTGTGACCATGCTCTGATCTCTCCAGAGCACACTTTCACCCCTTGTCTGGGTACAGAACCGAGCTTTGACAATCTGTTTGAATGTCGCCGCTGCTATAAAGCATTCTCTGACCCTTTCAGAGAGCAGGACTGCACCCTTCCTCCACCATCTGTGACTTTTTACATGCCTCTGAGAGTGCATTTCTCACGTAAATCTATGTTGTTTGTATGTCTGTCTTCTTCTGCTGGAAGGTGGGTTCCCTGACGATAGGGACTGTATTTCATTCATTTCTGCCATCTTTGCATCAGGACTAGCACCCAGTGAGTTCTTTATAAAGTCACAGGAAATGAGATAAAGAGAAATAGAAGAAAAGGTGGAGGGTGCGAAAGTCAGAGAACTTAAGAGATTTGCTCAAAATCACCCAAAGAGACACACGGATTCCACACCTGGGGGCTCCAGTCAGTCACCCTCGGTCATACAGCCTCGGAGGAACGAAGTCACTTCACCTTCTATACAACATCCCCCATCCACCCGCTTCCCTCCATTTTCTCCCTTTCAGAGCAGAGTTTCTGGATCTGAGTGTAGTTTCCACCCATGGCTCTGCCACAGCTCTGGTGAGAATACTTGCACGTGAAAAGGACTGTGAGAAGGGTGACCCTTCCAGGAGCCTAGAAGAGCAGCTGAGGAGGGAACTCAGGTAAACAGTTTAGTGGGTAAGAGTCTCCCATGCAAGATCGGTGCACGAAAGCTCAAGAAGAACAGACGCACTCCCTTCTCCCTTCAGTTGCTCCTGGAACTGCTGTTCCACCACCCAACCCCAACCTCGTGACCTTCTAGCATACCAGCCCCAAGCATAGTCTCTGGGGACTCTGGGTCTTCTTGGCTGCCTCTCCATTGTCTGGGAAAGCCCCAGGACTGAGCCTGGCCTCTCCTACTTGCAAGAAAAGCCAGCCAAGAAAACTAGCCAAGAGATTAGCCAGCTGGCAGCGGCTCCAGGGGTGTGGCTGTGTGAGCCCAGACCAATCTCCCCGCACTGTGCAAGGGCCTCCCATTGCCAGGAATAAGTCTTTCCCGCCCACAGCCAGCCTCCTCTGCAAGTGTCATAGGGATCTACCCCTCCCAGGGGGCCGAGCCCGGAGAGAGCTGTCCCTCCCCAGCTACTGCCAGTTCACACCTCATTAGCAACAGCCTCTCCCCACTGATGGTCCCTCCGGTCCCTCCGAAATCCCAGACCGAGCACCTCCTTGGTGCTAAATGAACTCTGGGTGTTTGGGGAGGATGGCATCTGAGCTGCTAGAATGACAAGTCTCAGGGCTTCCCAGAAAACCAGGGGAGCACAAGCTACAGACAGGAGACAGGGAACAATGCGTCCAGCAGACACCCGTGGCTCGAGGTGAGGGGGTGCTAGAAATCAAAGGGATATTTTGCAACTTTAGCTGATGCCTCAAGGCTAATTGTGAACTGAATGAATCCAGGTGGATTGTGGCAAAATGCCTGAGGAAAGTGACAGGAGGTATCGCCTTTACTTGGATGCTTGAAAAATAATGCGACATGTCACAGACAGTTGGGACACTCAAAATGCCTAACTAAGGAAACTCCTTCAGATGAACTAAAAACATTACTGCCTGTTCAAAAATTCTAAAGAAATACACTGACTTGTCAAATTTCCTATTGTTCTTACTGAGGAAGAACAGAGTGGGCAACTCGCCGTGGTGAGTTGGACACATACTTCCATTGCAGCTCCCCCTGCAAACTCCCACTAAAACGAAAGTAAAGGAAAGAAAAGACACAATTTCGCCAGAACAAAGAAAACAGGCAGGATGCCGACAAAAGGGAGGATGACAACAAGATATTTGGAAGCCGGAGAGTAAACTGAGTAGAGGTGACTGAGTGCAGGCAGGACAGAAGATGCTGGAAGTTAAAGACATCAAGGAGGGAGAAGCAACGGAGAGGGATTCCCCTGGAGCGCTCCAGGAAACCTCTGGGTTAGAGGAGTCAGGTACAGCGGAAGGTGAGGCTGGGGCAGGGGTCTCAAAGCTGCCTAGAGGCTTTCCAGAGACTCCTTTGATTCCCACCCTGAGCAGCCTGGTGGCTCCCCCTGCCACACACAGCCAGAAGGCTGGAGATTTTGTTCTTAAGAGACCAAACCAGAGAGACCCAGAAACACCAACCACACCTGGGTCTGAGTCTGAGCGCCTCCACTAAGGGCCAAGAGATCAACCAAAAATCTATACACTGAATAGCAAAATGTCAGCCCTAGAGAAGTAACAGGTGTAAACCTCTTAAAAGGAAAGTAGAGCATTCTCCTCAGAGAACCGAACAGAAAGTATTAATGTTTAGGGTTTTCCCAGCAAAACAAACCACGTCCCCAACCGATCATTCCACAGTGGTCTCACAAGTCACGTACATGAGCAGACCGAGTTTCCATACAGCCTTTCGGGGCCTCTCTCTTAAATATGAATGGATCATCAGATATTTGAATAGAAACCCCAACACGAAAAGAAGATACCAACATAAAAATAACTTTTTTCGAAAAAGAAAACAGAGTTAATATAGGCCAAAGAAAACGTCCAAAAATTATCATTAATATCCTTAGAGAAATAAAAGAAGATATTAAAGCCATGAAACAAGAACAGAGTAGTATTAAAAAAAAAAAAAAAAGAACTCTGGAAAATAAGAAAGAACCCTTAGAAATTACAAGTAGGATCACAAAAATTAAAAATCCAATAAAAGGATTGAAAGTACATGAGGAAATCCCCCAGAGGGCAGATAAAAGGAAAGGAGAACTTATAATAGAAAAGAAAATTAGAGGAATATTCCAGTAGGTATAAGCAGCTATATAATATAAATTCCAGAGAAAACCAGTAGATAAAGTGGAAAATAACACGAGAAAATTGCTTAGAACTAAAAGTTTTCAGATTGAAGAGATCTAAAAAGTTCCCATACCATGAATATATGCACATATTCTCTTTAACTAAAAGAGAGAAAAAAAAAATTAAACCCGTAGAGCATGAAAAAAAAATCACCAAAGTTAATGAGAACCAAGTGAATTTGGACTTCTCAACTGCACCTCTTGGAAGCTAAGCAGCAACCCAGAAATGCCCTCACCACTCTGAAGTAAAATTATTTCCGATCTAGAACTCCATACCCTGAAAAACTCTCGATCAAGAGTGAGGGCAGGGAAAAAAAAAAAGATATTCTCAGACATGAAAGGACTCAAAATATCTACCTCCTATACACCCTGTCTGAGGAAGCCACCTCCTGGGAAACTTTTTCCAGTTGGTCATCTAAAAATATGATATGAAAAAAAAATAAATAAATAATAAAGAAACAAATAAAAATATGATGGGAAAAAAGCTTATCCAAGAATGTGGTGGGTCCCGGTGCTCTTGAAATTGTTGTATGCTCCACGAAATGAGGCATAAACCAAAGAAGGAATCTAGGAAATTTAGAGAGTGGGGAAGAAAGATCACTGTGGTACCCACCAGCCCAGAAAGGGGGAGATGGGAGGGAACCAAGACAGTTGTCTACTCAGAAACAAGGAAACTGATGCGTTACTTGCTATGGGTAAATGCCACAGAAGATGTACGGTTCTTTCAAGAAGTTTGTGGAAGAATTAGAAACGAGTCCACATAAAAATATTTTTTTTAATGAGACTAATAATACAAGGAAAGAGATGTCTTCAGGGGCACACAGGCTCAGACATACATAAGATTTACAAAGTCAATAAGAGAAGCGTTTATGAGCAATTTAAATAAAATTGTGATCGGAGCATACTGGAAAGATGAAAGAAGGGATGTATGCAGATGGGACAAAAAGAGAATGAAATCCTCACCTTCTCAAAGGAAACAGTTGAGAGAGATTACAAAAACACATCATTTATAAATAGAAATGTAGAATCCAGAAGAAAGAGCTAACACGTCACAGCAGCTCTGGGGAAATGGTATGGGAGAAACACAGAGAAGCGAATCACAGATTTGTGATAAGCCTGTGCTAGTTAACTATGAACTATGCCTTAAGCTATACTTACATACTTACCTTGATTTAAATAAAGGCTATATTTACAAATGAAAACCAAAGTCAGTTCTAGTTAACTATGAGCTACGCATTAAGTTACCCTTGTGTACTACTTTGATTTAAGTAAATATTATATGCAAAAACTAAAACAAAAATTTGGCTAATCCTCACATACCTGCATGAGCACACCTCCAAAATGATGTGTACCATTGGCAAATCTATGCTCCGGAGCTGTCATGAGGAAATGTAATTACCCTGAGAAGTTCACAGGGTCTTCACACCATTCCATGGCAGACAACACACACATGACCTAGCGTGGCTGTAGTGTAGTGATATCTTGCATTTAGATAGGATTTACAATCTGCAAAGTGCTCATGTCGTTTCATTCAATCTCAACCCTCATGCTGTGCAGTAGAGATCACCAGCCTCACTTTTCAGATGACGACACCAGGCTTCAGAGAGAGTGAGACCCATCCTAGGGTTAGCAAGAGGCACACAAACAAAGGAACTCCAATTTCGAACACACACACACATGCGCATGCGCACACATGCGCAGTAGCAGTATTTTCCTGGGTAGGACAGATAGACAGTGGGAGAGACAAAGGGATAGACAATGGGATAGACAATGACACATTAACAGACTTATTTTCTAATATTATTTATGGCTCTGTCAATCTAGGACAGTGAAGAATAAACATTTTTGAAAGAAGGCTATCAGGGAAAAAGAAAACCTGAGGGTCACTTATTTTTTTTCATTTAAAACAAAAGTGGCTTCCCTGAATAGCATGGAAAGGAAAACAAAGTTCTGCATCTTGGTGTTTACTATTATCAAATCCCATTAGGAAACGGTTTGTAGTCTCTACATTATTAACAAGTGGTTTTGTTGAAAGGGAGACAAAGAGAGTTTTCTAATCTTAATCCTGAAATTAGTTTGCAGGCTGCGTCCCCACCTCAGACAGGTCACGTGGGCCCGTGGGCCCACGACTGCTACTACTCATCATTCTGGGAGGTCTTGACCCAAGCTCCTACTCCTTCCTGCATATTCATATTGCTTTGATCTCCAAGTTGCTCTCTCTTCTACCCAATTTTTCTCTACTTTCCATTTATATGAGAAAAATGATGATTTTCCAGAACGGAGAGTGTGGGCCAGCTCTGCAACGTACATAATGCAGAGAATGAATTGGGCATCGTCCTAATCCTTCAGGAGCAGGCATGAAAGCCAGGGGACAGAATTGGTCACATTGACTTTCCACCACAATGCTGCACTCCATTTACTGAAGATTAGGTCTGAAAAGAGTGTGCAGTTTGTAGCTGAAAGCAAGTCTTTCCTAGCTTCAAAATTATCTGTATTTCTATTAACTAGTCCAGCCAATCCCCATTCATGTAATAGTGTTAGACAGTAACACAGTCCTCTGACAGTGAACAATGTTTAAGTTGCTTGACTACTATTTTCGAATAAATTCAGAACACATATTTCTCTATTAATTTGTTCAGTGCTTTCTAGGTATTGGAATCTGGAAAAAACTTTCCACTTTATTAACAAAATTTCAGTGATGGGATTTGGTGAATTTCTCCAAGCAGATTAGAAAGAAAGCTCCCAAGGAAGGTGGGTGGGGGATTGGGGTTTAAGGGCGGCACTCACTGTGATGAGCACTGGGTGTTATAAGCAGATGATGAATCACTAAATTCTATCCCTGAAACTAGATTACACTATATGTTAACTAACTAGAATTTAAATAAAATCTTGAAAGGGAAAAAAAAGAAAGTTCCCAGCCCTAAGTAAGACACCCTAAACTCCCAAATTTTCTCTATGGTTTACCTGGTTAGAACTTAAGATAATGTTGTCTAGCTACGGTATTAACTAATGACATCAAATCTAACTTAGTTATTTACGTAACTTTATGTAAAAATGAGTCTCAGTTTCAGGCTCTGAGTACATCTCAGGGCCTTACTCAATCTGAGTACATCTCAGAGCCTTACTCAATCTTTCCTTACTCCTTACTCAATCTTTCCCAGATTTTCATGGATTTGGGATTCACCCTCCTTCCTCTTGTCCTCCTTCCTATCGACCCAGAGGCCTAAGAGGAGCGTGGCTCTCAGCCACTATGGCCACATCAGAGAGAACAGGAATCTCCCTTCACTCTTCATGCCCTGAGGGAAGTAAGGGAGCTTGTGTCCACTCGAGGAAGGTTTTGTGGCACGGTAGGGGATGGGTGTCACTTCTGCAACAGTAACAGTGTTCCAGAAAAAGGAATCAGCAGTGGATCCAGGAAGAACAAGGACTTTCCCATATTGGGGTCCAGAGCCTCACCTCTCTGCCCCAAAACCTCCAATGGCTCTCTGTTGACCACAAAATTCAAATCCTTCTGAGGGCATTCAGGCTTTCTATGACGAGCATTTAAGTTGCTTTTCTTTTCTCACCTTTCACTGCATATCTCCATGCTCAAAGCAAAATTATCCCACAATTCACATGGCTGTTCCCGTACATTATTCATTTCCACCCCCTTAAGTCCTTTCTCATACGGTCCCTCTGCCCCACTTGTTTTCCATACCTGCCCTCCTTGTGACCTCTCTTCCCTTGTTGGCATCCTACTCAACCTCAAAGCAAATGTTTCAAGAAAACTCCCAAACGGAACTAACTTCTCTCCTTCTCTCTGGTGTTTCTACAACCCAGATATGACCATGTGCATCATTTTATGCCTGCTGTTTACCTTTGTCTAAGCTGCTGTCTAAGAGCTTCAGAGTAGATGTAACTCCCAGTAAAGATCCTTCATGTGTAGATTTCTAGGTGGTGGAGCCTGATGAAAGCTTCCATGCCAAAAAATTCTAATGGCTGATTTCAGGGGCTGTTGAAAAGAGAGCAGAAGCAAATAGAATGTGTTCCAAAATTCTGCTTCTAGTTTGCTATTTGGAACTTAAGGGTACGTTTCCTCCATTGAATCAGGGATATGAACAAATCCACTTAACCATCCCCTCTTCCATCTTGAAGGCATGGTTAGCCATTATCTGCTCTAGATCTTTTTCTACTCTTCCATCTGACGTAGGTGCCCTTCCTGTGGGACCCCCTGACCATCCCTCCATCTTGTACTTACCACTCTGTATTGTTCCAGGTCAATTCCCTGCCTCTCCCTCGCTAGACCATTAAATTCCTGATAACAGAACTTTGTACATCTCTTTTATTTCTAGCACTTAGCATAGTATTTGGCACATAGTAGGCACTCAATACATTTTTTATTTGTTTCCCCAATAAGTTATAATTGGTTTGAATCAACTTTAAGGTAGAAATCATATATTATTCGACTCTGGATTCTTCAGCAAGGGCTTGAAATAGTGTTTTGTGCATATAGCGTGTGAGTAGTCCATATCTATTCCTATAAAATTGTTAAGTATCTGTCCAGGGAACTGCTTATGTTATAAAACATAGGTTTTATGAGAAAACCCAGTAATTCTCCCCTTGATGCCTTTTTTTTAGTACCTTTTCCTGATTTTCAATATCAAGACTTCAAAGAAAGCACTTGATGCGTGGGAGAGCCTCAGAGACCAGGGAAATTCATGTATTTCATTTCTCATGTTCTAAAGCTTCTCTTCTTTTCCATTCTCATCATCCTCACAAATTATCTCACTCCCTTCAGCTGAGGATGCACATTACTCAGGTTATTTTTAGAACACCCTTGTGTGCAATATTGGCAGTTCAAAGCACCAGAGAGAATCCACACAAACACATAAGGAGTCTCCTGGGGTTTTTGCTTTGTCCTTGAAGCTCTTTTCCTAGTCTCCTAAGGTCTTTCCTGCAAGAACCAGGTGAGCCACATTAAAGGTTCAAGTCCATGGATTCATTTCCTTGCCTCCCTGGTGAATTACAATAAATATTTATTGAACATGATGAGAACTAATGTTAAGGATAAAACAAGGAGCATAATAAACAATTTCTGTGACACAGAATCTGAAGCCTCACGTCAGTATTCTAAGTTCATGCCCTGCATCCTGGAGGTGCCCTTGGCAAACTTCGGGAATCTCCTGAGGGAGAAGCGATGATGCTCCTCCCCCAGCCCTCACTCTGGCTCCAAACACAACTACAGGCTGAGCTAAGTATTCTTGATGGCAAGACAGCCAGTCCACCCAAAAGCCACAGAACTTGTTCCCTCCTGCACGGAGTTCTGTGTATCTGGCAATTTGCAGGAGGATGAAGCTTACAAAGAGAAGAGAAGGCAAATTTCCTGTCCTTACCCTTATGGAAATCAGTCACCACTGTAGTGAGAGGAGGAACATATGACAAGCAAAATGAAGGAGAACGCCGAGAATGACTTTCCTCTTTTCTCTGTCTTCAATGCTCTCTTCTTCCTACTTATACGTCTAAAGTATAACTTTGTAATTAGAGAACTAGACTTCTTAATTCAAAAGCTGTATCATTCAGTGTTGTCATTTAAGGATGACTGGCTAGAAATTTCTAGGGGTTTGATAAATTAGTGTCTTGACACTAATATCTCAAAGAAGGACTGTTCAATAGACCTGCCTTCGGTGATAAAAATGGTTTCTATCCGTGCTGTTCAATATGGTGCCTACTAGTCACCACGGCTATTAAGCACTTAATGTGTGGCTAGTGTGACTGAGGGACTGGATTTTGAATTTAATGCATTTAATTTCTTCTGATGGGCACATGTGGCTAGTGTCTACTGTATTGGGCAGCCCTCATATCTGAAACAGTAAAATGCTACCCTCTTGACAAATAAGTGGTCTTTTTAGCTACCACATATAGATTGAGTCAAAGCACAGATGTATTTCTTTATAATCTCTGTGTCGAAGCACTAAAAGAAAGCTCACCAGGGGCATCTGGGTGGCTTCAATCTGTTAAACGGCTGCCTTCAGCTCAGATCATGATCCCAGGGTCCTGGGACCAAGCTCCACATTGGACTTTCTGCTCAAAAAAACTTTTTTTTTTTTTTTTTTTCACCACCATATCAAATTTATTATTCCAATGGCACGAATACAGCTGGAGGTGCTCGCGGTGACACTGCACCAGGTTTCCTGCCTTCTAGCTTCTGTCCAAAGAGAAAGATCTACCCGCTTGTTCCTTCCCCCTTTCTTCGGGAAAATCCACTACAGGCCATTTACCCAAATAAACCTCTTAATGCGTTTTTTTTTTTTTTTTTTTTTTTTTGGACATTTAAGTTTCTGAAATGGAAAAAAAAGTGTTGAATGTCCCATCCCGCCTCCCCCACCCCCACCGGCCAAGTAAGTCCCTGCTGCCAGGGCATTTCAGCTGCCTCTGAAATCTTGCCACTTCCCTTGCTTGTGCTCTCCCTCTCCGTCTCTGTCAAATAAACAAATAAAATCTTAAAAAAATAAAATAAAAGTTCACCAAAACCTCACAGACAAATAACTTAAGCCAGTTTTAGAAGGGTTGACCACAGGCATTTCTCCATCAGCAGCAGGGTCAAGGGGAGGGCAATGTGGCATAAGTCTGAAACATAGAGATAATAGTAAATAGTTCTTAAGAGAGAGCTCGACATTTCTTATTTAGGAAAGAAGAGAGAAAGGGACTGAGGGAGGGAGGGAGGAAGGGAGAAAAGGAAAAGAAATCTGGAACATTCTAGAAGTGCTTGGTGTCTGAAATAAACATAAAACATGCCAAATAAACATTTAGCCAAACTGAAATGACAAACCTGAAGTGAAATGGCTGTAAACTAAGCAAAGCATGGGAAATTTCGTCAGTAATTTATCAAATTGGCAACCTGGATATTTGGCTTTTGGAACGAGTTTAACAGCAATTGGCCGGAACCCATGCGAATCCATACACTCACGGCAGCCATTGGCCACAGCAAGGGAGCTAAGTTCCTAGAGCCACACCCACACGCACGGAGGTTGTGCCCTGTACTAGGACACCCAGCGGAGGGGGGCAGGTGGAGAATGAAACCCACCCTACGTGTCAGCCACCACATGCTAGATCCTGGCTCTGGGGCTGACCGAGTAAGGGAGGATTTTTATTAACTTGTCACTTCGACTTAGAACCTGTTTCTAATTCGAACGAAGACAACACGTGTGCTAGTGGTGGCGCTGGTTAGAACACATTTTTCATTTACTGCTGGATTTTGGTGAAGATAAACCAGGATGCTGTCCAGCTAGGGACAGAGAGATCATTGGCTTTGCAATCACTCACCTTTACATAAGGGATTAACTGAAGAGTGGAAATGGAGGTGGTTTAGTCGAAAGAAACAGAGGGCTAAGGAGAAATGTGATACCTGACTTCACATACTTGAAGACCTGGCACACAGAAAAAAGGGGGAGGGTTAACCTGAATATCCCCCAGAAATGCAAATGTAATACCAGTAGGCAAAAAATAAAGGAGTCAGGTTTAGCCTCAACATGGAAGCAGCATGGTATCATGGGGAAAAACGTTAAGCCTTTGGTGACTTAGAACTGAGTCTGAATCCCGATCCCATCAGCTAATACCTCTTTGACTTGAAGCAAACTACTTCCCTCTGTGAGATTCAGTGTCCTCATTTGTAAAATAGAAATAAGTATTAAATAATAAATTAAATAATAAAATAGAAATAACTATAGAAATAATCAGGCAGTTTGTGATAATTAAATAAGAGAACAACAAAACAGGAAGCACAAAGTACCCAAATGACATTAAATATTCATTAAATGGTAATACCTTATTTTTCCCTATAACAAACACTTTACAACAATTAGACCTAACCACAGCATATCATCACTCTCCTTAATGTAGCCAAGAACGCCCGACCTGTAAGACACACACCAGCCTCTGCTGGTGGACCATTTGCCAACGACACTTTATCAGTTAGGATGGGTTTTTTGTTGTAGTTGTTGTTTTTAACTTAAATGAAAAGGAAGTTCATTAGGAAGGTGTTGGATTGGTCACAATTAATCGAAAGGCTGGGGGATCCATGCTTGGAATAGACAGCAGCAAGGGCAGCAGGAACATTCCTCAGCACACTGCTAATGGATATGAACAAACTGGCACTCCCTTTGAGAGCTTTTCAGAGGTCAAATCCAAGAGTCTGAATGTCCAGACTCAGGTCATATGTCCTAAGACAGTATCAGTGCGGTAAGAGGAAGCCAGCCGTGACAGCTTGCAAAGACCTCACTGGCCTCCCTGGTGCAGAGCCAGACACCTTGATGTACAATCCCGCAAGACTGCACCCAACAGGGGAGCGGTGACTCCCAAGAGGAAAACGGGGTATATCTGTACATTTATGCTGGGATACAGCACATGGCAATGCTCAAGTGCGCCGGCCACGGAGTTCTCCTGACGTTCAAATCCTGGCTCCGTTGCTAGCTAGCTGTGTGAGTAGCTGAGGTGCTACTTCATTACCCTGTGCCTCAGTTTCCTCTTCTGTAAAACTGGAAATAGTAACAGCACCTATCTCATAAAGTCACTGTAAGAATTAACTGGAATAAAGTATGTCGATCGTTTGGCACAGGTCCCAGCACATATAATAAGACTTCAATAAATGTTATTGTTGTTATTGGTAATATCACTAATAAAAATGCTGAGAATACACCATTGAGCACCTCAGAGGTGTTTTTTTCTGAAAGACACGGAGCCTCTAACTTCTCCGTGGCTTCATGCCAGGAGAGAAGTCAATGATTCCAGTCCTCTCCTTTCCAGACCTCTTGACTTGACTTCCCCATTTAGATAACAGTTTCCTATAACACCAGAACTGCTTTACTAAAGCCATTCTAAGTAATTGTAAGAAGTGCACAATGAAATAGACGAGAAGCACTAATTGCCGGAGAGATGCTAAAAACAACTATACTAATGAACCCACACCACAGTGGGAATAACCGTTCGCCATTTGTGGATTCATCCATGTATTATTTCTTCTGAACATTACTTTTAGTTCCTGGAAGAGGTACTTTGCCATAAATGGGAGGGCAATTTACTGGAAGTTAAAGACCAGCTTCCAAGCATCCCATCTGCTCCCGGAATTCTCCCTCAAATGGCCTGGGGAGGGGCCTGGGGTGTGATGGTGTGCGGCGCACTCCTAGAAAACAACAAAGCTTACTCCTTCAACGACTCCCATGAAGCAGTTCGCTAAAGAAAATACATTTGTCTAGATACACATAAATTTCACAAGAGTCTATATAAGCTAGAGCAGAGATGGCAGAAATGCCTGGAAAAGCGAGGCCATGGGCTTGCACACATGGATTACACAGCCTTCAAAATTAATGATAGTGCCATCTGAAAAAATATATCACCTGACAGCTCTGAAATTTGACAATCTCCTCTTCGACACACATACCTATGGAAGAATCACACACACCTATGTCTAAGATACATGCCTTCCTCTATATTCATGTGCTTTTTGCTGATAAAACTAAACTCCAAGACTTATGCTAGCCATGTACAGTATTTTCTTTCATCTTCATTTCTAAGACCTTCAATTGCCAGCAAAATCTCAATACAATCAAATCTTGTCCACGATCCAACTCCTCGCTGCAACCAAATTATATTCTATGTCACGGTACTCCAAAAACTGCGAATTCTGAATGATCCAGAACATTCTGTGGTGATGTTCAATACGGCCTCAAAAGCAGACCTGTTTGGCAGTGGTGTTTTCTGGAGGGAGACACTCCCAAATCCTTCAAAGTGCAAGGAGCTTGCGGGTGTGGCGCAGTCCTAGTCACCAATCACGGCAGTTTGCTTATTAGGTGATGGATTCCAGCTACAGGGAATTTTCTCCACATAGTCAACAATTGTGTTGAGGTGCCCACTTCTCCCCCTAAAACCCCTGAGCCACAGGAGCGTACGCCAAATGGAGACATGAAACGCGGCTGCGGTAGAAATGAAATGCTCTTCTTGGAACACCTATGTCATTACTTGAACCGAACCTCCTTTACAATGAAATCGCTGCTGCTTAGCAACTAAGGCAAAGGAAGAGCCTGGATATTTCTCTTCTCCCCTCACCCCCCCACCCCCCAGCAGAAGGAGTGTTAAACATAAACCATCCTGCGGGTGGTTTCACGTTTTTGAATCTACGGAAAGAGTAAATGAGGTTGACAGTGAGGTCATCCCCCTTGTCGATGTGATATGGATTTGAAATGCCAGCCACTGACTGATTCCAACTTTGTCTGTGGTGATTAACAACGGAGATAAGTTCAAGTAAATAAAATTAACAAAAGGGAGATGTTGCCATCGACCTGCCTGGGAAGCAGAGCCCCGAAGTGAAAAGAACATGGGACTTCACATCCAAAAGCCAGCCTAAGACTGGCCGGGCCCCCTGAATGGCCCATGGCTTTGGGATACTCCCTTCGCGGTCATGCCTGTTTCCTGAAATGTGCAATGGCTATAAAACCAGTACCCACTCCACCTGTTGCCTAAGATTCTTCTGAGAGTAAAATTAGATCAAGTACATGAAAGCAGTTTATAAATGGTAAAGCCCAAAAAGCGCCACACACATTTTTATTATAAGTACCGAAATTTAGTCAGTATTAACAGTGTAAGAAATCTCCAGAAATCTGTCTTTTAAAAAAAAAAAATCCCTTAGATTTTGTTATAATTCCACACTGGCTCATAGAAAGCTTCTGTTTTAATCTTTAAATAGCTTTGTCGTTTATTTTTGAACTAGGGATTTATTTTGCTAAGAAATTCTGAAGGTTTCCTTCAAACGGGAAAGAATGACTCAGGTTTTTCAAAATCATCCTTTGGAACTTTCTAGGTGAGTATAACAGCACACGCACACTGAAGGGTGTTGTTCTGAGTAAACGTATCCTGCAAGTACTTACCGCCTGAATAGGCCCTCCAATTAAGGGTGGAGACTCAAGTCTCCTAAGAATACTTACTTTTTAAAAAGTCCAGTGGTGCTGACTGTGCCATTTCAACCACAGATGGTGCACCTAAAGCAGGGCTAGCTTCTTCACCGGACCCCAAGCCATTACAGCGTGAACCATGCCCCTCAAGTCCTGCTCTGCTTCCAAAAAATCACAAAAAATCACAAATCTTGTACTGGAAGTAGAATTTGAAGGAGGGCACACATACTGGGCGATAATCCCTGCAAATCACCTCCCTGCCCCAGGAACCTGGATTTATTCCCCCATCTCAGGCGATGGAAAATTCACGTAGTTGTAGAAAGAGCCCCCGTGGAAAGCTCGATCTCGATCTTCACAGAGCTGAGTGCGCCCTTGGACAGGAGAGGAACTCTTGCTCTATCAGCCAGTCAACCTGTCTCTGCATCCTGGGTCAGGACTGGGGGGACCCACCGAAGGGATGGGCCCACAGATCTCTCCTCCCGGGAGACGTGAGTCATCATCAGATTATTATATATTATATTGATTATTATATACTTGCTTAAACTCAGAAGCCTCAATATGTTCATCTGTAAAATGGAAGTAATAATGGTTCCGACTTCAACGAGGAGTCAAGGAAATACTATCTATAAAATGTTTTAATAGCTCTTGGCACAGAGTAAACACTTAGTAAAAATCAGTACCTTATACTGGCTAATAGTCACAAGTAGGTAGTTAAGTAAGTTACCACTTACAGTCCAGGTCTGAACCTTAAGAAGAGCTTGTTTCTTCTTTAGCTGCGCTGCACAAAAACTTTGCAAGTCCGCTGCCTCGGGGAATGGTCTGTCCGAGGCTACTGGGAAGGACAGGAACAAGTGGCCTCTGCTGGCTCGGGGCCACTGTGAGAACAGGCAGGGCAGACCAGGAAGGCTCAGCGGCCCCAGGGGTGTTCATTCTGCCAGAGAAGATCACACTCTGAGGCTTCTGGGGTTCAAGGTTTTTCCACTTTCTGTCTTACTTTAGATGCTGAGGACAGTGCTTCAGTTGGAGAGAGACAAAAATACGCCATAGCTTAGTCTTTGCATGGAGAGGGGGCCAATTTAAAAGGAAGAAACCGCTTTAAATCAGGCTCTTTTCTCAAAAAACCCCCACAGGGAAGGCTCTCTGTCGCAGAGCGAGCTTGCCTCAAACTCGGTTACATACGTAAGGACAGGGATGAGAACACAGCCCTTTCAGTTTGAAGGATGCTCCAGAGTTTGTCTCAAAAGTGATACGTGGAACCCTTTGCGACTGCTTCCACATAAGCTTATACAAAGCCCCTTTTCATCTTTAAACAAATTGCTTTCAAGTGTTTTTAAAACAAAAATGTATTTTTCCGTAGGATTTTTGACATCTTTCTGATACACAAAGGAATGACACATTTTAAAAATGTACCTTGGACTTTTCAAGGAGTCTATTTTCTGGCTACTTCCTAAAAACCTACATGATACACAAAAGCAACCAAACCACCTTTCCTTTGCCTTTTGTAGGGGAAAAAAAAAAAATGAATTAACTTCCTCAGTACTTATTCCACAGTCCTGAGCCAGTTCTATTTGTTCAACAAATATTTAATAATCACCTATGATTTTAAAAAGTCAATTCTGTCGTTTGGCCTCATTGAGAAAATGGACAGAACATCCCAGAAGGCTGAGCCTTCCATTTCTGAAGTAATCCAGGACAGGTAGCATCTGGGAAGCTTTTTCTCTGATTTGCCGAAACAGGGCAGCTGGCCATTGTCGGGACATGCAGGGCAGACATCATTGAGCCAGGCCAGGAGAGGAATAACCTCTGTACTGCAGTCCCTGGTGACAACTCTATTTCTAGGACCTCTGGCTCGATCTACTTATCTCTTGCTGACATTGAAGCTCTCAGACCCCTCTCACCCAATCCTCCAAGTCCGGCTTCCTGCTCTCCAAGGACCGGATTGGGAGGGTGTGGGCCACTGTGGCTCTCTCTGCACATTCGCATGCCCATCTTCTCTGACCTTGGCCTCCTGCCTACTCCAATTTCCACAGTGCTCCCAGGCAGCCTGATCCCCTTCACACCCTCTGGTAAGAGTCAACTCATTTTTTTTTTTTTTAATATTTTATTTATTTGACAGAGGAGAGAGATCACAAGTAGGCAGAGAGGGAGGCAGAGAGAGAGGGGGAAGCAGGCTCCCTGCTGAGCAGAGAGCCCGATGTGGGGCTCGATCCCAAGACCCTGAGATCATGACCTGAGCCGAAGGCAGAGGCTTTAACCCACTGAGCCACTCAGGCACCCCAAGAGTCAACTCATTTTTAATAAGTTGTGAAAGGCAAAGTGCATAGCCTATATCTTGGTGAATGCCAAAACCTGTAAACTAAATTTCCTAAGTCTAAAGCTATCTTATTTTCATATTATCGGAATAATTTCATTGCTAGCTACTGACGTTTGACTAATGTTTTCTACATTTTGAAGAATAAAAAACAAATCTCCTTAATTGGACTTGAGTATGAAAGACACTCCTCTAACACTCATAGCTTCCTTTGCGACAGGCAACAGTTTGAATATCAACCTTCCAACAATCCTACAAGCTGGGGTACTCCTGTCACTACTATCTTATAGATGAGGAAAGTAAGGCACAGAGAGATTAAGCAACTTGCCTGAGGTCACACAGCAGGCAGAGATAGACGGAGAACTGAACCCCAGTGGGAATGCCCTAGAGTCAGGGCTGTTAATCACAATTCCACGCATCTTTCGTGACATTGAAGAGTAGGAACAATGAGATTTGGTTGCAGTTTAATTCTTACTGTTTTAAGCTTTGATTGTATCCCCACTCCATCCAGCAAGTCAGACCATTAATTTTATAGCTTAAATCAGGATCGGTTCTTATCAGAACATTATGAATCTGAAAATCTAACAGTAAACCCACTTGCACAAAATGCAGGGAGGTTAAAGACCACCGAAGTCCCTGTCAGAAAGTTGTTGCCTTTAAAAAACAGTCCCTTCTCCATTTTGAAGACTCACAAAACCTCAGGGCTAGAAGGAAAGACCATGAAAATTCATCTGCAAAGACCCTTCTTCCCACCTCTGCCCAAGTGCAGCGCCCCCCGCCCCCCACCCCCCGCCAGTGTGCACACACCTGACGACAGGATTTTCTCTAAAAGACCTGGAGTTTCTCTAAAAGACCGGAGCACTGCCAAGGTGCCCCCTCCCTTCGAACACCGTGAGGGGCAGGACACTCACCAGCCCTCCTTCAAACGCTCTAAATATATGTGAATAAAAAACAGCTGGCACTTTTTTGGAGGATTTGTTATTGAGTTGAGTGAAAAACAAAACAAGAGCTAAGAGTCACTACGTCGACAAAGGAATTCTTCCTAAAATAACTTTCCCGCCAAAGTCAATCAGGTGAGCTGCAAGGACAGAGTGAGGTAATACAGCACGGAGGCTGCTGGAGTCCCAACCTGGGGCTGGCCAGACAGCAGTCAGGACAGATTCCAGAAACATGGGGTAGCCATCTCTCTGCCGTTCTAAGTTCTAATCATAGAGGAAGAAGTCCACAGAAAAACTCCCCGAGGAGGAAATCAATGATGCCCCCTTGGAAAGGGATGAGACAGACAGAAAGAGAGCCAGAGAGCTAATTAGTGCTACTCAGAAGGCAAATTAAGGCCTTTTCTTTGACAAGCTGCAAATAGCTGGTGAAGGAAGAGTTCTGCCACCCTTCCCCAGCCTCCAACAGCTGGCTGAGCTGCTCCTGCAGGTACTCACATAGGAAGCTGTAAACAGAAACACAGCTCTGGGCTGTTGGACAAAGTGCAAGTGAGAAAAAGGCAAACCTTTCTTTTAGTAGAAAGGAAAATCACAACTGAGATGGACAGGGAAAATGGTAAGAGTAGTAGTTTATTTAAAGAAGGCAATTAAATTCCTTCATCCAATAAATATTTATCCAACACCTAGTGAGTAATAAGAACAGGATCCAGAGATTCAAATGGCAAGGTGCAATTTGCGTCTTCAAAGGAGCGAACGACTTAGCAGGGAATAATAATAATTGGAAAAGTTAACTCTGTGCAAGGTACTCTGCTGAGTCCTTTGCATACAGTACCTCACACGATTCTCATCACAAACCCCAAAGGGAGGTATTATTATGACTAGCCCATTTCAGAGATGAGCATGCCGAGCCCGAAAGCTAGAAGGTGCTGGGTTCAAATCCTAGTCTAATTCCCACACCAGAAAATTATAATAAAGTCTGAACACAGCTTTTTGAAAGGGCCACGTGAGGACATGGGAAGACTCACCACCTATTACAGAAAGTGGACACTTTGGAGCTTACTCCTCGGACGATTTTGCCTGGTGAACAAGCCAGAAAGGATTTATGGAGGCATTATGTGCAAGCAGACATAACTTGGCATTTTAATTTCTTTAATCTTCTCCTACGTTGCATTGGTTTGTTATGCTTTGCAATAGGCATAACATTCCGACCAGTTCAAACAATGTGAAATTAGTCCGTTTTTATAGTTATTTCATGCAAATTAAATTTCAAAGAAAAGAAAGAAACCTGCAGCTTAGACTTTGTTTCGCTCCTTACCTTCGTCCCTCAGTTATCCACCATTGATTGGGTGTAACTACTGGCCTAAAACTAAAATTACAAGGTCTCAGAAAAAGTAATCAGGATCAGCGTTATCAACATAAACCCAAGTAAGAAAGCAAATGTCATGTCAACATCGAGGCAATGGTCCTTCCAGATGCTTCCAGTTTCACACAGCGAATGCCTCTGAGCATACTCCAAGAGCAGTGCAGCATTGCCTAAAGGATGTGTATCCCAGAGCCCAGCCCTGTTGGACAGGGAAGGTGCAGCCAGCCCGGACCCTCACTGGGAGTCCTCGTTTTCTCATATTAGAGAGTGAAATGTTCCAAAGAGCTAGCTCTACTCTAATTTAATTTGACCCTATGAGGCAATGCTGTGGTTGCCACAGCAGAAATGAACCCCAGCAAAACTCCCTTCAACTCCTCCTTCCCCTGATGCCACAGGGTCCAATGCTGTCGCTCTCCCATGCTAAAAATCAAGGCTCTGAAAGTTCAACTAGAGCAGATTAAGCACTCTGGATGATGGTTCAAGGGCGATCTTGCCCAGTTGGTGTCCCAATTGAGGAAGTCTACACTTAGCCAAGTCCTAAGTAATTGTTGAGGAGGGAAACATAAAATTTGAACCAAAGTTTTCGTCTGATCCCAAAGGCTCTAAATAGTGAACAAATGTATAAAACATAAAATAAATAAAACTTATTTACAAAGGGCAATGCCGCACACTGATATCCAGGAGAAGAAAACTTCCGCCACACACAATGGATTCTCGTGCAAGGAGAAATGGTGCACATGCCGTCCTATTTGGCTTTCCACATCACACTGGTCTTTCTTATAATCACATAATCTTGCTTTGTGGGACAAAACAAAAATGGAAACACTACGTTCTTATCATCAACCTGTAAAGAATAATAAATTGGTTTGTTTTTTTTTTTACCAAGTTGTCTAAACTAAGGACTTAAGTCCTTCCTGCTGGGTCCTCCTATCTCATTCCAAAATCTCCCTGTAAGGAAGGTTTGGTGCATAAGCAGAGAAGTCTACCATCAACATCGTAGAAGTAATGATAGTTGTCCAGGCCTTCTTACCAGTGAAATCACACCCCATCGTTTATTTGGGGCTGCTCAGGGAGGCACGCACAGGCCACTGGATCTAGGTTCCCCTACACAACATCTGTGTAATTTTTATTCAAAGGCATCTAAAACTCTAACATGGGTATCTTCATAGTGATGGCAGGTGTCCTGCAGGTGCTTTTGTGCCCAGAAGCAAAACCAATATATGTTTTGGTGATCATGGATTTATATTCTTTTTCATTTCTGAAATAGCGGAGGGATTCCCGAAAATTATACAGCCAAAGGGATACGACCCAACAAGTGTAAGACATAATATAAAATGACCTGAGGCATATTACAGAGGAGGTGAAAGGACCGCTCACACGCCACACACACACACACACACACACACACACACACACACACACACACACGCATACACTCACACCCATGTGGAAAGACTTCGAACATGAAATGTTTAGGGAAGCAGAATGTAGTCTAAAGAATGAACCCCTTAGAGTCAGATCTGGGTTTCCATTCTGCCTCCCACCCAAGCTCGATTACCTCAAGTTCATTGTCTGTAA
This sequence comes from Procyon lotor, assembly GCA_028646535.1. NCBI lineage: Eukaryota > Metazoa > Chordata > Mammalia > Carnivora > Procyonidae > Procyon > Procyon lotor. Next base: position 11,452,984 of record CM053614.1, on the reverse strand, counting down.
AATAGAAATAACCACACTCACACCATAGGACTATCATGACAAGTAAATAGGATGGCATATTCAATAATCATTGCTGCAGAGCCTGGCACACGGAAGACAATAAACACCAGCTACCCTCTTCTTCCCCTCCCCTGTGTATTTCTGAAAGACTTTTTTTTTTTTTACTAACTTAAATGAGAATTCTTACAGCAGTTAAAAAAAAAAAAACAACCCAGTTCCTACACATTATATAGTCGTTGGCACATACGTATCCTGTTGCAGCACCATAATTTGCAAAGAAAAAGGAAGTAGTAATTTTAAGAGAAAAGTACTAGCTCACTTGCACTGCCTTCTAAAACCTTTAGCTTTACAGTCTACAGAGACTATTTGCTCTAGGGGAGCAGAATCTGACATAAAGGAAAATTCCTCATGGGAAAAATGGTTACCCCAAAAAAAGGCCAAGAAAGAAAAGATAATGAGGGGAAATCTAGGGGTATATAAAGGAGTTTATTTTACTTAACAAAGTAAAAGTCAAGCAAAATGAATAATCTGCCTCCAGAAATGGTTATTTAAAGGCTTTTTGTAAAGGGCTCCAGTTCCTAAAAAGACAGGAGTCACTGCATATGCCCACCCACTCCTCATTTATTTTTAAAATCTAGCTTATATGTTCCTTAGCAACAGAAGGAGCAGATGAGACCCCCCTACACACACGCACACGCACACCCTCTCCCCAAGCCCCCTTCTTCTTTCCTGTCAAGTGTCACTCTGCAAATACCCATGTTCTTCAAAAGATATTTTTTACCTACCCGCACCTCTCCTCTTTCCCCACCTCAAACGACCCCCCTTACACAAGCAGCCATACTGCGTTCCCCCGGGCGAACCCCTTCACTCAGGCTCCATCCTGTGAGGTATTCCCAACCTCCCTCCACGAACTCCCACCAGGCACTGTCCTCGGGTGCCCCTGGGAGTGAGACGGTGTGGTCCTCCCTGGGGAGCCAATGGCCCATTCCAGCCAGAGTTGTATTTCCTCACAGACCACTTCTTAACCCACTAGCAAAATGCTCAAGGCACAGCTCCATCTGAATCCAGCAGGAATGGCTGCCCCGGGGAGTGGGGCAGCCATTCACCGTGACTCTAAAAAAAATAGTTATAATAGTAATAAAAATGGAGACTCTGTGTCCAACTCTGCAAGTTACTCAGGACAAACAAGGGCCAGATGAAACCACCTATCTTTTCACTCTTGCCTCTGAATTGGGACTGCCTGGGCTGGGCACTGTTGTGAGCCCAAAGATCAGTTGTTTAGCCTTTGGGGAAAAACAGGGCAGCCATCCACAGATAGCAAAGTACTTAAGCATTGCCTGAGGAGGATGTTAAAAATTCCCACCCACTGACTGATTTTGTGACCCTGGGGTGGCAGGCATTTTTTAACGTTTTTAAGTTTTTAACGACCCACTTGAGGAGATGCTGATGCAGGTGGTTCCCTGAATTGGAGACGGTGAAGCTCCATTTAAAGGGGAATGTTCACAAAGTGGGATCCACCTCTATGGATTGGAAGGCAAATGCAGTATTATTGTTTTTATTTTATAAAAAAAAAAATGCTGTGTCCAGGTCTACATTTGTCGGTGCACACACTTACACATGCACGTGTGAGCGTGCAATCTAGGAAGCCGTGTCCCACTCACACAGTACCTGGGTCCAGGAGAGAGGCTCAGACGATGACCCCTGACAAGAGGCGAGCTGAAATTATTTCCTTTGCAAACTGGGGCTTTGCAGCCCTACCTAGAACAGTGAGGAGTCTGCTGAATACCAGGAACTCAGGAGAATTTCTCAGCTCGGGAGCCCAGACCCACAGTGGGCTTAATGTATTCAACCCCCTTCAACTCACGGTTCCTAAATTAGGCTGAATGTAGTCACTGATCCCCTAAGGGCCAGGCAGGCCATCATTACCAGGAAATAGGACTGCCAGTGTCCTAGCATACCTCCCTAGAGCTACCCCACTCTCCAGCACCCATCCATTTTTAGAAACCAAAAAATATAAAGAGAAAGATTCATCTGATCCTGATCTATGTGAGTAACTAAAAGAGCAAGTCGAATGGGAAACTCCCTCAATGCACAGCGAACAAAATGCACGCAAGGGATGCGGGAGCAACAACCTCACCAGCAAGACCGTTTCCCGGTCATCAGAAACCAACCAACACTTAGACACAGAGCACATGCCCCAGTGCCCGGGGCCTCCTGTCCAGGTAATGCCTACGGGGATCCCAGTGATTCACACACATGCCCCCTAAATACAACACACACCCTCACAAACCCACACACCTCTGTCATCTGCTTTTGCTTACATAACAGCACATGGTGTGGCAAGCTTAATACTTTATATGGGTTTCTAGAAAGGACTGCCGGCTCAAGGGAGTAGGGTCACCATAATGTTTTTACTGACCCCTTTTCCAGACATGCTCAGGGCCCTAGCAAGTGCAGATTTTTGTAATTCTCTGCTTATGTATTATCTTGACTTTAAAACTAACAAAGCAATAAGGGTAGTCTCTGAAACTCACCAAACCTCTCAAAATCTTTATTCTTGCCTGGGGCTGGGGGTGGGGAGGTGCAGCGCTAGAACCTACTGAAGCCTCATTTCTCATTTTTAGATGCTGAGACAACGTGGGGTAATGTTTTATCATAATTTGGGGGCCATTTATCCTACACTGTCCTTGTCCTTGTCTCACAAATGCATCCATCCTCAGGGGCAAGTGTGGTCCGGTTCTCCCACTCACCCCTACCTTGCCAGTGGGTCCCCACCTCCTCCCGCTGGGCACACCCAGGGGAGGGGGAGAGAGCACATGTACAGGTAACCCCCTAACCAGCTGGGAATCTACAGACTTAGATCCACAGCGACCCTTCCCTCATGGGCGATTTCGGTGCGGGGCCGACTTCCCTAAGGATTTCTCTTCAGTCAGTGCTGTTCTGTCCTGCCCGTAGGGCGATCTCAACTATCAAGTTAGTGCCAAAGGTTCATCCAAGGAAATCTAGAAGGTAGGGGGAGTGGTTAGAGATGACACCGGCGTAGGGACAACTTTGAAGACTTCTCTCAAGAAAACTAGGCATCTCCATCTGTGTCTGCACCACCCCCACCCCCCGCCCCTCCGGCGCTCACACGCATTTTTTGTTGTTGTTCTGACCTCAGGGACCCAGTCTTCGGTCCTGTTCCAGAGGAAAACCGGGCGCACCTAGCTTCCCTCCAGCCCGGGAATGCCGGGATGAGAAGAAAATACATCTCCCCACAAGGGGGAGAGAGAAAGAGAGAGAGAGAGAGAGAGAGAGAGCGAGAGAGCGAGCGCCAGGTGCCCCCAACTCCGGGGAAGCGCCTCTGTGAGGGACAAGAGCGGGTCTCAGCCCCGAGGCGGCACCTGTGTCCCCGCCACCTCGGCTCCCGCGCCTACCTGTAAGAGACCTGCTTCCGGAAAGTTAAGTTCCTCAGCTTCTCCTCCAGCGCCTCGTCCTTCTCCTTCGCGCCGGCGGCCGCGGGCTCTTCCAGGGCAGCGGCCCCCGCCGCCGCCGCTGCCCCCGCGCCCCGCGGCTCCGCGCCGCCCTCGGCGCCCAGGCAGCAGCTCCCGGCGCCGCTTCCGCTGCTGCTGCTGCCGCCCGTCGCCCCCTTCTCCTCTCCCGCCGAGGAGCTGGGGTTCATGGCGACCGCTCCGGCGGCCGCGGAGGGAGCCGAGGCGGCGGCGCTGCGGAGGCCGGGCCGGCTGACGGCGCGGGCGGCGGCCGCCGCTGCAGGAGAGCGAGCAGGTCCGCGCGCCGCTGGCAGGGGCAGCAAATGGCAGCCCCTTCCCGCAGCATCCATCCGCGGCTGCACCGCACCGGGGCATTGTGGGAAACTCCGTGCCTCCACTCCCCCTCCCCGACCAATCAGAGGCCACCTCCCTCCGCCCCCCTCTGCCTCCCCTCTGCCAACCCGCGCCCTCCAGCCCCCCTGGCCTTTTCCTAAATCGGGGGCACGAGCCAGAGCTGAACCCGAACTCTGCCCTGAGGCGTCGGGTTGCGGGAGAGGAGGACAGAGGGAGGGGACGAGGAGCCACCCGGGCGCGGGGCGCTGGGCACGGACCCAGACCTCCGGAGGGGAGAACCCCGGAGGGAAACTCGGGGGGAAGCGTGCCGCGCCCTGGTTGATACACGAGAAGGCTGGGACCCGGACGGGCGAGGCGCCCTGCCAGGCAGTCAGCCCTTGAGCGGCAGCGCCCACCTTGGTCCCAGTGCCCTGATGCCCAGTGCCCGATGCCCAGGGCGGCATTCTCTCCACCACTGCTCGCTGCTTGTGAGGAGCTGGAACCAGGCGGAAGCCGCCCTGAGCGGGAAACCTTTGGGGGATGTAGGAGCGTGCTCCGCGTGAACCCGGGAGAGAATTCCTGAGCAGGGTAAAGTAAGCGGTGAGAGGGAGGTCAAGTTTAAGATACAGAGGAAGCGCCTCCCTCCTTTCTCTCAGAACGAGGGCTGGGACCCCTTCATCCCTGCATCCCCCAGCCAGCCCAGAGTCTTCCTTCCACGTAGCAGCCTCTTCCTAAACAGCTGTTAATTCGATCGAATGGGATCCAGGGGCCCCAGGGAACCGAAAAGGCTGGGAGAATCCAGGAGGCAAAAGTGAGGATGGGAGCGCGGGTTGCTGGTGCCTGGTCGAGCCAGGAGAGGAGGGGCTCACCCAGGGAGGGGCTTTGAAACACGTCAGCCCCCACTGCTAAAAACAACCCAAGCTTGCAGTCTCTATAGATTTAGTCATCCACCTCACTCTGAGTTTTTGTTTCTAAGATTACCCAAAGCTCCATGGGGTTTGAATGATGCGCTACAAACTGTGTAAGCCAGACTGTTTTCCAAATTAGGAGTTTCCACCCAAGAAATTGCTGTCAACAAATAGGAGAAAGATTCATGCTTAAGGCTAAGCGTAGTAACCAAAGTATATACCTACGTGAACCTGTGATAAAAGAACCAGACCAGCGAGGAATTTCAGGTGCGGTGTTGTGCAGCTACAAACAGATCGTTTGATTTCTTTCCCTTTATTTTCTTATAAGTAGAATTAGGAGATTGAACAAGAGACCTCAAACCTCTCCAAAATTCCACATTCTGTAATTCTCTCCATATGCACATTATAATAAGCCAAAGGTCAGGATATTTCCAGAGTGGAATGAGGGCATTAATATTAAAAATGATAAAAACAGCTAGTGGTGATGAAGTCTTCATTTTTATAAGACAAGTGACACGTTAAGCACTTCACATGCCTCTCTCTCTCCATCTTCACAGCACCCCTCATAGGTTAGTGACTTCCCCCATCGCTCAGACTCATGCAACCAGAAACGGGCAGGGCCAGGAATCATACCCAGGCTGTCTGGTTGTAGGTGGTTGGTCTTCAACCCTGTGCAGTGTACCTCATCTTCAGAGGGGACTGGGAGAATTAGGTGCTTCAACAGTAATGTTAAATGAGATCTATGAATATCTAGTGTATCACTAAGCCGGAGGAAACATCGTCCTCCCTGAATTGTTGGACGGGCTCCTAACTGCTCACCATACCTTCTCCAATCAATTCTCTAGCTCAACCCCTAAGGTACTTCTGCTATGTTACCCCCTATCTGTAAGTCTTCCAGTTATGTCATACTGTCGTCAGGGCAAAGTTCAAACAACCCCTGAACTGATCTCCAAGGCCACACTAGTGGGTGGAGGGCCCTCCCTGCCCCCTCCCCTTCCTCCTATTCTGACAGTGCCACTCTGAACTGGACTATGCACAAGTCCCACATGCTTTCTGCTTCCATCACTGCACACATGGAGTCTGCCGCCTCCTTTTCCATATTCTTCCCATCCTAGGGTTCACCTAGCTAACTAGTATACCTCCATTAGATTTGAGTTTACATGTCTCTTCCAGCTAGAAGCTCCATTGATCTCCTTCTGGACTGTGATGGGTGTGCCTCCGACAGGTTCCCATTATACTATTATACCAAACTTTGACAATTGTAACTGTTGGTCATTGGCCTGTCTCTCCCCTAAGTCTGTGGAGGCCACATATTGTTTATCACCATATCTCCAGTAATGAGCATAAGAATTACGCATATTGTAGGCCATCATTAAGTATTTATTGACTTAGACAAGAAAAACAAATGGTTTTCAACATAAAAACATGCACAAATTCACTCATTTTAAAAGAAATTCAATTTTAAACTATAATAAGTTGCCATTTTTTAGAACAGTTTGATAATAGATGGTATTGATAATGGATTAGGAAAAACCAACACTTTCTCAAATTATTGGTATAGTTTGATACTATCTCCCTGTTGGGAAATTTGCCAATATCTATCAATACTTGGAATGCCAACCTAATTAACCTAGGAATTCCATGTCTAGGAATTTGTGCTCTGATATTCTTATGGATGTACACCAAAAATTTAAGACCAAAACAACCTAAATGTTTGTTAAAATAGGACTAATTACCTAAATTATTATTGATCCAAACAACAGAATTCTCTGCAGCCATTAAGAGGAATAAAGCAAAAAGATATTTAATAATATAAAACAATCTCAAAAATGTTAACTAAAAAAGAAAAACAGAGTGGAATTTAAGAAACAAAACAGAGGATCATAGGGGAAGGGAGGGAAAAATAAAATAAAGCAAAATCAGAGAAGGAGGCATACTATAAGAGATTCTTAACCCTAGGAAACAAACTGAGGGTTGTTAGAGAGGAGATGGGTGAGGGGATGGGGTAACTAATCCATTAAGGAAGGCACGGGATGTAATGAGCACTGGGTGTTATATGTAACTAACGAATTACTGAACTCTACATCTGAAACTAATGGTACTGTATATGTTAACTAATTGAATTGAAATAAAATAAGTTAAAAAAAAGAAAAGAAAAGAAAAACAGAGTTCAGAGTATTTAGTACACTATCCTTTACAGGAAAAAGGAGGATTGCTATAGATACAGTATTTCAGGGAAAATGTGTAAGAAAACAGTGACACTTGGGCAGAGTAGAATGGTCCTAGTAGAAGCTTGAGTTTTTATCTGATTAAATCAATACATACCGACAGGAGACAGAATGTCTTCCAGCCTAACAGGAAAACCAGCTGGACCAATAAACTGTATATTTGCATATTTAAAGAGTGTATCAACACAGATGGGCTGCTAAACAAAGGAAAATAGGGTTAAGAAAATGGTCATTGAACACACACCCAGATTTAATAGAGAGAAAGGGAGAAACCCTACACCCAAGTGGCACAAATAATTCCAACATAAAACAAATGAATTCTTGTTGTAGGTGGCCTTCTAAGAAGTTACTTAAAATAGCAATTATTCTTTTTAGACAGTGTATTTTCCTTTTTGTTTTTCTGTGGTCACTAGGCAACCTTGTAATTACTCATTCAACTTCTTGGTTACCTTGACTCTAAAGTGGAATCCCTGGAAATGGGTCAAAAGCATTCCAATCACAGGAAAGGCAATTGTCATTCAGGATTAAAAATGCATGTTGTATGATATTGCATAACATAAGCACATAAACAAAAGAACAAGTTTCTCTGGGTATGTTGAAACATCCTGCTTCAAATCCCAGACCTTCCTAGACAATATCTCCATCATTGGACCCAAAGCCATGGCCCATTAGGTGGGCTTCTTACTTCATCTTTCTATGATCAATTCCTCTTCACTCTAAAACAGGTATCATCCTTGTCCTAAATACCAGCTGGAATCTCCAAATTCTAGCCTGATCAAAAAGTCTTCAAGCATGGAATTTTAAAGAAAGAACAAAAAAAATTTTTTTGAGTTTAAAAAAGATTGCAAGACCAGTAATACAGAGGACATTATAGCTAACAGTAAAAAAAAAAAAAAGAAAAAGTAGTAATTGGGAATCTTCAGAAAATAACACAGAATCATGTGTTTTTTTTTTTTAACAAGTAACACACATAAACCACACACACACACACACACACACACACATTTAAGATCTCAGTTATGTATAGAACAAACTAAAGATAATAGCACCTTTGAAAATACCGTCACCAAAGGGGAAAAGCTGAGTTAAGCTGATGTGTGTAGGGTTATTCTTGCCTTCCAACCTTCAACTTGCTGCTTGTGCTGCCTGGAATGCTCTCAGAGGTTCCTAAACTTTCTCAGTTCACAGAACACTTGGTGTCTCAGTAATTAATTTTCCTGGAAATCTCAGGCCAAAAGAAGAACCTGACATTTCTGTTGATTAGGTAATTAGGTGCTAACAATTTAGGAAGCATTTATGTCTTAACAACTTTAACAACTGTTTTTTTTTTTTTAAAGTACATGTAAATTGAAAGGAAATTATGGTATTTGTATCTCATTCTTAAATAGCCACAGTTACTTATCAATGGGATAGTACTTATCAATGGGCACAGCTCCTCAAACCTTGGAATCCCATTAGATACCACCATTCTCATTTCCTGTACATGGTCTTTCTTTTTTATCAGAGCAAGCCCTGAAAACCCAGCTTTGCCAAGAGGATGATGTCATTGAAAGAAAGTAGTGTTGATCTGGTGCTGAAACTATCAACTACCTTGAGCTAGTACTTTGCTTGGCATCTAACAGATGCTGAATAGCACTGTGTTTCCCTTGAAAATTTAAAATATCCTGAAATGCCCCTGTAAGTTCATTGCAGAAACCTGAGCACCTCCATGCACTGTTGGGAACTGTGGCTCTACCCCCCAAATGTTTCCATGATGTTTGTTTTTGTGTGGGTTCCCTAAAAACAGATCTTGATGTAAACCTCATAAGCCAAGGCTTAACAGGGAATTATAATCCCAGCTGTTGAGGAAGGGAAAAGAGAAAAAGGCAGGAAAAAGAGGGGAAAATAAATTCAAGATGGTGAGTTATGACATGACTGCATCCTCACAAATAAACATACCTGGTTTCTTGGTCCCCAGAACTTCTTCCAGACAGGATTTACATCGTCACGGCAGCTGAGAACACTCTGTCTATGGAAGAAAGAGGAATTTCACCACCAGTTTTTTCTTGTGTCCTGTGTTTCTCACCGGCTGAAGTCTGTTCCTTAAGGAATTAACTCGCCCTCACTCACTGACTGTGTTACTGGCTCATTAAGGCAACTGCTGGGGAACCCAGACCCTGCCCCACAGCAGGACTCTTCATCCTTTCCTGGAAGTGATGGGAGCAACCTCTAAGGATAGTTACTGCTTGGGCCTGAGCACCATGCTGTTGAGTTTCCTGCCAATACTATCTCAGAGGAGGTTGTGCCAGAGTTCAGCCCACCTTGGAGGAGACAGAGAAGACGGGCAGAGGTAGGATAGGAGACAGTGTCATTGTCAATGGAGGGGGCTCTCTGTTAACCAAAAGAATGGACAAAGGGGTAGGAGGACAGGTGGGGCCAAGCCATTCTGGAGAGTTCCTATAAACGACACCCTATATACTCTGCTGCTTCTCATCATTCAGGTCTTGCTTTACATATCACCTTTTCAGAGACACTTTCCTGACACTCCCTAAAATGCCTTTCTCAGCCATAATTGACATACTTTGTTGTATTTTCCCATGGCCCCTCCCATTGTCTAAATTATATTGTCTATTTATTTTTGGCTTCCTCCTCTTATTAGAACATGAGCTTTCTCTTAGCTAATGTGTTCAACAAAACTGTACTAGGCACACAGTAGGTATGTAACAAATGTTTACTGAACGAATAATAAATATTATCCAGCATTCATCTGCCTAGAAGGAAAACCAGTGAGCCAACCGGGAAGGTTCTGGGGTTGTAAATTTACCAGCCAATAAGGGAAGGAGGAGGGATCAACATGAGGCATGTGTGATAAATGCCAGATTCTCAGGCTCACACCCTTGCCTTCCAATATATAAGCTGCAGTGGAAGCCTGATGAATTAGAATGGTGAAGAGTCATCAAGGTTCTACTGGTAGGAATTGGTAGAAATTTACTAGTACATTGTTCTCTAAGCTAGAATTAAATAAAGGCAGAGCTATTATATGTCCAGGATGGAAGGAATCTTTAGAGCATTCGGTCCAGGCTTCCATCTTTGTACGGCGCTCCCTTGGTGTCCTTCATGAGATCCATTTTAACCTTCAACAGCTTAAGTTACAGGGAAGTCAACCCAGTCAATTTCAATGGGCTATTTCATAAAATTCTTCCCACTTAAAATTATTTTTCTTTATTCTAATTGTTGGTGCACCCTCCCCCACAAATAATATAATTTATGATGTTCTTGTTCTTGAGCAGCTTGTTTGGAAGCTACATTGAAGGGATTAACATTTATTTCCATTAAAGTTCCTCTTGCTGTGATCTGACTATGATTCACCATCTAAATTCTTTGGAATCTCAAGTCTGTCATTCATCACTTTCACAGTCTCTCTTGACTCCTTAGCAAGAGCAGGTCCGATCAATAATATACTGTGATTTCACCTATAAATGTCCTAAAAAGGACAAAGTTGGGAATGTGTGGTGTAGTCCCAGAAACCTCTCTCTAGACTGACTGTCGTTTGTTTTACAAGCAGTTACTAATTGTCTACATGTCACATACACCATTCCAGGCATTTAGTGATTCATCAAGGAAAACCTAAACACTCTACTGTCTTGGTGCTATATATTCTCGTGCTCCAATCAATAACTTTTGTGAATAGTTATTAAATCCAAATTAAGACATCAAGTTGGATATTTCCCTATTTGTGTACAAAGTTCAGTTGAAGGACTATGTCCAATACTCTATTACTATGGCATTTCCCCTAGTATCAGACAAGAAACCATATTAAAGAAACAGAGGCTAATCTAAAATGACTTTTTAATTAGCCTAAAAATTCCAGGGATCAAATCTTTATTTTGCAACATATTACAAACATATCTTGAGCCTCTTGTATATGAACGCTATGCAAATGCTGAGGATTCAAAGATGGATTCAACAAATTCCCTGAACAAGGAGCACCTGGCTGGCCCAGTTGGTAGAGTATGCGACTCCGAATCTCGGAGTTGCGAGTTCAAGCCCCATATTGGGTGAAGAGATTACTTAAAAATAAAATCTTTGAAAAAAAAATTCACTGAACAAGTTTACCATTTAATTATACTAAATGAAGAACATTTATTTTTCACTGAAAATAATAAAATTAATGTGGCAACACCATGATCTTCTTACTCAAAAACCATTCATATCCCCTTTTACCCTCATCTTCCTAGACTACAGAGAGTTTAAAAGATAAAATACTCTCTTTCCCAAACTGCCCTGCAGTGAAGTGTGACAATGTGACCTGGTTCTGAACAATGAGATCAAAGCCAAAATAACCAGATGGGGCTTCTGGGAAAGTGTTTTAATAGTACAGAAAGATATTATGCCACTTTAGTCCTTTATCCTTATTTCTTCTTCAATTCAATGCCCGGAGGTATAATAGCCATCTTACAACTATGAAGACAAAAAAACCATTTACTAAGGATGGAAGAGTCAGATGTGATGGTCCTTGGTCCTCAGTGGCTTCCTTGAGCAGTTGCCAGCCTAGGATAACTCGCTTACAACTAGACTTTTCATTCCAAAAAAAAATTAAACTCCAATCTGTTTAAGCCACCATTGACTGGGTTTATTTTTTTTCATCTGCTTACAGCCAAAGGCATTCATAACTTCTAATTGGCACAAATGAATCCAGAAAAAAATTAACGTATTGAATGAAATATTACAATAACTTAAATCAAATTGGGTAATTGGGCTATACCTCGCAAAATTGTATTTTTGCAAATAATTTCCAAAGGTAACTATGAAGTTAACAATATTACTCTCTTACCAAATAAGTCCACTTCTGAAAATGGATCCCAAGCAAAAGTCCCTAGTATGAAGATTCTGAGAAAAGGAAGATATTTGTTGTAGAATTGTTTATATTGATACAGGAGGTGATCTAACAAATCAACAACAGGAAACTAATTCAGTAAATTTTCCAATGTCCACTGAAGGAATATTATGCAGGCCTCTAAAATAATAATTATGAGTCAAAGTGGAAATGATACAGATTGCTCATGATATGTTAAGCGAAAACAGTAGGATATAAAGTTGAATGACATTATCATGGAAATTAGATAAAGTATATGAGACAGAAAAGGAATGCACAAATAGGAAAATAGTTGTTTTTGAGAGACGACTTTTAAGTTTTTCAAAGTTATTTATGTGGTCATAATATTATAATTGTAAGACATTAAAGATAAATATTATTTTATTAAATACCATGTTCTTTCAAAAATATCCTTTTGATTCTCTACCAAAGATAGATGTATCTTAAACTTTTGATTTGGAGTTGCTGGAAATATAAACAATTATATATTTTTAAATCACATAAAAGATTTTAATTCAGTAAAGTTTGGAACATTTTAATATCAGGAAAACTCATTAAAGTTAGAATCATCTTCTCAAGAATGAATATGAAATGCAGTCAAATGAGTTAAAGAATTTGGTTTGGATTTTGTCTTCTTTGCAAGTCATGGACAATAAAATTATGTTAATGATTAGATTGTCTTTTGCACAAATAAAACCTGCAATAATAAGATGTCTGGGCTGGAAAGAATTTGGGAGATTATCTGTTCCCACCTTTCATTTCACAATTGAAGAACCTGACACCTAGAAAAGTTAAATGACTCACTAAAGGTCACATACATAGTTCGTGAAGAACAAGGAGCATAGTTCAGGTTTCTCTGAATGGTATTCTTCCCTGAGAATAAATAATTATTCATTAAGTAAGCATTTATTAAGTAGATACTCTATACTGCTATGTACTGGACAATGTTAGGCACTGTATTCAAAGATAAATTGGGATATTCCAAGAATGACTCAGTCAGTTAAGCATCTGCCTTCAGCTCAGGTCATGATCTCAGAGTCCTGGGATGGAGCCCCAAATGGGGCTCTATGCATAGGGCAGCCTGTTTCTCCCTCTGACCTTGGAAGACATAACAATTTGTCTCTGAAGAGTCCCAGGAAAGAAGTCACTTTTGCCTTGTTTCTGAAGATTTGAGAAGAATTTCACCATCCAAAAACAACATATTGCAAATGTACAGCAAAATGGAAGATCTAGGTATGCTGCAGAATACCAAATACTTTGCTATGGGCACAGACTTGGAATGGAGGAGCAGGGGAGAAGTAGAGGTAAAGGAAGCGAGGAGGGCAAGTTAGACTTTAAGAACTTCTTCTATTCTATTCTGAGGATTTTGAACTTTGTGAAATAGGCAAATAAAAAGCACAGATTGTTCCTAGGCAGGGAAAATGGTATGATTAAATATAAATTTTAAAAAGCTATCAATGCATAGAGGACAAAGCTGGACAGGAAGAAGCAGGCAAACAAGTGATGAGGTTACTGAAACAATCCATGCAAGAAATACCAAGGTCTACCGACTAAGGCAATGGCAGTAGGCTGGGAATGGAATACAGATTGCTGAAATATTTGAGAGACATTATTGAGATGGAACCAAATGTACTTAACAGTTAATTATAGAGAGTGAGGGGAATGACAGAATCAAGACTGAATCCAACAAGTAGTTCTAGGAACTTCAGGTAGCTCTAATAACACAAAGAACCTAATAAAATTTGACCTCTGTATCATAAACACATGCTCAAAACTTCTATATCTAACGTACCAAATGCCTGCTACTCAAACATGAGTTATGCAAGGGAGAGGTCAAATCAAAAATAATTGTTATATTTACCAAGACACAATCATAAAGAAATAGAAAATCCGAGCAGACCTAGTTAGAAATGAGATTACATCGATAAAAAACATTAATGAAGAAAAGTTCAGGACACAGTGACATCACTGGTGATTTCTACTAGACATTTATAGAAGAATTAATGCCAATCATCCTCAAACTCTTGCAAAAAGTTGAAGAGGAGGAAATACTTGCAAACTTATTCTACAAGGCCAACATTATCCTGAGCCCCAAGCCAAAGATACTATAAGAAAACTACAGACTGGGGTGCCTGGGTGGCTCAGTCGTTAAGCATCTGCCTTCGGCTCAGGTCATGATCCCAGGGGCCTGGGATCGAGCCCCGCATCGGGCTCTCTGCTCTGCAGGAAGCCTGCTTCTCCCGCTACTGTTCCCTCTGCTTGTGTTCCCTCTCTCGCTGTGTTTCTCTCTGTCAAAAAAAAAAAAAGAAAGAAAACTACAGACCAACACCCCTGATGAATACTGATGCAAAATTCTCAACAAAATACTAGCAAATATAATTCAACAACACATTAAAAGAATTATACTGCATGACTAAGTGGGATTTATTACCAGAATATAAGAAAGGATCAACATATGAAAATGAATCAATGTAATATTGATATTTAAAAATATATATAACAAAATGGTTATTGATTTGATATAG
>CM053614.1:11417479-11438165 GCA_028646535.1 Procyon lotor | reverse complement strand
AAAAAAAAGAAAATAGTGTGACGGTTCCTCCAAAAATTAAAAATAAAATTTCATGTGACCCAGCAATTCCACTTCTGTGTACATATTCTTCTGTATATCCAGAAGAATTGAAAGCAGGACCTCAGAGATATTTGCATGCCCGCATTCACAGCAGCGCTATGCGCGACAGCTAAGAAGTAAAGGCAACCTCAGGGTCCACTGATGGATGAAGAAACAAAATATGATACATCCATACAATGGCATATTATTCCGCCTTAACAAGAAAGGAAATTCTGACACATGTGACAACACAGATGAAACTTCACGACATTCTGCTAAGCAAAATAAGCCAGGCACAAAAAAGACAAATACTCTACAATGTCACTTACATGATGTATCTGAAGTAGTCAAATTCATAGACACAAAAGGTAGAATGGTGGTTGCCAGAGGCCGGGGGTAAGAGGAAATGAAGAGGGGCGCCTGGGTGGCTCAGTGGGTTAAAGCCTCCGCCTTCGGCTCAGGTCATGATCTCAGGGTCCTGGGATCGAGCCCCGCATCGGGCTCTCTGCTCAGTGGGGAGCCTGCTTCCTCCTCTCTCTCTGCCTGCCTCTCCGCCTGCTTGTGATCTCTCTCTCTCTGTCAAATAAATAAATAAACTCTTAAAAAAAAAGAAGAAAAAGAAATGAAGAGCTATTGTTTAATGGGTACTGAGTTTCTGTTTCTTTCAAGATGAAAGAGTTCTGGAGGTCGCTTGCACAATAATGTGAATATACTTACCACTACTGCACCATATACTTAGAAAGATGAAGCCAACAAATGTTATGTTATACCCTATTACCACAACAGAAATTTTAAAAAAACCCAAAACTTGTGGAAAGCCTCTGAGCAAATATAAAAAACAAAACAACTCCCGCCCCCCAAAAAACAAAAAACAAACGAACAACAACGACAAAAAACAACGTTCTGGGAAAAAATAAATAAAAACAAATTATGCTAAGACCAGAAATTATTGAAGTCTGTCTGACTTTAAGTCTTAGAACATGAGCAAGAAAAATAAATTCCCTTAAGACGATGAGTCCAAATGAATAGAAGCCAAGTGGGGGCAATGGCAAGGGAAGGGAGCAAACAATTTCTTGATGGAACACTCTAGGCTTCAGTGCCAAGCCTTGCACCAGATTTCGGGGTGTTGCAGCCTGCTCTTCCCTCTTCATTAATCAAAGATAATGCAGGGTGGAATTCCGAGCCAAGGAGTTTTCCAGTTTCTGTCACTCTGAGATGATGCTGATTGGAGTGGGAAAAGTTCCCTGAGGACAAAGGCTCCTGCTCTTAGGATCAGAGTTTGGCTTGCATCAAGAATGGAGCGCTCTGAGGACTGCTTTTGCTATTGTGATTCAGGGTCCCTCTGGTGAGCAGAGGGCAATTAGCTAAACTCCAGCGGTCCAACCCACCCTTAGGGAGCCACGCAGGAGAATGCACATTTGCATTGAGTCAGGTCTTTACTTGAATTGTGGTAATTCAACCTTCTTCGTCCAACATTGCTTCTGCCGTCCAAGGGACTTGAAAGCAGTTCCTATTACATTTATGTGAAGTCCTATTCCACTGATAGTTCATAGGACTGTTTCTCATTATACGACTATTTCTCCATCTTCACTCACATCCTGAACTCTCTCAAAGCGGAAAAAAGAGTCTTACAGACTCCTACACGTTCATTTACAGTCTTTCAATGATCATTGTAATTGTTTTACAAAAACGGTGCCTAAAGTCCTTATAGTAGTTACATAATCATTAAACCAGCAATTTTCAAATACAATACAAATGTACACAAGTCAAATATTCAAAAATCACATTATTAATATAGGATGGATAATACTTTCCTTCCACTGAATCACCACCTTCAACAAAAATGTGGTCCTGTTTGCTCCAGGGCAATCTCTTTTGAGATGCATGTCCTGAGTCTACTCAGCTCTCTGGTCCTATTTCCATACTGCAATTACTGCAAAGCCTTTGCTCACACAGCCTGTCCTGAGGTCATTGGGTCTTACTTAGCACAAAGACATCATTTACATGGTAATTCTGTCTCTATTCTTTGCTCAGTAGCCTATGGTCACCAAATAGGGCTACTTGGTGATGATGGTAATATGAGATGGTAAATAGGTTTCCTAAAATCCCAGGCCAGTTAGTATGCAGAGTGGACATATATTGTATTAATTTTTTAGCTAATCTCTTGGATAAAAGCAAAAATTTTAATTTTGAAGAGAAATAACAGAAGCTCTAGGTTTTTGGAATCAGTTGAGGGACATTAACCCACACCACACCTTCCTTAGCATCTGCCTCATACTGCCAAATACAAGTATTTCATTGTTTCCTATTTATCTCTGCCTCGAGTGTCAGTAACTCAAGGGCCATCAGGCCTATGGTTCTAGGACTTCTCCAGTGGCATCCAATGAAACTATACTCATTGTCATCAATTATAATTGACCGATTGTTTCCTTGCTTCTGAGGGTGCTGACAGATTAAGATTTCCTGAGTATTTACTGCTTTCAAGTCTGCACTGGTCAGTTCACTGGGTTAGAGAAGATACTCTTTTTATTATCATTACTGTGCCCAGGAAATGGGTTTAGTTCTGTCTGACTCACCCCAGTTGAGTCCATTCAGGTCCATTCAGACCATGACATCTGAGCACCCACACTTCTTTTCTTCATTCAACTAGAGTGCTTAGCTAGAAAATGGAAACTGGATTTAAAACAGAGACAATCTGGGGGCACCTGGTTGGCTCAGTCAGTTGAGAAGCTGAGTATTGGTTTCAGCTCAAGTCAGGATCTCAGGGTCATGAGATCGAGCCCCACTTTGGGCTCTACACTCAGTGGGGAGTCTGCTTGAGATTTTCTCTCCCTTTCCTTCTCCCTCTGCACTTTCTGTCCTTCTCTAAAATAAGTAATTAAATCTTTTTTAAAAAATAGAGCAAACCTGGGAAAACCTATACCTCACCTTCCATAGTCAAAGCCCCGTTTCAAAAGGATTTTATAGTAGAAAGAATGCTGATAAGAAAGGCACACCCTGCCTGCTCAGCCTTTATCATCAAGCAGTTGTGTGGCCTCAGGCAACTTCTGTAATAATTCTAACTTCTTTGGTAATTCGTTCTCTTATTTATAAAATGAAGGAGTGGAAACAGAAAACCTCCAAGATTCTTTCTCACCCCAAGAATCCAATAACTATGAATGCGGTAGAAACCAGAGAGCTGAGGTAGACTTCCATCTTATCATGTATTTTGTTGTCCTACCACAGCCTGAATGACGCCCTCATAATCAATTGCATCATTTTTCTCTCATCTCTCTCTCTCTCTCATCTCTTTCTCCTTCCCTCTTATACTCCTCCCTTGTTGATCTCATCAGGGAAGAATGGGAAATGGCATCAAGAACACTTTTCAAAGGATATAACTACAGAACTTCTTCAAGATACCAGCAAGTTCCCCTTCTCCAAGGAATAGATATGGATCCTTTTGATGTTTTTCTGTCTCAGAAAGTAATTTCATGAGCATGTTTGCCAATCTGCACATTGAACTGTTTCCAAAAGATCACTTCATCAAAGCTAATGGATAAATGAGGTCTGGTAGTCAAGAGTTCACGGATGTGTTTCCTGCTCCATTACTCAATAAACATTAAATAAGAATAACAGAAATGATACTATTAAAACCACTCTGGATAAATTGTTTGAGACAGGAGGAAATAGAAGGGAAGAGGGGAGAACGCATTATGAAGAAAGTATAACTCACACAAAAAGGATGTGTTTGTTTCCCAGCACCGCGGATTTGCCAAATGGACTTGGTCATTTGCTTTGAATCTATGAATGCTGATGGATTTTAGAGAGTTACCCCAACAGCTTCTGCCTTCCTGTAGGGATATGTAATCACATTGAACACAGTAGCTCCATGGGGCTGGTCCCATTGTTATCACTCTTCACAAGAAGAGATGGAGAGATTAAAAGAGTTCAGTGCAAGTAATAAAGACTCCCCAAGACATAAAGATCGGGAAATGAACTGAAGATGGTTTTTGAGTTTGAAAAGGATAGTTATTGGCCAACAATTACTACTTCATGGGAATGTCCACAGAATTGTCAGGGGACAAAGCAAAAGAAAATAAACATTCTTTATTTCTCTAAGAAATTTTTAAATTCAGAATTTCTTTTGATTCCAGAGACTCTAATTTGTTGTTTAAGCAAATATCCTGCAGATTTCTCATTACATTTTTATTAACACTGTCTTCAGTTCTTCCATAGAAAGTACCTAATCTCATTAATTAGTCTGATTTCCCTTTTCCAAATATCTGTGTCTCCTTAAATGGCTCCTTAAATGGCTAGTGATGCTTCTTTGTCTGCTTGTGCCAGCCAGCCTGTAGTAATCCTCAACAAAAGTGCAGTCAGGCTGTTGGCCTTCTCAGATAGAAGTGAAGAGTCAAGAAGTAAAAGGTAAGGATCGCATCATTTCTCCTGCCCATGGGTTTGTAGCAAAGAGGCTGGTCGAGAAGGGAAAACTCCAAATGCTCTTCTGATGCTGAGAGTTCCTGCCAGGGTAAGTGGGAAAAGGGAGCTTCCTTCCCAACCAGCAAATTTCAGCCTCTGCTCCAAAATGGTCCATTCACTCGGCCAGTTGGTTGCCCAAGGCACCTGAGAGGCTTGCAAGCCTCCTTTGCAGCTTTCTGGTCTGGGGATAATCCCACCTGGTATAGCCATCTGGACGGTCCATCAGGTTCCTGATCAGAGGAATCATCCAATATGGACTGTCCACCAAGCTCCAGTGTTTGGCCACAGTTATTTCAGTGGTTGTGTTGCCCAAGCGTTAAGCAGAAAGGTCAGGGAGTCTGAAATCTGCACGTGAGTTATCACATCCCTCAAACTTCCCAAGACATGACGTAACCTAAAGCTTGAGAAAATTCTGGGGAAATGTTATAATGGTTTTGAGGAATTCTTTGAACCTCCAATTAATTTACTGATTTCTCTTATGTTCTGTTCTACCCTCTCTGTTCTATAATTTCACACATCTCTTTTCACTTCCTGGTGCTTGACTTGTGCCATTTCCCTGTCCATTCAACACTAATGTTTTCATGAAAAAACAAACAAACAAACAAAAAATCAAATCAACAAACAAATTCTTTTCTCTTCCCTATCTGCCCATTCTTTTATACATGTATAGCCATTAAGCTGGACAAGAACGTTTATGTGTTTTAAACTGTGTCTCAATGGAAGCATGGAACAAACACTGATCACTGACTTCACCCCCAGACCAAATTATTCAGACCCCAATGGAATGGAGCCCAGGCATCAATATTTTGATGAAAACTTCCCAGGTTATTCTTATTTATAGCCAGGTTTGAGAACCAGTGGTCTAGAAGCTCGTTGCTTTCTCCTGAACTCAGCAATCTTATGGGCACTTGCCATGAAGTGAATGTTAGTACCTAATAAAGTAGTGTAGTTTTCCAAAGCCCTTGCAGCAGAACCAATGGTTGTGATCGCCGTTTCCAGAGGAGAGAGATTTCTGGTGTATCTGGTGATAATGGAGTCATTAAGGAAAGTTTTGTGACATCTGTGATAATTCACAGAAGGTGTAAAATTATAGGTATATTTCTTCTACACTGTGAGGAATCCCTATGTTGAAATCTTACATCCACAATAATAATAGTTATAGCTAACACCTGGAGTGAATACTAGGTAATAATCACTAACATATAATTTATATTAACTCATTCTATATTCACAATAAGCAAGGATAGGTACTATTTTAATTACCAATCTACACGTGAAGGAACTGAAGCTGAGAGGTTGAGACCTTCCCAGGACAATAGAGGTAGTGTATTGCCGAGTAAGCACTTTGACCCCTGGATGTCTGGCTCCAGGATCTATGCCTTTGGTAACTGTAAAATTATAGGTATATCTCTTAGGCCGAATGTCATTATAGAACCCATTAATTCATGTGTGATTCCTTAACCCAAGCTAAACATTTCTTCTTTTTCATCTTTGTTTATGTGTTCTAATTTTGCCTTTTGAGGACAAATCTGTTTCATATAATGAAGAGCTCATGTATCTAGGACTATAGGATGTTAGAGCTGGAAAGGCCTCATATATCAACCAGTGCGGCTCTTGCATTTTAAAGATGGCAAAAATGAGGGCTAAAATATTTGACAGGTTTCCAAGGTACAGAGCTAATCACCTTCATTCCTGGCCATATGGTAGACTAGCTGTCCAAAGACATTTCCCTTGGTACCAATGAACGTGGATAAAATATAGAAAATATTTTTAAAATAAATGTCTGATTCACTCATTAAGATGATCCCTTGTTAATTAGGAGTGGTTGTTTAATGGATTGTGGAGTTGGAGGATAGAAGATAAAGCCTAAATAGGGTGATAAGTTGGACTGAAGACCCACACATACCTAATAACCTGAAGCATCGCATTCACAGTGGAAGACCTAGGGAGAGAAAAAAAAATCCACACCACAGGAAATTGGTAGGATTGATTGCAATGTGGATGCTTGGTGAGCAACAAAACACAATAAATTAGATGGAAGATGAGGAAGAGGAGGAAAAGAGCAGGAGAAGGAGGAGGCAAAGGAGATGCAGAGGCAGTGGAGGAGAGAAAAGAAGATGGTAGGAGGGGAAAGAGTGAAACAAGAAACAAGTCCTTAGGAAATTTCTCTTTATATTTGTGTAGATTTGGGGTGAGAATTCATACCAGTTATAGGAACACAGCTAATTATATAAACACAAACACTCAGTTTAAAGTAGTGCCAGGTAGGTAGAGTCTTGGCACCAGTGAAATAAAAGCAAATTTTCTTTAGAGGCACACAGTTTAAATCTAGCTCTCAAAGAATTTCCACCAAGGAAGTTTCCAAAAAGATGGGTTCGTGATCCAATACCACAAAAGCCGTAAAAAGGCAAGGTACCATGGGTAAGAGGCCACAGAAAAATATACAGTGGAATCATTCTGCAAAAAAATTCATATCTGGGAAATATAAAAACCGAATATAAAATAATTGTGTTTAATACATTTTAAAGTAAAAGAAGATATTGGAAGTGTGATGTAAGAACAAATGGCAATCAAAACTAGGCATTTTCCAAAAAACAAATGGAGGTCCAGGAAAAAATAGTAATTGAAATTTGAAATGCAAAGGGCAGATTAAACTACATGTGGTGGGCTCGAAGATGTGTGCTCAAGATTCCCCTTCAAGGAAGGACTTATCCAACTGCAATAAGTGTGCTCATCAGATAGCCTCCAGGGATCAGCTCCTTCAGAATTTGCCTCAGATGCCGAAAGCTGCCTTACCCAAGGTCACAGGAGCAGCCTGAATCCAGTGACAGAGTGATGAGGCATACAAAGACCCTGACATCCCAATGCAGGACAGCTCTGATGGGACCTATTTACTTCAGAGTTCCTCAATGGATTAGCCAAGGCTTTGTTGGGATGCCATTGCTGTTTGCCTCATCCCTCCATCCAGCCTTGCTTTGTTCTCTCTTTGATCCCTAATAGACAGTCTATACCCCAAACTCAGTTCCAGCATCTACTTTCAAGAGAATCCAACCTGTGACACAGCATATTAGACACAGTTATAAGGAGATAGGTTAACTTGGAAAATAGATCTGAAATGATAGACCCCAGAAAGAAAATTTGCAAGTTAAGAATATTGCAGATAGAACACTGAAATGTGAATAGTCAGAATTCTATAAGGAGGTAAGAGAGGCAAAGGGGAATGCTTTTCATTAGCAATGAAAAGCTAATGACAGAGAATTTCCAAAAGTAATGAAACACAAAAGTAATAATCCCTCAGATTAAGGGAACACAATGAATCTCAAGTAGGACCAATAAATACATCAAGTTTATTATTAGATAAGGAAAAGATCATAAAACAGCCAGAAGAAAAAGCCAGGTAACTTTTAGATAATCAAGAACTAGAAAAGCTGATTTCTCAATAGCAAAATTAGAATCCTAAAGATAGTGGAATCAAAATATTGAGAGAGGATGACTGACAATCTAAACTTGTCAAAAGAAATGGTAATTATGTGATATGACAGAGGAGTTGGCTATTGTGATAATAACACTACTATATATATATATATATGTAATATATAAAACTGTATCAAAACAATACATGGTACACTTTAAACTTATACAATGATACAATGTTATATGCCAATTATATCTCAATAAAAATAAAATAAAATAAAATAAAATTGTATACCCAGCAAAACTATCTTTCAAGAATAAGGAAGAATAAAAGACAATTATAGACAAATTCGAGACAAGAGCCTCACATAACCAGGGCACCTGAGTGGCTCAGTGGGTTAAAGCCTCTGCCTTTGGCCCAGGTCATGATCTCAGGGTCCTGGGATTGAGCCCCGCATTAGGCTCTCTGCTCAGCAGGGAGCCTGCTTCCCCCTCTCTCTCTGCCTGCCTCTCTGTCTACTTGTGATCTCTCTCTCTCTCTCTGTCAAATAAATAAATAAATAAATAAATCTTTAAAAAAAAACTTAAAAAAAAAAAAAAGACCCTCACATAACCATTTTTCTGTGCAACACTTAGCAAGTATTTTTAAAAATCTTCTGTGGCCTCCTAACCTATAGCACCTGCCTCTCCTGCAAGTTTAGCATTTTCACACCTTAGAGCTTTTTGAAATGTGTGAGCCAACAGCACTAGCTGACCCTAGGTAATGTGACCATAAATTTCTTTGGCCTTCAACTTCATAACAGTGTTGTTCACTATGCTGTTTGTTTGTTTGTTTGTTTGTTTAATCAACCTCATCTCATAAATCTAGAAATTTAGCTGCTTTTCCATCTTTTCAATAGCATCATTATTCATTATAGATATTACTTAAATGCTTCCCAGAGCAACTTCACATACAGATCAGAATTTCCCCTTCTTTTTTCTGGATATATTGTATTGTTGATTTATTAGCATTGAACTTATGGTATTGAACTACTATACCTCATGTCTGAATGAAGCTTATCTAACACTTACTTTCTCCACAAGGCACATCACTGCTCTTTTACCCTTAGGAACATAGACAAAACTACAACATTATGTTTGGGCGCCATTTAAATAGCAAGATTACCAACAGAAACACAAAAATGGAGGGAAAAAATGACACCAAATACATCACCAAAAAGGCAGTTGTTGACAGTATAAGAATTGAAACAAAATGGCAGAGTATTACCTTGTTTGACCTTCACTGGGAACATGCGCGTCAGGCAACTCGGATTTTTTGCTGTCCTGTTCGAGTCCATGAATTATCATGAAGATTCTGTGATTATTGATTCCGGGTTACAGATACATTTTAATGAGTAAGCAAATTCATAAACAAGGTATCTGTGAATACCAAGGATCGACTTTACAACTAAAATGCTACACAGAAATTGAACAAAAACAGAAGAGCTGCTCAGAATTAAGGCATGCTAAGGTCTGTAGGTTGTTCAAAGGGAGAGCAAACATACTAATTTCAAATGTTCAAGTTAAATGCACAGGAAAAGAATTAAAATAGTCTTTGAAAAAAACAAAAACAGTGTATTCTACTTCAAATAATAACAACCACAAGATGTCATTTTATACCTATAAGACTGGCAAAAATTAAAATTAAAAAAATCATTCACTGGTGTGAGTATCGGGAAGCAGGAACACATATATTAGTGGTGGAAGAATAAACTGATTCAACCATTGATAAAATTTGTCAGTACCTAAGAAGGTTTATGATACACAGTTTTACGTTTTTAAAATGTGGTAGCTAGAAATGAATGGAACATTGCACAAGTGAATTTACTCAGGACAGAGAGCACACTTTCTTCCTATGACTCAAGGCAGGTTCTTACTGCACTCATGTCATGACGGTCACATCCTCATGTACGAAGAGAAGCTTTGAGATACATTGCAAAGCCAGGGCTCTGGAAAGGTAAGGTTTGGGACCTAAAAATAGGTATTCTATATACCAAGTAATCTGCCTCTACCTACTGCCACCCAGTTTACCTCTTAGTTCTGCCTGCATAGTTGGGGTGATCAGGTGTCCAAGAAAGGCAAAGGGAGTAAAGCTTACAAGGACAGGTGACAAGCCACGCGATCCTAGGTGGGAGGTCCCATCTTCATATTATCTCCTCCCCCCTTTTAACCCAGGATATGTTCAGCTTCTAATATATTTTTTATCCTAGCCTGAAAATTGTTTTAAAATTTGTGCCAAAAGTTCTAGCTGTTAATTACGAATAACATTTACTTTTAAACATGCAGAGCCATTTTCCCTTTGTTTGTGCAAAAATTCAGACACCCCTAGCACAAAGAACACAGCATGAGAGACCACTAAGGGCTTAGCAATGACAGAGGGAGAGGGAGTTGGGACAAGGGAGAGAAAGACTGGTCTTGTCCTTGGTGCTAGCTAGTCCTTTACTACATCAGTTAGGGAATGGTGGGGTGAGAGCAAGTGCTGAGTCATCTAGAAAATTCTTGGAGGTTCTTTGGGATGATCCTACTAAAACACAACTTAAGCCACCAGACACAGAAGAAAGCAGAAGTGAGGCAGGGGGCCCAGAAGGAGGATTAATTAAACTCCGACTCTCCCTGGTACTGTTCCCCACGATGATCCATGAACACCTACACTGAGGTTATTAATGTTTGGGTTTTTTGTTTTTTGGCTTTTTTTTTAGAATTTAAAACTTTTTTATTGTGAACCTCAGAAAGATAAATTATAACCCAAGACAATACACACACACACACACACACCTGAAATTAAGGTTACATGGAACAGTGTTAACTTCTACTAGATACATTCTATTTCTATTTTACTCGGTAATTCCATCTCATCCCATTCTATCCCATTCCATTCTGTTTCTCTTTTTTAAATCGTTGGTCAAAACACACTAAATGGAGGGCGCCTGGGTGGCTCAGTCGTTAAGCGTCTGCCTTCGGCCCAGGTCAGATCCCAGGGTCCTGGGA
The DNA here is from genome assembly GCA_028646535.1 of Procyon lotor. Classification (NCBI taxonomy): domain Eukaryota; kingdom Metazoa; phylum Chordata; class Mammalia; order Carnivora; family Procyonidae; genus Procyon; species Procyon lotor. The sequence goes on along the minus strand of CM053614.1, from coordinate 11,427,227 downwards.
TCGAGCCCCACATCGGGCTCTCTGCTCTGCAGGAGGCCTGCTTCTCCCGCTACCATTTCCTCTGCTTGTGTTCCCTCTCTCGCTGTGTTTCTCTCTGTCAAATAAACAAAATCTTTAAAAAAAAAAAAAAAAACAAACACACTAAATGGATTTCCCAGCCACCCCCCCACCTCAGTTTGATGAACACTAGGCTAAAGAAAAATGACCATCCCCTTATCCTGACTCTCAAATTTAGAGTAACAATCATTGTACATCGTAATGCATGTGAATGGACAATAGCATGCAGATCTTTGAGGAAGGCTGGTAATATGGAAGAGACAGACCAAATGGGAAGAAAACGGGGAGAAAAGTGTGTGTGTGTTTGTGCACGTGCTCTAGAGGTCGTAAAATTCTTATAAGAATAACTAATAGCAAATGTCTAAATTTGATATATTAAGTGTTAACAGCATAAACTTGTTATTTAGAAATATAGAGAAGGGCCCCTGGGTGGCTCAGTCAGTTAAGCATCCAACTCTTAATTTCAGCTCAGGTCATGATCTCAGTGGGCCCCATATGGGGTTCCTCACTTAGTGTGGAGTCTGCCTGGGATTCTCTCTCTCCCTCTCCTTCTGGCCCTCTCCCCACTTGTGCTCACTCACAGTCTCTGTCTCTCAAATAAATAAAATCTTTTTTAAAAAAAGAAGTGTAGGGGGAGGGGCACCTGGGTGGCTCAGTGGGTTAAGCCTCTGCCTTCACCTCAGGTCATGATCTCCGGGTCCTGGGATCGAGTCCCGCATCCGGCTCTTTGCTCAGCAGGGAGCCTGCTTCCCCTTCTCCCTCTGACTGCCTCTCTGCCTACTTGTGATCTCTTTCTCTCTGTCAAATAAATAAATAAAATCTTGGGGGAAAAAAAGAAATATAGGGATAAATGTGAGAAAAAAATTGAAATTACTTCCTTCCAAGAAGTAGGACTGGCAGGTAGAAAAGATATAGAAAAATGGACTATTTTTCAATAAAAGCTTTTTAGTATCCTAATTTTGTAGCTATGTACAATATAACTGTGATACTTTAAAATCTCATTGTATTATAGGAAAATTTTGCCATTGGTTCCCATAGCATTCTCTCCACCTTTCTTACCCGCATCATGTCATGCATATAGCCCCTACTCTGGCTTTTCCCATAGCACCCCTCCTAGTTCAGCTTACATCCCCGTCAGGTTCTGCACCTGGGATGGGATTGCATGGAATTATGTGTGCAATATTGCACACACTACGTCAACTGTATTTTCTTTTCTGCATTTACTTACCATGTACACTATCTCAAACCAGGATAAAAAGCTGTATCAACCATTGAAACACTTAAGTGCTAACTAAGTCGAAAAAGGAAAGCTTTTGGGGGATTGAGGACACCTTTTCTGTCCTGGTGGTCTCTAAATACGTAGGTGGTTGTAGTTTTACATTTTTGTCTCGGGGAGGGTTTTTCTTGGAACCAGCCCAAGCACCTGGAACGTCTCAAGCGCCCATCAGGAAACTCAACCTGCCATCTGTTTCTGCAGTAATACTGGGGAGGACATTACTGATGAACACTCCGGTGGCCCCAATTTCCAAATACTTTTCACTTAAGAAACATTAAACATTTTGAAACAGACTCTTGGAGAAGAGCACAGCAGCCTCTCTGGCAGCTTTCATGGTATTCCTCAATGGTTATTTTTGTTCCTCCGTCTAAAAACAACAGCAGAGAGGGAGGAGGAGAACACATGGGCTCCTCATGGGGCCAAAACACTCCTTTCGAGCTGCCAAATCTAGCAACAGCTGTGCCCATTGGAAGACAACATTGACTTGCGCCACCTGCCCAGGCTCAGCAAATGAAGGGTCAAGTGTAACCAGCCTCTCAAATGGTGACTTGGAATATTTTTTTAGGAAATGACTGAGATGAGCCATCTTCTTTTTTCCCCCCTCTGTAGAGATAGGGGCCTTTTGGGCCTTTTTTTCCCCCTTCTGTAGAGATAGGGGTGTGTGTGTGTGTGTGTGTGTGTGTGTGTGTGTGTGTGTGTATGAACTTAATCCTGTGAATTCTAGGAAAACAATTTTTTCCCCCTTCTGTAGAGATAGGGGTGTGTGTGTGTGTGTGTGTGTATATATATATATATATATATATATATATATATATGAACTTAATCCTGTGAATTCTAGGAAAACAATATGGCAGTGGCACCTTGAAAAGCAATCCCATTGGAACCAGGCTCCCTACTCAAGCCTCTCAATTCCTGTCCCTTGGGGTCAAACTGGCCACTGTCCCACTTCTTAGTCCCGTCATCAATACAGCATCTTATCCTTGATTCCCTTCCCTGTCAATTCAGAGGACAGAAGGACCGGGAAGTAACATTACATGAGTGAACCAGCCAAGGTATAGAGACACAAGGCCATCCAATAGGACCCATGCTACTGAACGCTCGCGTTACTCAGCACCCAAAGTGAGCGGGTCCTCCAGTCTTCTAAGGGAAGATGGAAATCTGGTGTTAGGAGAAATCTTTGAATGTTAAAAGTTAACGGGCAATTTTTAAATATTTGAAACATCATGGGACCAAACCAGAAATACTTACACACAAGCTGAAGGTCTCCAATATCTGACATAGGCTAACTCCTGTATTTGGACAAGTAAAAACCCCTAAGCCCTAAAAAACAGCACAGCATAGTTTGAAGACTCTACTCCGAGTCAGAGAAGACCATGGCTCACATCTCTCATCTGCAGCGAATTTACCATATGACTTTGAGTAAGTTTCTTACCCTTTTTACACCCCAGCTTTCTCAACTACGAAAGGGGGGAAATTATATATCCTTCACAAAGTTTTTAGAAGGAATAAAGAAGATCATAGATAATATATAGAGATCACCTGGTGCACAATAGGTGCTCAGTAAGTATCTCCTTTTCCCTCACAGCCAACAAGTTGATAAAACTACACAAGAGTCCATAAACATTTATCTCCTGTGTCCAGCCAGATGCTTTCTCCCACTGTATTCCCCACTGTTTCCTTGCCTTAATGGCTCCCATTTTCAGAGATTGCGGTATGGTTTAGCCTGGAACTTGAGCACAAGACTAGGACTTTCGACACCTGCTCTCTGATTTACCTCTTTTCCTGGGAATAAGAACCACTGCCCTCTCCAGGTCTCATTTTTCTTCTCTGGAGCCCAAGTGACAACCAGTGTAAAATGACACAAGAAATCTGTGTTATTTTGCCCTACATCACAGTAGGCCCATTGGTGAAACCCAGAATGCCCACGAGTCTGGGTTCAGCCCCTAACCTGACATTTCAATGCCTAAGAAATATGTTTTTAAAAGTAGGTAATTCTTATTATTCAGATGTGGTGAGGCTGCCGATGAAGAGGATTGCTGATGAAAAGATCGTTTGTTACTCACAGGTCCCAAGAGGAGGGAGCGTACCATGCCCTAGCAGCACATACGGAAGGGCCATGGTCGGTCAGGAGGCAGAGAGAGGGAGGAAAAGTCAGCAAGAAACTTTATTGTAGTTTCCACAGGAAGGAACGAGCAAGAGAAGGTAAGCAGGTTCAACACTGGCTCGTTTGAATAATCTCAGTGGGCTCCCTGGGTATAGGGCCTGTTTCTGGTCATTGGGGACTGGGCCCTCGGGGTGACTGAAGCAAGAGGCAAGTGGGCTCTCAGAGTGATTGCCATATGGGCTCTGGATTGGTTGGTTTGCATATGAAAGTTGGGCTTGTAGGCAAGCCCTTTACTGTCCCGAGGAGCTGGCTAGCCCTGGGAGGCGCAGTCCCTCCTGGGTCTGAGAAGTCCCAGATCCAAAGCATTAGGAATACAGTAAAATATAAAGGCACGTTTAACACAGAATGTTCTCAAATCAGTGAGTATTTGCCCCCTCCACTCATCACTGGACAGGTATCAGCATGTCGAAAGGGGGGCTTTCCTAATAGGCTCCCAATATAAGAAAAAAAGGGGGGGAATGTATCACTAAAATCTTTTACAGGGAGAGGCCCCTTGTGTTTGAATAGAAGAGAAGGTCCAGGTGCTCCGACGACGGCAAAGGCAGCAAGAGACTAATGTACCCTTGGGCCCAAAGCAGGGATAGTCGTGCTGCTTAAAAAAAATGAAAAATAAAAAGGTATTTTTGCAGGTAAGCACAATCCATGGCCTTAACTCTTAACATCCTGGGTACTCTTTTTGAGGCTAAATGAAGCCCCACTCTCTCTGAGTGGAGAAAAATTAAATTTGAACGCTGAAACTGCAATGGAATCATGATGACTCTGCTTGAGTGCGTTGACCTTTATCAACCATTTCATTAGAATTTCTGGAGCACGACGCTGGGCGAGGCGTTCCCTGCGACTGTCCATCTGAAGAAAAAGCCTTCTTTCCTGGCTCCAGCCCGGACCATCCTTCCCCAGTATCCCAGGATGGGGAAAGCAGTATCAAATCAGAGAATTCTGTAATCCAGTTAGTGCATAGTTGTGGTAGACAGCAAATACAGAAGTCAGGCGGCAAAAATCTCCAGAGAATGCTGTTTTTCTTCCTGTGACTGACTGAGAAAACAATTCCATTTCTCAATATTCCTCCAATGGAGGCTTGGATTTCAGTCCTAACCATCAGGCAAATTGCCGGTTGGAGGCTCTTCTGTCAGTTTGACTAGATAATCAGAAAAGAATGGTTAGGCACCCATATGAGAAAGCCACGCTCCTCAGAAAAGCAAAATGCTTTCAAAACCAGATGACCAGGATTTTAAAGACCGGACAACATGTTACTAATTAAGAAAAAAATATTTTTATTTGCAAGAAATGGAAATACAAAAGCATAACAATTTCAGTTCATTTTTTCCCCCAAACTAAGTACAAGTATCCTACAAAGCTTTTTTAATTTTTGGTATTTACTTAGCTATGATAAAGAATAAAAAGCTATAAAAAAAAAAAACTACACAGCGCGATATAACAGATAATAGACTCACAATCCATCTGGACTTAAACACTGCTGGTCTATCGAACTATTACAAGAGAGAGGAGAAAGTCCAACCTGTCAGCGTAGACATTGAATCTCATGGTTGATGACCATCTAGGGTCTGCTCAGCGTTGTTTCAATAGGGTCCCTCCTTGACAATTCGTCGAGTTGTGCTGGTGTTTTTCTTTTTCTTTTCTTTCTTTTCTTTTTTTTTGTGTGTTTCATAGACTCCTGAAACATTTTCTCTGCAAGGGAGAGGCTCTAAGCAGGGCGGGCCAGGGGTCCATGGTGCAAAAAGTTTATGTTCTCACTTAGCTGGTGAGCAAAGAACAGGAGCAGAGGAATGGAGCAAAAATCCCTGGTTTTTCTTTTCCAGGGTGCAAAGCCTGCTAGCTGGAACTCACAGATGACTAGATGAGTGAGACAGGACATGAACATCGCGTGGATACCACCAGCAGGAAGCAAAGAACTGAACACCGCATGGTGTGGCCAGCGCAGGGAATGGACAACCTTACAGGTTCCCAGGAAGGAATCTGCCCAACCGAATCCGCAAACTGTACTTTCCACATCACTTCGTGGTTTACCTGTCTCCTAGCAACCAGTTGTCCTGTTTTCTCTGCACAATTAAAAGCCAAAATGTATTAAGCACTTAAAAAGTGCTCAAGAAATAGGATCTCCCTTCCTTCTCCAAACCAAGACAAAAATAAAGCGTTCCTGAATCATGATGCTCAAAGTGACAAAATGAAACGACACCCAGATTTTTCCTGGGCTAAGTGTGGGCTCTTTGGCCACAGGGAGGTGGAACATTAATCCTCGAATGGGCCAGGTTCCTTGGCCCTGAGAAAATGTTCTGCTGTGAGGATTGATAATAACTTTAATCCAGGCTGGCCAGTTTTTGATGTGACTGCAGCTCTACAAAATGGGATTTTCCTAATGGACAAAACCCCATTTCTTTTCTCCCGATGTGCAAATCTGATCACGGCTCACTTTTAGGAAGCCATTTTCGAGCCTCTGGAAAAAAAGCTCTTTCCTCACACTCCATTCAGCCTAATGCCACAAGGCTATCTGTAACATCTCCCAGGGACCAAGGAGTCTTCAGTCTTCCTGGGGGGGATATATAAGGCACATTTAAGGCAGATGAGTGTTGGAGACAAGGGGGAAATTTGTGCGTGTGTCAGAAAGAAGGAGGGAGAGGCCTAGCGCTTTTGTCCTTTGAATAGCTAATGATCAGTGAAATCTTCTCAGACCCCTGACTCCCCAACAATCCCTAGGGCTCCATACAGAACTCTGCCTCAGTAAAACTGAAAAGTCTGAGGACTGACTGATGGACTGATGGACTGACCGATTGGGAAACCTGAAATCCGTCTGTGGCTCCTTCACAGCCTCCCACCGGCTCCTGTAACTGGCCTCCCAGAGGGGCTCACGCTATCACATGTCTCCTAATTGTCTCGGCTGAACAGCATGCAAATGAAATGGCTCTCACGAGAGCACTACCTGCTAATGCTTCCACAGGTCCTGTCAGCACCGCAAGCAGGAGAGCCAGGGTCTCGAATAAAGGTTTGCAGAGGCTGGATTGGATTCGACAGAACCCAAGTAGTGACTCATACAGACCAGGGGGAGGCCAAAAGCCTCCTCCTTCGGCTCCAGTCTCCCCCACGCGAGCAAGACCAGCATGGAGGGTCCACTGCCCCCAGCTGTGAGTGGGATGTCTCCATCTTGTGCGTCAGGCTCCAGGCTGTGCCCCACAGGCCGCGTGCACTGGAGAGCTGGCCCCAAGACGCCTGTGATGCTCGCTCGGTGGTTTTGCTTGGTCTGAGGCCATGGAAGAAAGGAGCCATGGAGTGTTGAAGAATTTTAATGACATACGTGTGACCAAAATTCTGGACAGGGCCTCACTGCCAGCATGAAGCTGAATCACTTCAACATGCCCCCCTCTGCGGGCACGTGAGATTCACCGCCCTCTTTTGGCATTCCGGCTAAAAGGAGAGGCTGAGGACGGGGGAAAACATGGGAATGACAGTGGGTTTGTAAATAAGTTGAGCTAAAAGCTGCTCTCGCAACCTACAAATTAGTTCTCCAAATCAAAACCAATTTTATTAACCAAAAGGTGATCTCATTTTGCCTACGTGGGTGTCAACCCTCCCCCACCCCCCATACACACACATACACAAAAGGAGCAACCTAGGTCAGCCGTCAGATTTTTACATAACGCTCTCCTTATGTGACGAGGCTCCAGAGTCCTAACACTTCACAGGAATTCTTTCTTCAAGGGCACCAAGGCCTTTCATCTCCAGCATCCTTTTCTAAGCACAGAGTTAAGAGCCGTGGAAAGGGCCAAGTGGGGGCGGGGGGGGTCTGGATCACTCGGGGCCCAGCCAGTGAAAAGGCGCTTGTTCTCGGAATGTTTGCAAGACAGCTCCTACACCAGGGTAATCAAAGAGAGGAGAGGGGAAATGCTGTTTACCTGATGAAAAATAGAATTAATGTATTTATGAGTAGCCTATTTATTATTTATGGTTTGTGGTGCTACTAACAGTCTCGCAGTTGTCAAAACTGAAGTTCGGTCGCCAACATCTGTCTCTGTTTGAAATCTTCAGGGTTAACCAGGCATTATTGACCGGTCTACGGGACTACTGGTTAGACATTACTAACCAGGTCTACTGACTGGTCTATGTGGGGGAGGGGGAGAGCAAATCCACCGATAGCGGGGCTTCCCCCCAGAAGAGCAAACGAGCACACATCCTTTCATCGCTGGGCATTATCCGACTCTTCTGTGTCTTCTTGACCCCCGGGCACCCTCCTAAAGGGATAAGTGTTTCGTTCCCTTGACTTGTCCAAGTAGGGAGTGGAGGGCGGGGGTTGTTCTCCAAACAGCAGCCAGGTTGGTGCTTGGAGCCCCCTTCACACGGCCACTCGAGCGCCCAGGCTGACGTCTCCTGTTTCCACAGACAACTTCAGTTCTGGAAGAACGGCTTCCCAGAGAAAATGGCCTGCTGTTTGGAGGTCTAGAGAGGGGGATGACAAGCCAAGGTAGGTAGGGGAGGAAATAAAGCCCTCAAGGTACTAAGGGCAGGCACCGGCCACTTGCTGACCTGTCCCTTCTCCTGCCTCATTCAGGAGAGTACGTTTCCCACCCTGGCTAATTCAGGAGGCTTCAGAACCCCATCTGGTTCCACTGCAGCAGCCGGCTCGGCTGACCCATGCTCACACTTCTGCCCTTAAATATAAAACCTTTCTTTTCTCGTCGACCGAATACTACTTGAGTTCCTTCTTTTTACCTTCTTAGGCCCCCACGGGTGCCCTTGCCTGATAATTATGTGGCATTTTAAAGGGAGGGATGGGTCAGCCACCCGTGGCTACCTGACACCAGCCAGGCTGAAGAGAGGGAGGGAACGGAGAGCAGAGAAGTGGCGGGAAGGGGCACGTTGGAAAGTCCTCTTCCCTTGCAGCTCACACAGCCTCTGCTCTCCCTCCCCATGTGGGGGCCCTGGGACTGCAGACAGCAGCCTCGATCCAGCTTTACACATGGCCAAGAAGACACCCTTGGCATCTCCTGGTCTGGAACTTTCTACCACAGCAGACAGACAGAGAGAGAGGAATCACTCACGGGGAGCCCCAGATGTACCCAGGCAGACAAAGCAGGGATCTGCTTATGAGGTATGACGGAAAAATGCTAATGCCACCAAATCCTGCATCCAAAGTGGAATGGAAGTCCCAAGCATGGGCTTAATCCCTTATAAGTGCAGGTTTCAATGACAGTGTAGACCAAAGAGAGAGAGAGGCCGAGACAGAGAGAGAGAGGAGTTAAAGCGAAAGGTTCTTCAGCTACTACTAAAAATAAAATACAAAATATAAGCAGATCTCTTACACAAAATCTTTCCCAAGCTAGGGAAAAACACTTAAAGGGGATCTTCTACATCCTACAATAAAAAGGGAATTTCCATTTCTTATTTGTAGGAAAGAGGAAAGAATTTTTTAAACTACAAAAGTTACTTTTAATCATTAAACAAACAAACAGACAAACAAAAAGTAGGTTGGGGGTTTAGGTTGTATCTCTTTGGGTAAGCTGCAAAGTAGCCAAACCTGACTACAAAAGGTAAGACTGTGGATACACAAATGTCACCTACTCCAGCCCCAGGCCTCAGGCCCACCCCCTGTGTTGAGGCAGAAGAGGAGGGTAAAGCCGAAGTGGGGGGTGAGGGTCGGGGGTTAGGAGCAGGCATGGAGAGGCAAGCCTGCAAGGTCATCCGAAACGCCTGCGGTCAGGTACAAGGATTCCCTTCTTATGGGAACAGGACAGAAAAAGCCTCTGACCACAGAGCCACAGACCTGACTAAGGCATTGCTCCATCTTTCCCTCTGACTTCATTCTGCAGGAGGACACAAGCTTAAGGGGATTTCCCGATGATAATTAGAGGCCTCTAGTTGAAGGAGGAAGAGGAGGTGGAAGAAAAAGAAGAAGAAAATGGAAAAAAAACCAAAAAACCCAAAAAACACCATTTGGAGGAATAGGGAATCCCAGAGCTTGGGTGTCTTCCTCGCTAGCTCCAAAGACCAGTTTGGAGGGAGACGTTGGATCTTTTCAGTGTGGTTGCTAGCAGGGAAGCCTTGGCGAGCTAATAAATACTATTTACAAATGGGGAGGAGAAGCCAGGGAGGCAGACCTATGGGTATGTGGGGCGCCGGCTGTGGGGATGCCCTACAAGCAATTAGATGGGGCAGGTTCGCCTGGAGTAGAAAAGCCTGATTCTTTCAGGCATTGCACTTGCGGCCTGAGAATGGGGATGGGGGAGCCCTCGCTCCAGTGCGGG
>CM053614.1:11402510-11417379 GCA_028646535.1 Procyon lotor | reverse complement strand
TTTTGGCACTATTGGTAGAAACGGGCCTGCTTATCCCAGCCCCGACCCTAAAATAATTTCCTATGGCAGTAAACAGGAGGGAGGGAGGGATGCCAGGCTCCCTTCTTCGGGGGGGCATGGGATGGAGGAAAGGTGCTCTCTCACCACAGGTGGAAATCCCAGGCTGTCCTCCCATCCAAAGCCACGACTGCTCACCCATGTCTTCGTCCAGATCAAAGGCAAAAGGGAAAAGCTTATGACAAAGGTGGTTTGGGGACAGGAAAGCAGAGTGAAGAGAAAGAGGGAGGTGGGCAGCCTCTTTAGAAAGTGGCGTTCACTCTTCTGTCAAGTTCTACAACTTTTAGCGTCTCGTTCCCCTCCAGTTTGGCGTTGACCCTGAAAGATACCAAAAGGAAAGAGTCTTAGCCACCAACTGAAAACTACGATTCTCGTGCTTGGGAGTATGATACAATCATTCCATGACTGCAACTCTGTCTACTTTGAGGGGGGGCCCAAGCGGGTTCTCGTTCTTTGCCCACCTACTAGCAATCCTCTGTTCCCAAGGTCTCCAGCTGCCCATCAGCTCGTTCCCATTCCTTCCTTCATCCCCACCCAAGAGGAGACATCCCAGCCCAGAGGATAAGCATGGTGGTTTGATGCTGATTTGTCATAAATTGCTTTAAGCAAATGTATCTACAGAGGATGCTTCAGCCCTACTAGCTAGACTCAGGAAAGAAGAGAATAAAAGGAAAAAGTCTGATCCCTGGTCTAGGCTACTAACCATCCAGATAAATTAAAAGAAGAAGAAAAAAAGCTAAGTTGAAATAACACTAAATGTGTAACAGAAAATAAACATGTTATTAAATTATTATAAGAGCTTAGAAAGTCTCTAGGCACTCAGAGGGCAGAGGGCTTTCGTGTCAGGGAGACATCCCAGAACAAGTGAGGGTTTCAATGGGGCCCTGAATAGTGGAGCCAAGAGGGGAGAGGACTTCAGGCATGAGCCACGTAACCAAGTAGCTATGTGTTCCTTAGCTCCCAGCAGTACCTCTACAAGTTTCTCTATAATGGAAATCATAGTGCCTAGCCTCTTAAAGTATTTAAAAGGATTTACGGGGTGCCCGGGTGGCTCAGTGGGTTAAAGCCTCTGCCTTCGGCTCGGGTCATGATCTCAGGGTCCTGGGATCAAGCGCCGCATCAGGCTCTCTGCTCAGCAGGGAGCCTGCTCCCCCCCCCCCCGCCCCGTGCCTACTTGTAATCTCTATCTCTCTCTGTCAGATAAATAAATAAAATCTTAAAAAAAATAAATAAAAATAAATAAAAGGATTTATACATCACATTTGCATAGCACTTAAGGGAGTAGGTGCAGTAAACATTCAATATGCGTGTATCATGTAAACATATACAAGCACATGTAATTATGAACCTTCCCCACAGCTTTAGGGGAAAAAAGCTGCAGAATTTGCAGTCAAATCTTTAAGTAGGAGCACGTGCACTGGAAGAGCATCATTTCTGGGAAGCACAGGGGTGAGTTCAGCTAGGTCACCAACCACGCCATGCATAACCAGGAGTGTGCACATAGACCCTCCTCCCTGTGCTGTTTGGCATTTTCAGGAACCTCCCCCAGCACAGTAACACCATCTGGCCATCTTGTATGCCTTTATATTCCTCAAAAGACTTTCTCCCCTAACCATCTAAAAGAAACAACCATGGAGAATTGGAACCCAGTGTTATTTTCCATACAGAAACACATCTGTGCACAGTGCCTCTCAAATGATGTCCCTCAACATAAATATATAATTATAATTAATACACATTTATTCATATATAAATCACAAAACTCTATGTTGACATCTAGCATAACATACATATATCTCTAGTGGGAAGGAAGGGAGGGAAGGGGTCCTAAGGCTGTGTCTGCATGGTAAGCACAGTGCTGAGGCTGGGCTATATGTTTACTTATGAGGCTTTGAGGGGAGGAAGGAGGGAGTCAAGCCCTTGGCCTACTTCTTGGAGCCGCCATGGCCAGCTCCCCAGTGACAAAGCGGACGTAGGGGCAGCTCACCCTAGGTCCTCCACCGCCCCCCGCACCCCAACCCCATCTCGGCTAAGGGCAGGTGTTGGCATGTAGTAGATTCTCCAGACTCCCAGGTCCCGGAAAGAGGTCCTGAAAGAGCACAAGGGCTGGACTGGGTCTACGGGAAAGTCTACACCCCACATTCCAGTTGCCGACTCACACCCCATGCATCTACGTGTACTTGACTCACAAGTGTTGCTGTAGCTCCAACAGCACTGATTTTTCCAGGCTGGTCTCATTGGAGATAATGAAATGGGGAAGATCCACATCAGGCCTGGTCTCCAACCCTGAGGCCCGGAGCAGAGAGGACCCTCGGTCCCAGTGCCCGAGTTCCCCAGCCGAGGCTGGGCTGGATGGCTCCTCCAGGGGGGAATGTTCCTCGTAGATCAGCAGATTCCTGGATCTCACTGAGGACCGAGCAAAGTAACAGGTGTTAGGGTTTGTTCCATCCCCTCACTCAGTGCCCAGGGCCAGGAACAGATGACAACTTGTGGCTTCTTTTGCCCAGACCTGAGGGTGCCCTCTGGAGCTGGCTTTCCATAAAGGTGTCAGGGTTTCAGAGTTTTGTGCAGTGAAACATTATACCAATTATCCAGTGCCGGAAGAACAATGGAAAAGCAAATAGACATGAAGCACACTGCCACCCCCACTGCTCTGAAAATCAAACTCCCCTCCTTGCCTACCCATAACCATCTGGGGGAAACAGTTCATGAAGAATGGGAGTCAAATACTTGGGAGATGTCCAGACCAGCTAAAACAAGAAGAATTTCCAATGAGTTGGTCTTGCATGGAAAGATGGTACAAGGGCAGAAAACTGCATTTTCATCTGGAAACTGGAGAGAGGCCACAAAGCCAAAGCCATAAATCAAATTACAGAGACAATTTCTTTGTTTTATAGGATAGTTGCAGAGCTGGATGGCTCTGTAGCAATTTTCTACAACATAGAAACTCTGCTCTTGGTGGCTTCCATTTAAGTCTACAGATACATTCCCTTAAGGGAAAAAAAAAAAGGATTTCCCAAGAGATCACTGAAATTATGTGGTTGAAATGCTAGCATTCCTGTCATAAACCTGGCAGAGATATAACCACCCAGTGAAGACCAGAGACCTTTCAGAACCATAAGACTGTGCCTACCGCCATCTAGTACCCCCAATCCCACACTTGTTCTTAGTAGCGTGTGTGGGTATCTGTGTATATGTTATGATCCTCAGAGGCCACTTCATTATTTCCTACATACTTAAAAGGGGTCATCGATCTAGGTGAGGTGCTCACACCTCTAACACCTAAGTCTCTAAATTCTCTACATCTTGGTCATAATGCGTTGTAAGATGGACTGATTCATTTCACAAATTCTTACTATGGCAACAAACAATTCCACTGAGTGGAAGCAGAAAAACAGGAATGCCTTTAAATTGTCAGGGAAAGCTTAATGTCCCCCCTCTAACAACCCCCCCTTCCCTCCCGCATCCCCACCAAATCCACGTCTCTCTCCCTCATCAGAGCTCAAAAAGGAGACCTCAGAATTTGCCAGGGAACATAGTCTGGAGCAAGAGTTTGCAAACTGTACTGTGCTGTATTCTGCTCTAGAGGATTTCCCGTGGTGCCTCAGCCCAGGGAGGGGGGGGCACAAGAAGGGACCCAGACCCCTTGTCCCCAGGGCACCAGCCCCTTGTGTCCCTCTTCCTTCCTTTCAATACAGAAGTTATACTTCTACCAGTTTTTAAAGATAAGACTTTCTCATAAGACTTCCTTCAGAAAGATGAGCTTTCAGAAAGCTCCAGAGCAATGAAACAAGACGCTTTACAAGTCGCCGAGGGCTGTCTTACCGACAGAGGCCGTATACGGCTCCTGCAGAGAATGCTGGCTGGGCAGAGCCATCTTGGTGGCAGAAGGATAGGGCCCGTAGCCCTGAAGGAAGCTGCCAAATGCAACAGCAAAGCATAGCACAACCACCTGCAGGGGGACGAGAGATCACAGAGAGCTGTCAGTTCCATGGTCCCAGAGCAAACCTTGAGCCCGGCAACACCCGAGGAAGTGCAGGGACTCAGACTCCCCTTCCCCAGGCCAGACTGGGCCAACAGGTCAACCCAGCAACATCAGAGTGAGCTGCACAGCTCCTCCAACCCCACATGGATGTGGACGTGGACGTGGCAAGTTGGGGAGAGACTGGAGACTTGGGGTGGGGGCAGCGCTGTCCCTTTGGGAAACTCACCATGAGGCACGTGCCCGTCTGCGTGCCCGCCAATTTGCAGGTGCGTGAAACCTTGCCCATCACCAAAGTCTGAAGCTTCTGTAGTTGCTGCAGGAGAGTTCTGTGAACACAGCAAATCAAAGCCATGAAGAGTCTAAGACAGAAGAGAGCGCCTTCCGGTGACCTCTGCCCCCACGTTCCGGGGAAGCTGCCGGAGCTTCGTGTTTGAATTTGAACACAGTGCTGAGGGAAAGTCTCGTTTGGAGGGAGATATGGACACCAGCGCCTTCGAGCACCAGTGCAGCAGGGCTCCCCAGAGAATGGAACGAGTCCCCCACTTTGGCAGCCTGTCCCGTTCTTGTGCTGTTCTGAATAAGAGGTGAATGCCCCAAGTTATCCCCGACATGCTGGGGCTTGTCTGTCAGCCCCTGAGACAAAACAAAAAAACAAAAAGAACAGTTCGATGTGCAGGTGATGGTGGTACAAGGGGAACTCATTTACCTATGAGAAGGGAAACGCTGAAGAAGACGTAAGAAAGGAGAAAAGCAGAGACCTGAAGGAGTGGCCAGAGGTGGGGGCTGTCACTGGAAATGGCGGCAGGATCTGTGAGCCACAGTCACTCAGATGGCAAACTTGAGGAGGAAGAGAAGAAAATCAGGAATGACGGGGAGGCCAACAGCCAGGGGCACCTCACACCTGTGGTCCTTGCAGGCTCACGGCATCTCTACGGTCAGAAACAAAGCCAAAGTCCGACAGAGCCAAGAAGTCTGCTCAACGGGGCGCATGCTCAGAGCCAGGGATCTCGGAACCCATCGCCCCACACAGACTCTGATCTTTCTCCAGGAAGAGACTGGGAGCAGGAGCAAAAAAGAGTTGTTCTCTCCCTAAAATTGGACAAGTGTGCATACCCTTAAAAGGGAAGGGTTGGGGATGAGAATCCTATATTCTGGTCTGTGTGACATCAGGTCACAGAGAGAGCAGATGGTGACATTCTTTGCAAATTCTGAACACTGCAAGCCGGAGAAAAGGATCTTACAACACAGCCTCCTGAATCAGAGCCTCTAGGATAAGCCCGTGTGAGCAGTGGAGAGCTGAAGCTCCTCTGTGCTTCACTCCTCTCCCCAAGCCCCGAGCACATGGCAAAGGGGAACCATTTTACAAGCAGATGCTTTTTCTTGAGTCTCAGAAATTTTCAAAAAATTCATGCTGTGATGTCCCATCAGAAAATCTGGCTAGACAAGCTCATTGGGAAACATCAGCAAATCACTCGTTTGCAGAATTCTGGGCTCTCCTGGGGAACCTGCCTCTGGACACAATCTACCTCCTGAAGAGCTTTCAAGTACTAGAAGGACAAGCTAGTCTTAGAGTTTGCAACCTCCACCCCGACAAGCGCCAATGACACGAGTTCTCCTGGGGTTAAGCCAAGCAGGGACAGGCTGGCCACAGGATGACACTGCTGTCAGCAGCTAGCCGGCTAAGAGTTGGGGCAGAACTGTGGCCCCCCACAGCATGGGCGGCAGAGGCCTTCTGAACTCAAAAAAAGCCCAAAAAACCAAAACAACAACAACAACAACGCTGTGTGGTCCTGATGAATTTAATTTAAGCAAAACGAAATCATTCATCCCATGAATCAGTATCTTTAATTTAAATTCTATTAATAGGGACGTCTTTTTAGTACCTTGTTGTACATTTTGTTGTTGTTGTTCATTGTTACCTAGAAGTATAATCACAATCATTTGGACCTGGTTTCTGTATATTCAGGTAACGTGTTCTTTAAAAGTGTTCTGTTCATCAAAAAGTTGAAAAATAGAGATACCCTATGACCCAGTGATCACACTACTGGGTATTTACCCTAAAGATACAAATGTAGGGATCTGAAGGGGCACGTGCACCCGAATTTTTATAGCAGCAATGTCCACAATAGCCAAACTGTGGGAAGAACCTAGATGCCCATCAACAGATGAATGGATAAAGAAGATGTGGTGTATATATACAATGGAATACTATGCAGCCATCAAAATCCCAAAATCTTGCCTTTTGCAATGATGTGGATGGAACTAGAGGGCATTATACTGAGCGAAGTAAGTCAATCAGAGAAAGACCATTATCATATCATCTCACTGATATTAGGAATATGAGAGACAGAGTGGGGGGCTGTGCGGGGAAGGGAGGGAAAAAAAATGAAACAAGATGAAACCAGAGAGGGAGACAAACCATTAGAGATTCTCAATCTCAGGAAACAGACTGAGGGTTGCTGGACGATGGGGTGGCTGGGGGATGGACATTGGGGAGGGTGTGTGCTGTGGTGAGCACTGTGAATTGTGTAAAACTGATGATTCACAGACCTGTACCCCTGGGGCAAATAATACATTATATGTTAATTAAAACAAACAAACAAACAAGCAAACAAACAAACAAATAGAAGTGTTCTGTATGTTACTCCAGGCTGAGAATACTGACAGTAGGATCACTGTAAATTCCTCTTACAGAGAGCCTGTCATTTGTGACAACATGGATGATGAACCTGGAGGGCGTTACACTAAGTGAAATAAGCCAATTAGAGAAAGAAAAACAGCGTATGGTATCACTTCTATATGGAACCTTAAAAAACATTTTTTTTTTTTTTTTTTTAAGTTGAACTCAGAAGCAGAGTAGGAAAGTAGTTGCCAGGGGCTGGGAGTTGGGAGAAATAGGGAAGAGGTTGGTAAAAGCCATGAGAGATCTAATGTCCAACATAATAACTGTACTTTGTCATTGCTGTATTGGATGACTGAAATTGCCTGAGAGAGTGAAACTAAAATGTACTCACTAGAAAATTAAAAAAAAATGGTTAAACATGTGAGGTGACGGATGCCTTAATTAACTGGACGTGAGGAATACTTGCACAAGGTAGGCGTGTATCAAATCATGTGTACTTTAAATATCTGACAATGTTGTCAATTATACCTCTAGAAAGCTGAGCAAAAAAGGGAAAAAAGGAGCTCGCAACTAACTGATCAGATAATGCAGCAAGGTTTTTTTCCTCATCATGTTTTTTCTTTCCCCAGCCATTCAGACGAGCGCATTCCATTCCTAGCCACTGGCGTAGCTGCTTTTCCCAAATGGGGCGCTAAGGGACCTAATGCACACCCACTTCCGGGGGGAGCCTTCCTTCTCCCAGTGCTAGGATGTGGCGGGCAGTAGCTTCCATTTTCGTGACCACCCTCTGTGGTGCTGGCCCAAAAGCCTTCCCTGGGTTCTCTCTGCTGTATTTTGGAATTCCTGCAGCAGATACAGAGGTGAGCCCACAGATAAGCCCTGCATTTGACCATAGGGTACAAACCCTTTTCTCCCATATTCTACCTTCTTCTGTGGTCCTGAGTCATGTTTTTGTTGCTCGCTAGCCCACGGAGAGGGGTGTCACGGTTTCCTCACTTGCTTCTGAGGAGTCACCTCTTGAAGCAATGGCTGCCCCTTGATGGGGTGGGGGGGGTCACCTCATCTCCCTCGGGGCACCCCTGCTGCCTGAGCTGGCAGCCTGAGGTGCTCAAGTTCAGCTGTGCTCTGTGCGGCTCTCCCGATGTTACCAAGGACATTTCCTTTTGCTCCAAAGTCCTAAGGTGATTTTAAAGTGAAACCATTCTGCAAACCAATTCCCTATTTTACCAAGCAACCTTATTGACCCATGACCATCCCACACTCCCTTCCTGCCTGTTCCCTGCTCCTTGCCCCGTCTTTAGAATGTGAAACACCAAGAAAAGCAAATCCATCAATTACTTGGAATCGCTCCTCCCTTCAAATTTCTGGTTGAGAGCACTACCCCCTTCTCTGGACTGAAGAGTCTCCCAGGAGGCCCCACTGAGGCCTGGAAGCACACCCCTAACAGACCAGACACGCCGAGGCACCACTGGTAGGATGTCTTAGCCTCAGGGTGGGACCCCTAAGCACAGAGGCAAAGTGCTACAAGTGTGGAAGAAGGACCCTTTAAGTCTGGCTGGGTGAGCAGCGGAGGCTTGATGTTTCCCAGTTGTATGCAAGTTGACTTGGCATTCAGTAGCACATCTTCTCCAGACTCCAGATAATTATATTCTGAATCCACCGCAGATGAAAACAGTTGTTTAATGGTCCCTGATTTCTAACAGTTTATAATCCCACTCTTTGAGATGAGCAAACATGTAGTTTTAAAACAAATTTTTTTTTTTTTTTAGCTTGAACTGTTGGTGGAAAGCAAGGGCGATTGATCATGTGTTATTTGCTGCTGCTCCTCCTCCTCAGATCGGCGGAGGTGAACAAAACTGATGGTGGAAATGATGACACCGTGAAGCCCATCAAACAGCAACTCCGAGTGATTTCACCCAAGCAAAGGGAGGGAGCTCCTCAGCCCCCAAATCCAAACAGATTTCAATGAACCAATCAAGTCTGGGAAATTCATACATATTCATTCCTGCAACAGAAACACTCATTTCTGTCATAAGGAAAGGAATCAACAGCGACTGAGCACCCACTGATTGAGTTCTAGGAACTCCACATACTGAGAGATACCACACAACTGTCTCAGAGACATGTAACTCATAAGTTGAAGCCCTCTTATGTGAACTAAAATCTGATTCTATAGCTCACGGGCTTTCCAATGCACTAAAACATGTCGATAACCTAATAAAATCAAGAACCAAAATACTTCTTAGTTAGGTAGAGTCTTCTTAGACCCAGTGACAACAACAGCCCACTGAAGAGATACGTCCACCATTATATAAGACAAGGTCCCTATAGGGGCACCTGGGTGGCTCAGTCAGTTAAGAGTCTGATCCTTTTTTTTTTTTTTTTTTAAGATTTTACTTATTTATTTGACACAGAGAGAGAGAGAGATCCCAAGTAGGCAGAGAGGCAGGCAGAGGGAGAGGGGGAAGCAGGCTCCCTGCTGAGCAGAGAGCCCGATGTGGGGCTCGATCCCAGGACCCTGGGATCATGACCTGGGCCAAAGGCAGAGGCTTTAACCCACTGAGCCACCCAGGCGCCCCAAGAGTCTGATTCTTGATTTCAACTCAGGTCATGATCTCAGGGACATGAGATTGAGCTCATCAGGCTCCACACTGAGCATGGAGCCTGCTTAAGATTTCTCTCTCTCTGCCCCTCTCCCCATACACTCACTCTCGAGCTCTCTCTCTAAAAGAAAGAAAAGAAAGAAAGAAAAGGTTACTATCAACAGGGGTCAAGCCACAGATGACAGAGCCACAGTAAAAATCAGAGACACACACTAACAAAGTTTCCACGACAATGATACAAATAAAAACAATGACACGACATCTGGCCCATCCCCAGCTATACTGAAGATAAAATGCCAAGAGAGAGATAAAAGAATCAAGTGTGCTCCTTGCCCTACGTCAGGTGTCTGGAAGTCAACCTGAGCTTTGGTTAGGAAAATGGAAAATACAAGACCTGTCCCTCCGCGAGACACTGGAAGAACGGACAGGATGGCTTCAGGATTGGTGTGTCTGCACTGAACAGGGGAGTTTACATCTTGGTACCACCGCTGCATAGCTTCAATCGAGTTATCTTGGTCCTGAGGTTAGGTAGCCAATCAAAGTGAATTCCTTTGACCTCATCAGCTGACAAAAGAAAGAGAGAATGCGCCCTCGGGGAGTACCCTGGGTTTCTGCAAACGAATACACCTTGCAAGAGTGCTTGCTGCCCCTTTCCACGGATGAACGGATGAAGTGAGCCCTTAACAGGGAAACTTGGGGCCTCCTCACTGAAACATTGGTCTGAGATGATGTGGGATTCTTCCCGATGCCCCCGGGACAGATGCCACAGCCAGTGGCATCGGGAGTGTGGATGACAGCCATTACCCTGCTGGCACGAAGGGCTGGCTGAAGAAAGGGCAGCCATCAGGGGAAATGGAAGAATTATTTTAAAACTACAGCTATAAAAAGCCAACCATAGGACAGACGCAACAGTGCATGCAAAGCCCAGGATCAGCTTTTCCTTTATGACTGCATTTTAAATCATCGGTGACCGTGGCTAATTATGGCTTAATGAATTCTTGGGCTTCCGGGAGCAAGGTCTCAATTTAGAGAAAGGAGTACTCGTAGCAAACATTTATCTGGGCCAAGAGATTTTTCACGACTTGTTAAATTGGAGTATCCAACTCTTGATTGAAAATGCGGATTTTGTCCTGTGGCGAGATGTAAAAATAAACTTTTTGACTGTCCTCGCGCAGCAAAAGAGCAAAAAAGAGCAGTCCACGGCAGTCCACGGCAGCAGCCGGCCTCGCCCAAAATAAAGCATCACCCTGTACCTCGGGAGGAGGTTCGAGGGAAATGTGTGCGTGTGCCTGTGAGTGTGGGTACACGAACCACTCTCTGGAGAAGTCAGCCCCCTACAGAGACACGGGAGCTCTTTTCACCTCCTTCCGGAACTATCGGAGAAGTAGTCTCCAAATTCCTCATCATGAACCCTTAGTGGGTTGGGAAGACACTCGGGTTGTCAGTGGTGAATTTTTTAATGAAACAATCTACTAGAACACACAGGTTTAGGGGCTACCGCGCATTGTAAATAAGCATCCAGTTGTGAAGCCCTCATAGAAGTCATGCCTGTGGGGAGGACATTCCCGTGGAATGTCTGGGTCACTACATAAAAAGCAAAATGATTGCAATCAAAAAGTCTCAGTGCCACTCAGCTGGTGCACACAGCCAAATAATTACATATGGCTGCCTATCAGGGGGCTTCATGAGGGAAGAGCCAAGCATCTGTGTCCTTCTGGAAAAAAAAAAATTCCCACCCGAATCCCTCCCCACCCCGGCCTTTTAGAGTTAATGTCTCTAAATTTTGAGGGTTAGGAGCAGGGTGTCCAAAAGCTAAAGCACCTATCTCAACGTCCTGGGGTGGAGATGGGGAGGGCTGGGGTACATACAGCAGGACACGATTTAAAGTCCCCCACGCTGCATGACAAGATATAAGGAGACTCATGAGCCATCTCCAAGACTCCTAAATACCAAAGCATGACATATACAAATAAATGACAGTCACAGGACGCTAAAACCCTAACCTTTGCATAGTATTTACTTATGATTTCTTACTTAAGCTTTGAGGGCTCTTCATGGGGCTTTGCATTTTCTCCTTCTTCTTTCTGCATCATTGCTATATCACAAAGGGTTCGCTGTGCCGGGACCAGAGGATACCTCTGAAATAGTCTATTACCTACTTGTCCAGGACCAGGAACAAGAGAGCTCTAGAATGTTCTCTGGGGCTGTGGAATGGCTGACTTCACCACAAAATTATACGGAAATGCCCTTCCAGTCTCTCTGGGGAACTCTGTCTGGTACCCAAAGATCCAGGGAGGTTTGAAATGTTAGAAAGCTTATCCTCTTCGCACAAGCATAAGTTACAGATAATAGAGAAATGAAAGTGAATTCAAGCAAGGTGAAGATCTGCAGAGGAGTAAGTCACATCATTCATCAGTACTCCAGTGGCCTACCTGTGCAGGGCAGCGGGGAGGGGGGTGGTGGTGGAGAGGGGACCGGCAGTGTCGGTCAATCTACAGAGAACAGGGGAGCCCAGGGAAGAGGGTGACAGTGTGTCGCGCAAATGGGCACAGCAGAAGAAAAATCAAGATATGGATCAATTTAAAACTTGAGTGGCTGAGGTCTAGTCCCTGTTCCACCTCTAGATGTTTAGATGACCCGAAACTCACTGTGCCTCAGTTTCTCCTTCTATAAAATGAAGTAGAAGTCAAATTAGGCGGTCTCTGCTAATGTGCAACTCAAGTCTGAGCTCCCACGCATAGCTCCCCACACATCAGGGCAGGAGGAGAGGGCCTGTGGCTCACAGTTCAACAGAGGCAAAGGGCAAAATGTGCAACGAGAGGGCCAACAGAACCCTGGGCTCAGTGGTGAGTGTCACCGGCACAGGATTCCTCTGGACTGGGACAAGGGTAGGGCCATCTAGAGGGCCTGGGGCTCAGAGGGGTGAGAGATGAGCATTGGAAAGTACACAGACACACACACACAGACACACACACACACACACACACACACACACACACACACGCCTCACCCAGACCTTGTAAGTGAAAATGTATTTCCTGATTGAGCGCAGGAAGACAGGCCCCCTGGGAAACTGTCTCTCTCTCATCTCACACATTTCCTGATGGCACGCAATTAGTGGATCACCTCAGCAGAGCGAGTGTGAAGGTGCTTTCACACCACTCGGCTCCGCTCCGAGAGGCTCCCGGGTAAGGCTGCAGAAGTGTTAAGAGGATTGCTTCATTTTCTCTCCTGTCCTCACGGCCTTCCAGCCTCCTGAGCTCAGATAAAAGGGCCCTTACACCTAGAGCCCAACAGTGCGCTCCACTAGGGGGCTGCTGCCGAGTCCAGCGTAAACCAAGAGATTCAGGACTGACTCCGAATCGGAGTGCTCACTTTTATCTAGAGAGATGGAAAAGTCCCTCTTGGGGTGTAACACAGAAGTGGGAAAAGGAAAAAGTCATCTTCTTTTAATTTGGTCGACAAGGAAATAGCCACTCACTGTTCCCACCATGTCGGGTCCCATGACATCATGGCGCCCCAGGTCTCCCAGCCTACTCTGCTGACGTGGGATCTAGTTCAAGCCCAGCTGTTTTGTGTGTGTCTAGTTACCTCCAAAGCACAGTCATCCAAGAAGCACGGCCAGGAACACAAACACAGGTGTGTGTTCGTTAGGCCCAGCCCTGTACTTAGTTCAAACACCGCGTTCCCAACACAGTGTTATGTGAGCAAAGGGACCAAAAGTCTCCCTTGCCGCATGCCCAAACCACCAGCTCCTCGTGACAGGTGGACGGCAGGAGATTGCCAAGGTCCCATCAGAGTCACTGCGCCTGGTGCCGTGTCCTCAGAGCAAGGCGAGGCCCTCAAGGAGGGGAAGACACTGAAGGGAATGCAGACCCACTTTCTCTGTCTCAACAAGAATGGCACTTTCATTTCTTGACCTCTCAGGCTAAAACACACTAAAAATTACTTAGAAATTATAACCCCAGGAGTCCCCTGATAAGATTATCTGTGGGAAGATCACAGGTCAGGAAACTGCCCGCCATTACCACCACAAAAGAAGGGTTGTCTGCCCACAGAGGTGAGTTCTTTTTTTTAAGTCATTTTTTAAAATTAATTCACTTATTTGTCAGAGAGAGAGGAAGAGAGAAAATGAATAGGGGGAACAGGCTCCTCATTGAACAAGGAGTGTGATGTGGGACTCGATCCCAAGACCCTGGGATCATAACCTGAGCCAAAGATAGATGCTTCACCAACTGAGTCACCCAGGCGCTCCCAGAGGTGACTTTTGAAGGTGAAGAACACATACAGGGCAGGCAAGGGACAGAACAGGGTGCCAATGGCCTGAGGCAGGGTGTTTCTTCAATGGCGGTTCCAATAGGCTAAATGCTGGGAAAATTTTCCATAAGGTCCATGAAGAAGAAAAAGAGAAACTTATCATTGACTCCCAGGAAAGAAGAATGAGATACGCTGACCCAAGCTCAAATATGCCAGATGTTCCCATCACTCCTGTTCTATAATAACTAATATTATTGAAATCACTATGGCCATAATTTAAAAAGATAAAAATAATTGGCAAAACACAGACTGTTGTTACACAGAATCAGATGTACCTTACGTCAGTGTTCCTCACAAGATAGCTCTTTATCAGATTCTGAGAGAAATAAGGACTCTATAGAAACACGGACATGAAAATGTGTCCACTGCGTTTTGTTAAATGGAAAAAGCTCTTAACAAAAGAGGATGTGTATATGTATAAATACATATGTGTAAAATATTATAAAATATAAACATCTCTGGGTGAAAAGATTGCAATTTTTTTTTCTTTTTTAACTGTAGTTTCTGATTTTTTTCTGTGATGAGGAATCTATTACATGTGTAAGAGGTTTTTTTTGTTGTTGTTTTTTGTTTTGTTTTGAGAGAGAGAGAGAGCGAGCATGAGCAGGGGGAGGGGCAGAGGGAGAATCAGACTCCCCGCTGAGCAAGGAGCCCAACAATGTGGGGCTCGATCCTGGAACCCGGGGAGCATGGCCCGAGACAGAAGGCAGACGCTCAACACACTGAGCCACCCAGGCACCAGGGTTTTTTTTTAAGTTTAAAAAATACAGGGGCGCCTGGGTGGCTAAGTCATTTAAGCGTCTGCCTTCGCCTCAGGTGGTGATCTCAGGGTCCCGGGATCAAGCCCCGCATCAAGCTCCCTGCTCAGCGGGGAGTCAGCTTCTCCCACTCCCTCCTTCCCTGCTCGTGTTCTCTCTCTGTCTCTCTGAAATAACTAAATAAAATCTTTTTTAAAAGACATGATACAGCACGGTCAGCCCAAAGAGGGGAGGAGAGGCCTTTCCTAGGAGAGGCTGGGCAGCAGAGCACTTTTTTTTTTTTTTTTTTTAAAGATTTTATTTGTTTGACAGAGAGAAACACAGCGAGAGAGGGAACTCAAGCAGAGGAAATGGTAGCAGGAGAAGCAGGCTTCCTGCCGAGCAGGGAGCCTGATGCGGGGCTCGATCCTAGGACCCTGGGATCATGACCTGAGCCGAAGGCAAACGCTTAACGACTGAGCCACCCAGGTGCCCCAGCAGAGCACTTCTAATCACAAGCACCCGGCTCCCCCACACCCGGCCGGTA